>LNAC01000112.1:611156-923279 GCA_002007465.1 Ailurus styani | reverse complement strand
GGGGGGGGGGGGAGGCGGGGGGGCTCCTAAGCTCATTAGCTGGGGTCTCCCACCTTCCTCCCCCTGGCGTTTCACACGGTCCCGTTTCGCCTGCAGCTTGCCAGGGAAGCCGCCGGGCCAGCCGGGCCTGCGCCAGCCCTGACGCGCGGGGTGCCCTTTGCAGAGTTGCCGCGCGCGGCGCCCCTGCTGCTCAGCAGGGAGAGCTGCGCTGGGCAGAGCCAAGAGCAGCCTCCCCGGGGGAGCCGCTACTCGCGGAAACCAGCGCTCCGGGCATCTCATTAGCATAATCTCAGGAATTAATGGCTTGATTGATGTTCCACGTTTCCCCACAGTTTTCTATAAATGATAATGTATGAAAACGAGATGGAGGAAAGAAAACATGACACGACATATATTATTTAGGTGTTTGCAGAGAGGCCGACACACAAACACACACGATTTATCAACAGTCATTTTTTGCACGGTGTTCTGAGCCCCAAGCCTCCAAGATGTGGAATTAATTTCATAGCAGGTGATTCTAGGCTATTTCGCATGGGCCATCTGTCGCTTCTTCATCTACCTTTCTGCTGTTACAATAATTAATCATTTCAGGGACTGCCTTGGCCCCGGAAAGTCCATTCTGGCTGAGAGCTCTGCAAGAGTGGATAGTACGGGAGTATTCGTTTCAAAGCCGGGTGTTTCCATGAAGCAGGTGTGTTCAAATATTTTTCTCCCTCACTGTTATCTGTCCACACCAGTGGCTCAGCAGTTGAGGGCTGCTTCAGAGAATATTAGATTGTTGTTGCTGAAACTGTTCTTATTCTTCCTTTGCAGTTGCCGAAACTGAGTTCAGAGAGGTTACGTGAAGTGTCCAGAGTCACACAGCGAATCTGAGAGAGCAGGAACCAGAACACAGACCTGTCAACTTTTCATGCCTTGGTCCTTCTGGTTCTTGGTCTGAAGTGGTTCTTCCCTAGGTGGAAAGGAATGTCACCAGAAATCACAAGAGAGCCCTAGGAACTCAAGGGGAAGCTCCGTGTGGGACATGTGGGGCCCAATCAAATTAAGTGCTACAAGTCAATGATTTATTCATCCCAGAAATCAAATATCATCATGCTATAAGGTAAAATTTATGTTAGAGAAAGATCAGCTCTTTGAAGGAATGTGAGTCATTGGTCTACCGTGCTTGGTGTAAGAGTGGAAGAGATAAAATACCAGACCGATTCATTGTCCAAGATACATTCACCTACTGACATGTACTGATTTATTAGTGACACAAATAGTTATTGATTGACTATTTATGCCAGGCATGGGGCTAGGTGCTGGAAACACAATGATGAAACACACATGGAGCTCATATTTTAGCGGAGGGACATACAATGAAGAATTCAACAAAAATTGGGATGGTGCTTCAAAAGAAGTAAATAAGGGGCAGAGACAGGGAAGAACTGGTGGCATTCTTCCCTGTGTGTGCGGGTGCCTTTACCTGGGATGGTCACAGGGGTCTCCTGGGGGAAAACCACATTTGTGATTAGACCGGAAAGGATGGGAGCTGCGCACAACGCAATGGGAGGGCGATGGTTTCAAGTGGCAGGGGCTGCATGACAAAGGTGATGGAAGGAAGATCAATCAACTCGGCAGAGATGGAGTCAGGGATGGGGAGGCTGCTAACGGAGAGGTTAAGAGAGCTAAGTGGGAGGCAGGTTGTTCAAGTCCTTCTTCACGGTCATGGTGAACAGTCTGCTCAAGGGAAACTACTGGAGGGGATTTAGCAGGGGCATGCCAGAGTCTGCTGAACATTTTATTACCCCCATTTTACAGATGAGGAAATTGAGGTGCAGAGAAATAGTGTAACTTGCTGAAGGCCACCCAGTTTTCTGACTCCAGAGTCCAGGTTCTAAGCAAACTATATCATAGGGGCCAAATCCAACCTCCTCCCTGTTTTGTTGTAAATAAATTTTCCCTGGAACACGGCTGTGTCCATTTGCTTACATTTTGTCAATGGTTGCTTTCCCACTACAAGAGCAGAATCAGGTAGTTGTGACAGACACCATATGACCCGCAGAGCTTAAAATATGCACTCAGTGGTCCTTTAGAGAGAACATTTGCCAATTCCTGCACTAACCAGTAGCCTCAGTGGGGAGGGATCATGACCACCTTGTTCCTGGTGTTTCCCCAACGTCACCAGTGACTGGAATTAGCCAGGGTCCAATAAACATCTGCTGAATGAGGAATGGGGGTGGTGGTGCACAGAGGCAAGAAATCAAAGGGCCGGAGATTGGGTAGACAGGATCAGCATAATAAGCGTTGGTGGGTGAGCACAGGTTCTCCTTGGTTATAGTGGGTGGACCAGCTTGGCTGGAAATGCGGAGCAGGGTGTCAGGCTGGAGACATCCCCTGGAGGGTCGATTGAGAAGAGCCTTGAATGCCACCATCATTAACTGCCGAGACCTTTCAGAGGCTGAGTTAGCAGTCACAGAAGCTCTGGGAGAGACCCACTTTTCCAAGACGAAGATTATAATTGGTTATTGATGTCCTATTTGTATGCTAATGCTGCTCAATAAAGTAGCTAAACCATAATTAACGCTCCGGCTTCCTCTAAAAAAAGCCCACTGAAAGGTCAATGGATTTCATATAATAAATTATTAAATAATGAGAAACACAGGAAGTTAGACTCCTTGGCTCTAATCTTTTCAGGTTTTATTAACCATCATTTATTAAAAGCACTGACAATGTTTACATTTTGCTGCTGCCAGCTCCAGAAATTTTTGGAGTTGGAGTCAGTGTTGAGTGGAAAAATATATTGTTTGCCAGACTTCATCTGTTTGGAAATCAAGACAGCATTACCTCTGTGATCTGACTTCTCATCGCTGTGTGTCAATGTGAAGTCAAATAGTGCCGCAGTGTCTTGGCAGACCTGCTTCTGTATGGAAACCGTAATGAATAACTCTGCGATGCCAGTGAGATTTATTTAGTAATCACAAAAATACACCAGGACGCTTTGTGGATGGAATTCTTATTCCTGTCCTGCAAATTCTGCCAGAAGGAAGATCTCACTTGTAAGGAATGAGCAGGACAAAAAGATGTCGATGAGTTTGGGCTCTAGGGTCAGACTGTCTGGGTTTGAACCCCTGCTTCACCTCTCAGTAGCTATGGACCTTGGATTTAGCTCTTCAGTGCCTCATATTTTACTGAGTTAAAATAGAGGGACGTGAGTGATATTTAGAGCTCGGAGGTGTGGAGACTAAGAAAAGACACATAAAATGCTCTGGACAGTGCCTGGTGCACTGTAGATACCCAATGAGTATGAGGCATCCGTATATATGTGTATACACACACACACACACACACACACATTTATTTATTCCTTTTGAGAGAGAGAGAGAGATTGAGAGCACGCATGCTTGTGCACCATGAGTGGGATGGGACGGGGAGGAGGGAGAGAGAATCTCAAGCACTGAGCATGGAGCCTGATGTGGGGCTTGATCTCATCACCCTGAGATCATGACCTGAGCTGAAATCAAGGGTCAGATGCTTAACCGACTGAGCCATTCAGGCCCCCCAGGCATTATTATAACTGTAAGGTTTAAAGTGCTCAAGGCCAATGACCCACAATGAGACCAAGTGGATTGGTAGGTTTATTAGATTTAGATTTTCCCTCCATTCATCCATCAATTAATTGGTAGTTTACCAACCAGCCCCATATTGTGTTTTGGGAAGATGCTGAAGGAGTATAATCTGAGATCATCCTGGTTGTCAAAGAATTTACAATTCTTGGTGATGAATCAATTCAAGGGCAACCCAGGGTACTACTAATCAAACTTAGTAATCACTTGTTCATTCATTGGGCAAGTACTGTATGTCAAGGGTCTAGGTTGTGTACTGGTGACATAGGGATGAATCCGAAGAACATTGTTCACAGTCTAGTGAGACTGAGACAAGAATTTCAATATAAGGTGGTAGAATCAATATTAGAAATATTTCTCCAAGAAGAAGATGAGGACCTTTGGATTTTAGCCCTCATTTTATTTTATTTTATTTTATTTTATTTTATTTTTTTAAAGATTTTATTTATTTATTTGATACAGAGAGAGAGATTACAAGTAGGCAGAGAGGCAGGCAGAGAGAGAGGAGGAAGCAGGCTCCCTGCGGAGCAGAGAGCCCGATGTGGGCCTCCATCCCAGGACCCTGAGATCATGACCTGAGCTGAAGGCAGGGGCGTTAACCCACTGAGCCACCCAGGCGCCCTTTAGCCCTCATTTTAAATGATGGGATTTTGGTAAATTTCCAGCTTTAATTTCCCTATTTCATATTTGAGCCTGAGACAAAAAAGATGTTTGCCACACCCAAGGACTCAGAGAGTCCTGAGAACGCAGAGTACTTTACATAGAATCATGGTTCAACAATTAGATGATTGGTGATCAGTTTCCAAAAAATACATTGCAATGATGAAAGTCATAAGGTTTGTTAGAATCACACATAATCCCAGCATCTTAACATAGCAACTCTTACTCTGTATGAACTTTTTTTTCTGGTCTCTTTTTTTTTTCTCTATCATGTTTTTAAGTGCATTTTTAGCTGTAATTCCCATCAAAGGACACACAGAGTGATTTTTTTAGGACCATGGAATCAAATATTAAACATAATCTCAGTTCAGAACATATCTCATTTTTTCAAGCCCATGGACTTTTGTGTCCTCTTGTTCCCTGTTTGAATTCAGGACTACACACGAGTTTTGTCATGGCTGCTTCGTTTTAACAAACCTGAGTATCATGGTTGTTGCTGTTGAATGTAAGCGTTGCCTGGCTTTGCATTTGTCAAATACCATATGCTCCAACTTATTTCCAATTATGTAAATTTCCCAAGACTAAAGGAATAGGGGGAGCAGGCAGAGTCCATGTTGGCAAGGTCTCAGATGTCACTGAGCCCTTCTCTTGGCTTTGGACATGAAAAGAATGTCAGAGAAGCATTGCTCTGATAGTCATGGCTGGCTGACTCGACCCGCGTCTTCACTGCTTTAGATGCCCCTACATATACTTGGTGACGGTGGTGATACTGCAGGCATCGTGTGAGAATGATCATTTCTTTTTTAATTTAATAGACTATTTTTAAGGGACGTTTTAGGTCTCTAGAACAGTTGAGCAGAAAGTAGAGTGTTCCTTATACCTCCCCAATCCCACCCACAGTTTTTCTTACTGTTAACATCTTGTATTAATTTAGTATATTTATAATAGTCCAGGAACCAGTATCAATACATTATTATTAGCTGAAGTCCCATAGAATACATTAGGGTTTACTCTTTGTGTTGTACATTCTGAAGTTTGGACAAATGTCTAATGAATGACATAAATCAGCTTTACAGGATTATACAGAATCGTTTTACTGCCCTAAAAATCCTTTGGGCTCTCTCTAAGTCCCCCTTCCTCCGTCTCCTCAGGTCCATGGCCACCAGTGGCCTTTTGCTGTCTCTATAGCTTTGCCTTTTCCAGAATGTCATATAGCTGCAACCACACAGTGTGTAGCCTCTTCAGATCGGCTCTTTTTTTTTGCCTTGCAAAATGCATTTAAGGTTCCTCCGTAGCTTTTCACGATTTGATAACTCATTCGTTTTTATTACTAAATGCTATTCCACTGTATGGATATACCACGGTTTATTTATGTATAAAAGGACAACTTGGTTGCTGCCATGTGTTGGCAATGATAAATAAAGCTGTTGTAAATATATGTGTAGATTTTTGAGTGGACTAAGTTTTCAGCTCATTGGGGTAAATAACAAGGAGTGCTACTGCTGAATCGTATGTTAACATTTTTGTTTTTTATTTTTTTAATTTAAAAAAGCCTAGGTACACTTTAAGAGTTCTCTATGAAGTTGTACGGAACAATCATAATTGAAACATTTTAGTGTGTGTGGGGGGAGGGTCTGGTGGTAAATGTGTTCATTCCTACCTCCTTACAACAGTAAATAAGGGGACGGTCTGGCATGTACATTCCATAAAAACTTTCTAGATCTAAATACTTCACTACACAATGTTTTCAACTCCGTTACATTAATAAACTTTGGCCATTCTGCCATCCAATGAGCTACAAAGCTTTCTCTGTAGGTAAGGAGAACCCTTTATTACTATATGTGGAAAATGAATAAGAATCCATATGAAACAGAGGTGCCTGGGTGCCACAGTCTCTTAAGTGTCTGACTTGGTTTTGGCTCAGGTGGTGATCTTGGGGTTGTGCGATGGAGCCCCGTGTCAGGCTCCGGGCTCAGCTTGGAGTCTTGTTTAAGACTTTCTCTCCTTCTTCACCTCCCCCTTGAAATAAATAATCTTTAAAAAAATCTATATAGGGCACCTGGGTGGCTCAGTGGGTTAAAGCCGCTGCCTTCGACTCAGGTCATGATCCCAGGGTCCTGGGATCGAGGCCCACATCGGGCTCTCTGCTCAGCAGGGAGCCTGCTTCCTCCTCTCTCTGCCTGCCTCTCTGCCTGCTTGTAATCTCTCTCTCTGTGTCAAATGAATAAATAAAATATTTTTTTAAAAAATCTATATAAAATCAATAGTCAAATAGAAATTAGGTAAGTGTGGGCGCCTGGGTGGCTCAGTGGGTTAATGCCTCTGCTTTCGGCTCAGGTCATGATCTCAGGGTCCTGGGATTGAGGCCCACATCGGGCTCCCTGCTCGGCGGGGAGCCTGCTTCCCCCTCTCTCTCTGCCTGCCTCTCTGCCTCCTTGTGATCTCTCTCCCTCTGTGAAATAAATAAATAAAATCTTAAAAAAAAAAAAAAAGAAATTAGGTAAGTGTGACCCACACCTCATTTTACTTCATTTGATTATTTTTAGAGAGAAATCAGTGTGATGAACACTAACATGTGCATGACTTGGTTTTAACAAATACTGGGGTTCTGCTAATGCTGTTTTATCCATCCTCAGTGTTTTGATTCATTATTATTTTCAAAGATTTATTTATTTATTTGACAGAGAGAGAGAGAGGGTACAAGTAGGCAGAGCAGCAGGCAAAGGGAGAGGAAGAAGCAGGCTCTCCGCCAAGCAGGGAGCCCAATGCAGGACTCAATCCCAGGACGCTGGGATCATGACCTGAGCCGAAGGCAGCCGCTTAACCGACTGAGACACCCAGGCGCTGTGCTTCATTATTTTAAAATAACTTCTGCACATCCTATTTACACTATGTGCAATGGCTGCCTACTATTGAACACTACATTGAGTGCATCACGTTCCAAAATTTTTCCATTCTCGGATAGTAACACCACAGTGGACATCTTGGAGTCTAACACATGGTGGCATTTCATGAAGGCTAATATGTGAAACCTTTCTCTTCCTCCCACAAGATCTAATACAATGAGAGAGAAGTGTTAGGGTCAGATGGATGGAGAATAAGGTATTGGCCAAATGGATTTCCTCATATCCCCCCTCTCCCCCGCCCGAATCAACTTCATATCTTTTCTTGCTCAGTATAGAACAAAATGAGCCTCCTGAAAGCAGCATGGAGAAAGGGAATCCAACATACGTCTGAAGGCTCTGGCTGGGTTTCATGCCCCAAATATACCCATTTTCTGAGTTCCTCTCTCCCCATCGAGGCAGCATGAAAGGCGGGAGGATTCTGACTCTTCTAGGGTATGGAATTTCCCCCTGTAAAAAGAACCTAGAGGACTGGGAGATAAATGGTCCCTCTTACAAAAGAGTTTGGATTAATCTCCAGTTGGGGGATTCCTGAATCAAAGAGTGAATGCGATTTTATGGTACGGTGCCAAATTGCTTTCCAAAAGAGCCATACCTTTATATGTTCCTACCAACCATGAATGAAGCTGCCCACATTTTAAATGGGCCAAATTGCACAAATACCTTTAGCATTATTGTATTCCAATAATAAGACTGCTGAGTAGAAATCATTGACTGTTCCGTGGTAGAGCTTGCCAAAACCCAACTAATCAAATTGGGTGTTAGCACCCTTATGCAGACAGTGGAGGCTGTCTGACCTGAATCAGGCACCAGTTGGAAAGCATGAAATTACTGACTTTGTTTAAATCTAACTGCAATTTATCTGAAAGAACAGCACTGAAAGGTGACATTTGTCTTAGTGAGTTTCCCATTCATTTCTGGAGCCGGAGTTCATCAGTCATGCAGCTCAAGTGCATGATACACGCAGATGAATATTTATTATAGATGATGGAGTATCCTTCTGGCAACATAATACACTTCTTTCACTTGAAAAGGGAATTCAAACAGATCCATGATGGACTGCTTGTGTGACTGTGGGGGACTTTCCCCTCCCTTCCAGGGAAATCTGTGCAGAATCTGCCATTTTGGTCAAGGGAGAATCCACTTGGTTAGTGTCCATGTGCAACATGGTTTTAACACATCATGACTAAAACAAACTGCTACCTACAAAAAACAAAACAAAACAAAACAAAACAAACCCCACATCATGACTAGCTCAATTTAGTTTAGTAAATTTGGAAATTAAGGAAATATGGGAAAATAGTGGCTCCCACAAAAATAATTCATTACTGGTTGATGAAAAACCAGTTACATATCTGAATTCAGCCAATAGTTTTAGAACATATTGGTTGTTTGAACGTAACCCCCATTGTTTGAATCTTTGTAAATTTATACGTGAAGATACAGATTTGGCCTCACTCACAGAGTTTCTCTGCACTCAAAAAGGATCTTAAAATAAAGCATGCATTTCCAACATCGATCTGACACTGGAGGTTAAGTGCTTCTTTCTTAGGAAATGCAAGATCAAAGACAATGAAATGACAGGAAAAAATATACTCAGAGCATCATTTTTTCTTTTTAATTTAGAAGCCACTCCTCTTCCCAGGAGAGCCGAGCAGAAAAATCACTAGAAAAATAGCTTCCTTGTGCCCGTTAAGCTACCTTTTGTTTTCTTTTGATGACCGATGGGAATCTTGTTCATTAAAATTGTACGGATGCCTTCTCTTTCCCTCCCACTGTTTATTTACACATAAAAAATAGATGATTTCAAGAATTCAAACATCATGCTTTCCAAAGCTGCTGAAAATGTCCACAAACAGTCATCTGTGTTTGCAGAACCATTGGGGACTTGCCTAAAATATACAACGGTGTATTCAAGTAGGTATATTTGTGGAGGTGTGGACAAGGCTGGGGATCTGAGGAAAAGCAGCATTACAGCAAACCTTCCTTGTCTTGTTTTAACAAAGAAGAATCACCCTCCCTCCCCAGTCTCCAGACACATGCCTTTCCCATTATGAGCTCGATGGAAGTTACAGGAGGCACAGTGAGTATGGGAGACTGAAACCAAAAGTACGGCCATTGAGGAAGATTAAACTCAACTTGACCTCCAAGGCTGATGGACAAATGATGATTAGAAAGAGGATATGCATATCTAAATTGCATTTTATCTCTATTACAGTCTAAGGGCATTACTAACATTACTGTTTGATAACTCGTCAACGTGAAAATGTGTCCACTTATCTCTGGCTATAAAAACAATCATTGATTCAGTCCCTCAACGTGGGTCTTGCCAAATTATCATGGGCAGATGGTCAGACCATAGAATCAGGGTTGGATCCAAATCACCCCTGTCTTCCTCTCTCTCTCTTCATTTCTCCTCCTCTCTTCCTATGTCCCAAGCAAGCACACTGTGTTCCTGCTCTATGTTTAGCATGGTCTGGAATCTGTACAGAATACTCACTGGTGACTGCGGCCAAGTCCTTTGAAATCTTGCAACTTTGACTTTTTCCTCCTTAAAAGGGGAATGTATTCTGCCTGAGTAACTCAAAGTGTTGCTGAGAATCATGAAAGTCAAAGCATTTGTAGGCAGTAAAGTGTTACAGAAACATGAAAATCCAGGTCCCAGTTGGACAAGGGTGTCCATTTATGTGTTCATGGCACCCTCACTGTGTACTAGGCAATGTATGTGGAAATTCATAAAACATACTTCCTGGGCTTTCTACATTTTCAGTCCAGTGGGGGAGACAGAGGTGTAAAGAATGTAGACAGGGGAGCTAGTGTTGGGAAGAACATGCCATACAGGCAAAAGAGCATGTGTTAAGGTATAGAGG
Source organism: Ailurus styani (assembly GCA_002007465.1). Lineage (NCBI taxonomy): Eukaryota > Metazoa > Chordata > Mammalia > Carnivora > Ailuridae > Ailurus > Ailurus styani. Next base: position 913,241 of record LNAC01000112.1, on the reverse strand, counting down.
TGGGGATGGTGCATGGCAGCAAAGGGTCACCTTTTGCCTTGTGAACACTGCTGTTTGTTAGTCTAGACTCCACCCCTGCATCGCTGTATTCCTTGTGACCTGGGCTAGCCCAGGTGGGATCTGTCTCAATGATCCTGATGGATGCATTTGCTATGGGAATCATCATATGGCTGCTGGTGAGGGACAGAAGGGAAACAGAGAAGCTGATGCAGAGGGTAGACATGAGATTGACTTGGGAAGATGCACATTCTCTTGCATTCATCCCTTTTGCTGGTGATTTGGTGCATTTCGGATGAATGATATGAAGTGACAGGCTCCGTTCAGATCATGGGCTTACCTGGTCCCTGGGGAAAAGGAGCAACAGCTTCTCAGGTGGCACAGTTGGCTCTCACCTTGGCCCCAGGACAAAGACACCATAGCAGCACACACGGAACAGAGTCAAACAGACTGGCTCTAAATTGCAGCTTCCACATACATTATCTGTATGATCTAGAGCAAGGTACTTGAGTTCTGTAAGCCTTGATTTATTATTTGAAAAATGAGAGTAATGATAAGAGCAGCCCTGTCGTGTGGCTGCTGGGGTACCATCTTGCTTCACACAGGGCTTCCTATATGACGAGCACTTAGTCAATGCTTCTGTTGCAGGGATTACTTGTTTCCTAATTTTGAGAGAATTAGCAGGAGGAGGCTGGGGAAAGAAAAATGTTATCATCTTTTCCATGGGTAGGTACCATTTGCTTCTTTCAGAGGGAGGTTTTTTTTTTTTTTTTTCCCTAGCAAGACAGCAGTCAAGAGGGAAGTGTTCCAGCTGTTAAGACAGCTGCTGCAAAGGAAATTTTCCTGCATGTGCTTCTGTACAGTTTTCCCAGTGGGTGTTTCCAGGGTGTACTTTCTAGCCTGTGTGGTCTGGAAGGTCCTCTTTCCAGCTGGGCAGCCTCTGTTGTGTTGCAGGAACACAGAGCCCCCGAATCTTAGTGGTTTATGACAGCAAAGTTTGGGTTCTTCCTCATGTTACCCATTCATTAGGGGTTGGCCGGGGATGCTTGGATCCTCTTGGTCCCTCAGGGATCCAGCTGAGATGTGCTCCATGAAATCTGTTCTATGAACTTCAAGGCAGGAAAAGGGAATGTGGTAGATATTCTATTGGTTCTTAAAGCTTTTCCTGGAAGCGACACACATTGCTCACACTTCACTGGACAGAGATGAGAAGGGTGATCCCGCCCTGAACTGGAAGGGGTGGAGAACTAGAAATATTTGGTGAACAGCACTGATGATTCCCAGGGACTCCAGTGGCCCCTTACCTTTCTTCCTTGATTGTGGAAACCTGACTTTATTAGGGTCGCAGTGTGATAAGCCACAGGAGACAACTCGCTATTGCCCTAATGAAGTCATGGCGATTCCATTCATCTTTGCCAAGGGTGGTCTAGAGGTGAGCATGTGACCAGCTCTGACCAGTGCCCTGCTTGAGGAACTTCTGGAAAAAGTCTCTTCCTGATAAAGGGAGGAAATGGCACAAAGAAAGGTTTTTTGTTGTCGTCCCCTCTCTCTTTTCTCTCTTCTATGGGATACTGTAACTGTTACTGTTACTGTGTGAGACAATTAACCTATTATATTGTTTAAGCCCCTCTATGTAAAAATTATGTATTTTTAGCCAACACAGATGGATCTCATTCTAATGAGTAGACTATATTAGTGTTTCCTAAACTTGCCTACTCGGGAGATGCATTTGTTAAAAAGCAATTCCCAGGCCCCTCCCTAGAAGATTCCTAATAAGTAGGTTAAGGGTGGGTCCCAGGAACCTGCATTTTGACAAGTGCCTCGAGCTGATTCTTATGATTAAAGTTTGAAAGACACTGTGCCAGGTATTTGTAAAATCCCCCCTCACACTTTTTAAGCAGGAGACTGACCGTGGTTTATGAATGAATATCTGCATGTGTGGTTTGCTTATTTTTAAAGACCCACAGCAGCAGTATGGAGAGTGTTCTAGAGGAACCAGGGAGTGGGAGCAGAGAGGACCGGAGTCCAGGGGAGAGGACATGAGGCCTGGAGGTCAGCTCAGGAGAGCCAGGGAGGTGAAGAGAAATCCCACACATCAGCTGGATTTGGTGACCGAGCAGATTTGGGAAGTAAGCAAAGAGCCCAGGAGGACCCCCAGGTCTCTGGGTTGGGTGACTGGGCAACATGGTGCCCTGAGCGAGGCAGCAGCTACAGATGAAGGGGCAGGTCTGAGGAAGAAGAATAGAGGTGGGTCTGCATGTGCTCCATGTGAGGTGTCAATGAGGGGAACTAGACACACATTCCCCAGTGGTGGTGGCAGTGGAAGAGGAAGTGAATAATCCGGGCAATAAGCATGCTGTCTATTCAAATCCCCTGGTTCTGGCCAGGCCACTGGCTCTAATGTCTATTTTTGGTCTAAAATATTTCCACTTCTTTGTGGGGTCATTTGGTCTCCCCAGCATGGTCAGGAATCAAGGCAATGAACAAGCCGATGTATCCATTCATCCAGTCATCATTCATTCATCCAGATGTGGTGTCTAATCTACACTAAGAGCTAAAGATGAATTGATGAAACAGATGGACATGGGTCTAGCTTTTATGGAGCTTGGATCAATGGGGAAATCAGACAAAAAAGAAGAAAAAAATAAATGAAATTCTGAAATATGAGACGTTCTATGATGCAACCAAACTTTGTTCAGGAAAGAGACAGTGTAGTGAGATGAGCACAAGGTATGGAGAAAAGAGACACAGATTTCCTTAATTTCCTCATCTGTAAAATCGGATTCTCTCCACACCTCACCTCACAGTTGTATGATTTTGGCTAAGTGGTGCTGTGGTAACAGAGCACGCTCACATCTTGGTGGCTCACAAGAACCAAATGGATTTCTTGATCACATTTCATGTTGGTTGCAGGTCAGCTATTGCTCTATGCCTTCCCCTTCTCTCTGAAAGGGGCAGCTGGTATCCGGGACATTGGTATTTCTGTGGCTGAGGGGAAGAGTAGTGTTGGAGCCACATGGCTCTTACTCCTTCTTGGACATAGCCCAGAGCTTCACCTGTATTTTACTGCCCAAAAAAATTCTTGTGGCTCAGTCTGGGGTGTGAAGCTGTCTTCCATCAAGAGGGCAGTGGGACAAACATGATAGAAAATACCAACTCACTTTTCTTATTTATTTATTTATAAATTTTATTTTATTATGTTATGTTAGTTACCATACAGTACATCATTTGTTTTTGATGTAGTGTTCCATGATTCATTGTTTTCATGTAACTCCCAGTGCTCCTTGCAATCCATGCCTTCCTTAATACCCAGTACCTGACAAAACCATCCCCCCAGCCCCACCCCTCTGAAACCCTCAGTTTCTTTCTTTCAGTCTGTAGTCTCTCATGGTTCTTCTCCTCCTCTGATTTCCCCCTCTTCATTTTTAAAAAATCATTTTGCTGATTCTTAAATATTTTTCCATTTTATCTAAAGGATTCTTATAAAGTGTTAATATCAAATGTCACAAAAAATTATTATTGACTTATTTTGAAGATATTTTCATGACTTTCCTTTGTACTCTGAAAGATCCCCTTTTTCAATGTCACATTAAAAAATTAACTATTCAAAAAATTTTTGCTGAAATCTTACATATGTTGTATGTCGATAATAAACTTACAAAGGGTGTACCTATTAAGGTAGTAAGTATTTTGAAAAAAATCATACAAGTCACAGATGTGAAAATCAGTTTAGGTAGATAGGTTAAGTTTCTTGTCCAATGTAAGTTCAAATGCAAGCATTAAGAAATAATCCCCCATCAGCATTCTTCACGATAGTCAAGACATGGAAACAACCTAAGTGTCTATCAATGGATGAATGGATAAAGAAAAGTCAACACACACACACACACACACACACACACACTCACACACACACACTCACACACACAAACACACACACACACTCTCTCTCTCACACACACACATGCAGACGGGAATATTATTCTTATTCAGGCATAAAAAATAAGGAAATCCTGTTATTTGCAATCACATGGATTGACTCGAAGGCATTATGCTAAGTGAAAAAAGTGAGACGAAGAGAGACAAATACTGTTTGTTCTTACTTACATGTGAAATCTAGAAAAGCTGAACTTGTAGAAACAAAGAGTAGAATAGTGATTGCCAGAGGTGGGGGTGGGAGAAGATGTTGGTCAAAGGCACAAACTCCCAACTTTAAGATGAATAAGCCCTGGGGATCTAGTGTATAGCATGGTGACTATAATTATCAATACCATATTATATACTTGAAAGGTGTTAAGAGAGTGGGTCTTAAGTGTAATCACACAAAGAAAAAGTGGTACTTATGTGAAGGGATGGAGCTGCTAACTAAGCTTATTGTCATCATCATTTTGCAATATATACTTTTATCAAATCATCACATTGTACACCTTAAACTTACATATGTTGTATGTCAATAATATCTTAATAAAGCTGGAGGAAAACAGAAAACAGAAAAAAAAGAAAATTCTGACTTCTGCAGTTGTATTTAAAAAACCATCCCAAGTTATGGATTAATTCAGAGAGGGATATGTGAGTCACCTGTGTGACGGTGTGACGAGAGTGGTGATGGTGACTGAGGATGAAGAATAACAAGCATATGAACATCCCTGTTTTTACTGATGGGGACACCACAATCCACACATGTTACATAATTTCCTCCAGGTCTCACAGCTGGCATTTGATCTAGTTGGCTGATACAAGGCTCTGTGTTCCCAACCACCAGGATCTGTGTGGCTGTGGGCTGGTGTGAGGCGGGGAGTTGTTCAGCTCTCCATGCAGAAGCTCTGGTGAGAAGCAGGAGGAGACCCACACTCTCTTTGACAGGACAGAGGAGGATTCCCAGGGCTCCCTGAGACTCTGCTGCATTACTTCCTGGAGTTACCACCTCAAAGATTGGATAGATAATCACTGAAGATGGCAAGGAAACCTCTCCACTGCTAATGCTGGTGACTTGTTTTGCCAGGGCACAGGTTTATGTTGCTGAAACCATTCTACCTTATCAAAGAGGCAAGAGACTCCCATGGCAGGGGTCCTTTTGAGTCAGAACTTTTGGGAATAGGGCTGCTTTTCCTCCTTGAGAAGAGAGGGTAAGAATGGCCTGTCTTCTCAGTACGCAGGCTGGTAGCTGAGAGCCTGGAATATTCTACACCGATCCAACTCCTATAAGCTGTCACTTACTCATATTTGACTCCTGGGTGAATTTTCTTCTCCTTCCAAAGTCAGATTCAGATATCAGGAGGCCAAGATATATTTACTTGTCCTGGGCATGTCATTTGCATATGTCACTAGGGTTGACTTGTCTATGATTAAGCGACTGCTAAAGGAACAACTTGTTGAATGTGTTATCTTTTTCTTTGTTTTTCTTCCTCACTTTGCTGTGGACCCAGTGGCCTTTTCTAGAAAGGCTGAGAGACATAAACCTGCTGAGGGGAGGTTAGAATGGCATGAGGAGGGGGTGAGAATCACAAGCATTTCAAAGTCTAGTCTGAGAACACTGTTTTAGATGTCAAGAAAACTCTGGCATGATGATATTTGCCGCTCCCTGAGTATTTTACTACATCAGGTACTGGGTGAAGGACTTGAGATGATGACATAGTTTTCATTAAATCATCACCAGAACCTTACAAGGTAGACACTCTTGTTTCTATTTTGTAATTGAAGGGACTGAGGATTAGAGTTTATCTGACAACACAAGTCCCCTCACCTAATAATTGGCAGGGCTAAATTCAAATTGAGATTGATCTGGCCTGTCCTTGTCTGAGCCTGTCCTTCTCACTGTTCTTTTTCCCCAAGTGGCGATGTTGTCCATAACTAATCACTGCTGGTCCCTTTCCTTTGAGAGGATTGCATATATCTCTCCTCTTCATGCCGCTTGACTGGCAGTGTCCCATGTAGAAGGGAGGGAGTTACCTCCCAGCCACCTTGACTGACTTTGGGTTTGGCCATATGACTTGGTTTGGTCTGTAGATTGCAAGTAGATATGCCACGTGCCACGCTGTGAATCATAAGAGTTTCTGTCAGCTCTCTTGCTTTTCCCATGAGAGTGGCACATTCCACACAGAGGCTATTCCTTCAGTTTGGATCCCACCACGAGAAGACATGTGGAGCAGAGTGTCTCAGTCTGTTCAGGTTGCTCTAAGAGAAATATCATACACTGGGTGGCTTATGAACAGCAGAAATTTATTCTCACTGTTCTGGGGGCTGGGAAGACCAAGATGAAGGCACTGGAAGATCCGATGTCTTATGAGAGTCTGCTTCCTGGTATATAGGTAGCCATCTCTTTGCTGTGTCCTCACAGAGTGGAAGGGTGAGTGAGTTCTCTGGAGTCTCTTTTATAAGGGATGAATTCCATTCATAAGGGTTCCACTCTCATGACCTAATCACCTCCCAAAGTTTCTACCCCCAAATACCCTCACATCTGTCATTAGGTTTCAATATATGAATCGTAGGCGGGGGCACAAATATTTAATCCATAGCACGGAGCCACCGCTGCTGAACTGCGGCCATCAACATGCAACATGAACTAGAAATAAATTTTTGTTCTTGCGCTAAGCTACCAAGGTTTTGGTGTTTTTTGTGGCCTAAATCTGACCAATACATCCAAGGATATTCTGAGACATATGGATCATGAAGATAATAATAATCTCAGGGAGATGGTCCTGGATTTGATTCTCATCTGTGCCACCTGCGATGGGTTAATAATAATATCTTTGGGAATCAGTGTAAAGTAATTAATTATAAAGACACTTGTGAAACCATAAAGTTTCATAATCATATTCATTATCCAAGTAAGTGCTGTTCTTTGTGGTATGGAAATTTGTTCCATTTACTTTATAAAGTTCATGAAGGCAGGAGCTATATCTATTTTGTTCAAAAGTGCATGTCACAAGGAAGATGTTCAATAACTGAATGAATGATGTAGGAAGTCTTAGGCAATGAGAAAGTATTCTGTGAGCAAATACAATTTTAACCTACTGAGCTGAACCAGCTAATTTCTTGTGGAACTTCTCAGAGTCTTCAGTGCATTAAAGTGAACTGTGACTCTTAAGGAGGAGGTGGGGTTAGTAGACAGCATTTCATAAAAATACTTGACCATGAATCCCTTTTCTTCTCGGGAACATCTCATAGGATGAGATGCTTTTTCCCCCTTAGCCTGTGGACTAGACATCAGATGGGGTCATTGTCTGTAAGTTGACTAGAATTAGAAGTGGCCCTGTAATTGGCTGGTTGGATTTCTGATCATTTCTGTCTGAGAAGAGCTTCCATATTGGCAGGAATACTGCATTGCTAATTTATACCTGGATTTCCTAATCTGTGCAAGGGGGATGTCTTACCTGCCTGTCTCATATTTTGGAGGAAAAAACAAATGAGGCTGGGAAGTAGACTGAGCTACTTGAGGACAGAGTTTGTGGCTTACTTCTGGGGACCCCAGAACCTATGAGCTGTCACATGATGGAACTTAACACATTTCTGCTAAGAGAGCAAATAAATTAATCGTACCAACCAAGAGCAAGTGGTAAGACCAAGATGGAGTTGGGCCTGCACAGTGAAAAACCAGCCAGAGGTGACTTGCTCACATCCTGCAATAAAGCAACCAATTTTCACCTAGGTTTACCATAACAAGAGTTCCACTGTGGGCAGTGAGCCTATGCCATTTAGGAGAACAGCGAGTTTGTGTAGTAAGAAATCACAAGGGGTGTGGTGGATGCAACTGCTGTGTCTACTAATCTATTCCCAGCACTCTTCCCTGCTTCCCTTCACCTTCCTTTGAGATGGTGTCTTTCAGAGGGAGAAAATTAGTTTCAGCCATGAAGTGGTCTCACTCTCCTTGTCAGGGATTGGTTTAGGTGTGGACATGTGAGACATTTCTGGCTCATAGGATATCATGGGGAAATTTGGATGATTGAGAAAGGTTTTTCAATCTTAACAGGAGACGCCAGAGAGGGGATGATTCCCTATTTTCTGTATTTCCCCTTTGCTGACCCTGCTGTGTCCACGTGTTATGCCTGAAACTGGCTGCCATCTTATCATCACAGTAGAGGTGTTGCCAATAGAGATGACTGAGTGGGACTGTGGAAAGTGCTGGTTTCTTGAAAGGTTCCCTGACATATTGAACTACTGGTCTCTGCACCCAACTTTATTATTTTGTGAGACAATGGATGTGTTTATTCAACCATGTTGGGTTGGCTATTCCTTGCATTTTGAAGCTTCCTAACAGATACAAGATGATGCAACAATGACCAACCTGCGGAGGCTATCTATCCTCCATGATCTCACAGCCTGGCGTGAAAGGCCCCAAGGTAGTAATTAATGCCCATGTGGTCCAATTCGTGCCATAATACAGGTATAAATGGGGTGCTTCAGGATGGCACAGGGGAAGGAGCTTGGTCTTCCATGGAAGGTTGTAGAAGCCTTCAGAGAGGAGGTGGCTTTAAGTGGAGGCTTGAGTCAGTAATACAGGTGGCAGGAATGGTGCATTCAAAGGCAGGGAGATCTGAGCGCATATTTGATTAAGGCTTGTTTGTTTTGGCCCTGGTGGGTTGGAAAGGGAGCAGATGAGACTGTGATCACGAAGGACCTGGTGAGGACACACAAAGAGGCGTGGTGGCTGAGGCATGGGCCTATCAGGACTTGGGAACAGGGACCTTGAGTCTCAGGCATTCATGTGGCCAGCGGTATTTATTGAATGCCTGTTGTGTGCCAGGCTCTGCCTGAGCCGGGATCTGGGGCTGCAGTATGAGTGCCCCACTGTAATGTCCCGAGGGTCTAATGCCATCATGGTCGCCACTGAGGCTGTGATGGTTGGACTGGAGTTTGGCATCCAGGGGACTCCCGTCATTGTTGCCCGAATGAACAAAACAAACAGCATCTCTGACCTGTGGGGACTCTGCTGACCAGGGAGAAAACAGGGGTTTAACAAAAAATGATTTTTTTGTCAATCAATTTTTGTTAGTCAATTATAATGATCAAATAATTATATGATCATACTTCGGTGGTCTGAACCCAAATTCTGTGGAGACTTAAGAGAGTCAAGAAAGGCCATCCTGGGCGCCTGGGTGGCTCAGTGGGTTAAAGCCTCTGCTTTCGGCTCGGGTCATGATCTCAGGGTCCTGGGATCGAGGCCCACATCGGGCTCCCTGCTCAGCGGGGAGCCTGCTTCCCCCTCTCTCTGTCTGCCTGCCTCTCTGCCTCCTTGTGATCTCTCTCCCTCTGTGAAATAAATAAATAAATAAATCTAAAAAAAATAAAAAAAAAAGAAAGGCCATCCTGAGAATGGGGCCGGTAAGCACTTTTTTTGTCTTAACCTCTCTGGACCTCAGTTTCCTTATTTGTAAGCTGAGAATGATATTCTTACTCCCAAGGGTTGTTGAGAGCTTAGAGATAATATATCTTGAATTTCTAGCACATACTACACTTAATACTTTTAAAGTGCAGTTCAGGTAAGTCTGCAGGAAGAATCACCCATAGGGGAAGATACAGCATCTTAGAATTCTCTTGCACATCATACCTAGATCCAAACCTAGAGCTACAGCTTTCAAGTAATATGTGGGGATTCCTCAAGACTCATTTCCTGACAATGCTGGGAAAATAAGGCATTCTTACATTTCATAATGAAAAAAACTTTCATGAGCTTGACTGATATCAGAATTATTTCCTCCTTAGCTCCTGGCAAAAAAAACTAGCCAGCAACTAAATGTTTATGTTGCACACAGTCAAAAGTGGATTAATGGGTTAAGACAACCTTTTAAGGGAGATGAAGAAAACTCAGTTTCAGAGGAGCAAATGCAGACCCGGGTGGGGAAGGCTGGTAGCTTGCGTTGCTTCTTTTTTTATTAAAGTGACTGGTTGAGGGGCATCTGGGTGGCTCAGTCAGTTAAGTGTCCAACTCTTGGTTTTGGTTCAGGTCATGATCTTAGGGTCCTGGGATCAAACTCCACACTCTGCTGGTGATTATCTCCCTCTCCCTCTGCTCCTCCCCCTGCTCTCTCTCTCTCTCTCTCTGAAATAAATAAATAAAATCTTAAAAAAAAAAAAGTGACTGCATGGTTTTCATCATACCTGGAACTCTGGAAGCTTCTCCAGGGGCCAAGCTGGGGGACCTGCAGTGTGGTGAGGTGGTGAGAGGCTCTCTACCAAGACCTTTGGGTAAATTGTCTCCTCTAGACTCAGCCCAAGGATACTTCCCTGCCTCCTGAATCCCGAACCACAAGTATCTGTGCCTGAGTGAGGCTCCCAAGTGCTCCTTAAGGATGAGCCTTCAGAATGCTCTGGCTCACAGTTCCCTGTGTCAAGTGCTTGCTACCCTGGAGGCTGAGGTCTAACTGAGTTGAAAGAGGGAGACAACGAACAGGTTATTAACATCATGTGCCCCTGGGCTGGATGCCTCACATGCCATAAACTTTGTAATCTGCACAGCAACCCCTGAACAGGGGCATGGTCCCCATGTACAGGTGAGAAGACTAAGCCTCAGAGAAGATAAGAAGACTCATGGTGATAAATCCAAAAGGCCACAGAACTGGGATTTTTAACTTGCTACTTTTTTTGCCCTAGAAATCCAAGTGAAAGGAAGAATTGTGGGCATCTTTCCCACAATTTATTTTGAAAATGTGTCTTAAATGTGTAGACTTGTGTTCTATTATTTCTATGAACTCACTAGATGGTATGCTCAGTGAGGGAGGATGGTGTTGGCTGTGGGGCTTTCAGCTCTATCTCCACCACCTGCAACAAGCTCCCCACAAACATGGCTCTCAACCACAGGTGTGGACACACGCATAAATGAGCTTCTTAGCTTTTGGTTTCAAGAGGTCACTTATTCCAAAAAAGCTCTCCAGAAGGGAAGCCTGTAGAAACAGAGAATTACAGGTACTGGGGAGGGCTTCTGGAGCAAATCCTGGTCCACTGCGTGAATCTTCCAATGACTCCTTTGGGGCCCCCATTTCACAGAGAACATAGGACGGGAAGTGACCGATGCTGCAGACATCTGGGCCATAAGCAATCACGTGGATTTTATGGAAAGTATTTGATTGAACTCTGATCAGCTTCTCCAGCAAATTGATAAGTTGATCTTTCAGTGAAGGTCCTGAGTCATGGAGGAAGGGGCAGATCAAAAAGACATCTCTAGGAGTGAACAGGAGGAAAGGGCCAAGTCCATGGGCTTCCCTGGTCTGTCTGGGGGGTGAACCGCAGGCTGGGAGCTCACGTGCTGAGGACTCTGATGGCATCTCTTTGGTCAAAGGGCTGCAGAACTGGGGACTCTGAAAAACGGAAGGACCTACACCACCCAAACAAAAACTCGCCACCCGTCACTCATTAATGAAGGGAAGTGTCACAGCAGCCAATGAGGGGCCTTTTTCCAATCCTGGACTGATTTAATTGTGATTATTAGTCACAGAAGCAGCTGTCATTTACTGAGTACCTGGAATGTGAGGACAAGAATAGCCTCCCTGCCATTGAGTTACTGAAAATTGAAAGCATGTAAATTGCTTAGTACAGCCAGATTTGTTACAAGGCAACATATGTGCTCCTAAAAATCACTGTGCTATGCAAAATCGCATAATAAAACCACAGGGCTTAGGGGAAAAATGGGGTTAGGGGAAAAACACAAACCTCACCAGCACACTATCTGCATGTAATGAATATGATATGGGCCTAATAAAAGGGCAACACTGTTTTACACACTAAGTGGTTAAGAACTGCGTAAATACTACAATAAATAAGGCCTTTTATCATCAGAGAGACCTGAGGTTGATTTGTGTATGTGGGTGTCAGAAGGGCTCTAGCTTGTGAGACCTTGCGAAGCCACGAGGGGAGTGCATTTGAGATCAGATGAAAAGCAGATGTGCATGGGTGTGGCCCTGGACACACACCCGGTGTTTCCACCTGAGGTGGCTGGTGGATATTCTCAGTGTGTTTTGGGTGCTCTTACCTAGCGAGGTTCAGCTGGGTGCATCTACTGTTTCTCACAGAGGAAATCTTACCTAAGCAAACGCGAAATCAGCATTCTGCTCCCATTGTTCCCCAATACATCGGTTGTGCTGGAACAAAGTAGTGTTTTCAAAATAATCCTTATAGCAGAGCTGATGATCTGGGACTCACGGCAAATGTGCAATCAATGTTGGTTGTAATTGTTAATGTGGGGTGTCTCTCATCCACGCATTAAACTCAGGAAGGTAAGTGTAAGCAATCCCATTTTACAGATGAGTCACTGAGCTTCACAGAGGTTAACTTCCTTACTCAAGGAACAGAGCTAGGAAGGGGCAGGGGTTCTGGCTGCCCCTCTATAGGTCTCACCATAATGTGAGTCTGCTTTTACACTCTATTATGGGATACTGTGCTAGTGGCAGAGGGAGTCCCAGGATGAGTGTATGCTTTTGATCATTGTCTTTGACAGCTCAAGGTATTTTTGGTGCAGAACACAAATTCACGTGACTTTTAAAGACCAAATATCTGAGACATTTCTAGTCTGTGCTGCTACCTCAGGGGATATATTTATTCCCCTCTGTTCTTGGGGCTGATAGAGTGGAAAATGTTGAAAAGCTCTTTGATGTCCCACGCTACTTGCCAAGGTGGAGAAAATCCCTATATTTCGCCAGACGCTGTCTCCCTGGAATCTCCAGCACTTTGTCCTTATGTGTTCTTAGTGGAGTCTTCTTTCCGCCTGGCTGAACTTGGCAGTAAATAGCTTACAGTTTGACAAGGTCCCCTCTAAGTTCTGGGTTCCAGAATGGAGTCCACTACTCCAGACTTCCCTTAGCAAACCTAAACAGAGAAGATGCAATTGGGATCTTGGCCAAGAGCAGGATTGACTGTTATAGCAGATGCCTCACCTTGCTGGATCATACTGATTGGGGCCAACTAAATCCCTAAACCATTCTCGCATGAATTCCTGACATCTGCTCTCCTCTACCCAATCTGAGCTAAAAAACGTAGGATTTACATTTATGCCCATTTAAATATCTTTTTGTTGGTCTTATTCCATCAAAGTCCATTTTCCACCAACTTTTTGTTATGGATGACTTCCAACTTACTCAAAAGTAGAGAGACTCACAGCATGATGAACCTATGTGAAACCATCACCACCATTAACTTTACCAATTATAACTCATGGACAACCCTGTTTTGTGAAGACTCTCATTCACCTACAACATTGCATCTCCCTCTCCCTGGTTGTGTTAAAGCAAATCCTAGACATCATGCCAGTTCACCTGTATTTCAGTATGAATCTCTAAAAGATAAAGACTTTTCAAAAACTTACTCGCAAGGTCATTATCATGCCAAAATAAATTAACAGTACTTCCTTAATATAAAATATCCAGTCAGTGTTCAAATTATCTCAATTGCTTTGTTCAAATTAGGATTCCCTGTGGATATGCCTTTCAAGTATCTCTTAGTTAATAGGTTTTCCTTTTATTTTTCACTTCCTGCATCAAAATTTTGTTGTTGTTTGAGAAACCAGGCTTCTTATTATTTGTTGAGTTCCTTAAATTAGGAATTTTGTATTGCACTCTGGTGGTGTTATTTTTTTAATATTATATTTTATTTTTTCAGTGATCCAAGATTCATTGTTTATGCACCACATCCAGTGCTCCATGTAATACATGTCCTCCTTAATACCCACCACCAGGCTCACCCATCTCCCTTCCCTCCATAACCCTCAGTTTGTTTCTCAGAGTCCACAGTCTCTCATCTTTCATCTCCCCTCTGATTTATCCCAATTCACTTTTTCTTTCCTTCTCCTAAAGTCCTTTATTCCTTATGTTCACAAGTAAGTGAAACCATATGATAATCGACTTTCTCTGCTTGACTTATTTCACTCAGCATAATCTCCTCCAGACCCATCCATGTTGATACAAAAGTTGGTTATTCCTCAAACTCAACACCCAAAAAACAGATAATCATGTCAAAAATGGGCAGAAGACATGAACAGACACTTCTCCAAAGGACACATACAAATGGCTGACTGGGTAAGACATGTGAAAAAATGTTCATTATCACTAGCTATGAGGGAAACTCAAATCAAAACCACATTGAGATATCACTTTACACCAGTTAGAATGGCCAAAATCATCTGGTGGTGTCATTTAACCCATTCCTTTGTCTCCTGGTTTTCCTATAACTTGGGCATAGAAGTCAAAGGCATGATCAGATTTGGCTTTGATTATTTTATTTTAATTTTTAAAAAAAGGTTTATTTATTTATTTGAGAGAGAGAGGGAGAGAGGGCAAGCAGAGGGGAAAGGGAGAGGGAGAAGGAGAGAGTTTTAAGCAGACCCTGCACTGAACATGGAGCCCAATGCAGAGCCCAATGCAGAGCCCAACGCAGGGCTCAATCTCATGACCCTGAGATCATGAACAGAGCTGAAACCAAGAGTTGGACACTTAGTTGACTGTGCAACCTAGGCGCCCATGGTTTTGATTATTTTAAATGCTTTTCCATTGTGGTAAGTAAAATACATATAACATAATATTTACCATTTTAATCTTTAAAATGTATAGCTCAGTAGCTTTAAGTCCATCTGTAATTGTTGTGCAATCATTACTACTATCCATTTCTTGAACATCTTCATCATTCCAAACAGAAACTCTGCATCCATTTAACATAACTCTCCACTTCCCCATAACCTGTTCCCCACTTGGTAACCTCTGGATTATTTTCTATCTCTATAAAGTTGCCTATTTTAGGCATATAAGTGGACCTCATGGAAGTGGAACATATAATATTTATCCCTTTGTACCTGGCTCATTTCACTTAGCATAATGTTTTTTTTTTTTAGATTTTATTTATTTATTTGACACAGAGAGATTACAAGTAGGCAGAGAGGCAGGCAGAGAGAGAGGAGGAAGCAGGCTCCCCGCTGAGCAGGGAGCCTGACGCGGGCCTCGATCCCAGGACCCTGAGATTATGACCTGAGCCGAAGGCAGAGGCTTTAACCCACTGAGCCACCCAGGCGCCCTCACTTAGCATAATGTTTTCAAGTTTCATCCACATTGTAGCATGGGACCAGAACGTCACTGTATGGATATACCATGTCGTGTTTACCCATTCACTTCTCGATAGACATCTGGGTTGTGCTTCTGATGTTTTGACAAGAATACTCCATTGATAGTTCTTGATAAGGAAACACATCATATCTGTACACCTCTCATTAAGACTTCCCAAGTATGAGTTTTCTGCCCATCTATGTCTTCTGTGCATTCTGTATCCAGCTCCTTTCTCACAAATCTTCCACCTCTGCTTACTATTCCATACCTCAACCTGATCAGCAAATGCTCCTCCTGTCTTAGAGAAGAACTGGCTTTCTCATAAGGACATTATCCCTCTGCAGTTCTCCTGCAAGGTGGGGTGGATTCACACTAGAGGTCTGGCAGTGGTCCCCACTGCCACGTTAGATTTTTGTTGCTCATTCCTCCTATCCCTCTGCCTTTGCCTTGGACGCTCACCCCATCCTTTAACTGCTGGTTGTCCCTTCTGCACCATTTGCTGGAGATGTTGGTCTTAACTCAGAATCTTTCCCTTCCCCTCATGTTTTTCATCATTACAATTGACCTCACTGCTCCCTGCCCCTGGGAACCCTGCATCTCTGCTTCTTCCTTCCCTGACTTTGTCAACTCTAGTGACCTTCCCCTCAGCTTCACCTCAGCCACCTTCCCAGCCCCAGAGTCATACCCTGTCTATTGTCAGCACTGACTGCTCCATCTCTGGAACCTTCAGCTCAGCACGTCTGGCTTTGACCCTAGCGTCTAGGTATCTGTTTCCTTCATGCTCTCCCCTCCATCTTCTCCTGGTCAGTCTGTGGCTCCCAGCTTCACTGCTTCCCTACCTGGACTTGACCACTGGGTGGATCATCAGAAGGATCCTCCGACCATGATGGCTTTGCTTCTTCCCTGTCTGCCACAACCACTCAACCAAACACCAGATCTGCTCAGTCCTACAGCCTTTCCTCCTGGACCCTGGTTTCTGAACACGGCTGGGCAAGTCACACTGCTGTGCTAATTGGTGCCCCCCCTAGTTTCCCAGCATCGCCACTTAGCTGGGTCCCAGTGTCACCTGACATTCCTGCTGTTGGCCTCTGGCCAAACGTCTTTCTTATTCTGCCCTGTAACTCCTCCTCAGTTTCCATGTCCTCTTCATCCTTACTGTTATTTTGGGAGAACATTGAGTCACTGTCTCTGGTGGGATTTCCTTTGCTTCTTCCACCCTCTGTAAGATTAAAACTTAATCTTCATTTGAACCCACCTTTACCTCCTTCTTTTATGCTCTGGGGATCATATGACCCTTGCCATGTCAGAAACCATCACACTCCTAGCCTCTGGGACTAAACAGAACGACCAGAGGATATGGGCAGGTAGGTCTACCAGAACAGAGGGCAGTAAGGAGAAGGAAGGGGAAAAGGGAAAGCCAGTAGGGAGGTTAGTGGATCGCTGAGAGAGAGAAGAAAAGTGAAAGAGGTACTTAGCCCTTCCCTTAAATGTTTGGTTTACCGCTGAGTGTTCTCTCAATGGCCTTATCTTTCTCTGCTCCCTCTGAGTGTTGGGGGTAGGTTGCCTCACCCACCTGTCTCATAGGGAAGTTATGAAGATAATGTTTACAAAAGGCTTTGTGCTCTGTCCCGCAGATGCCTGCATAGAGGCTGTAACCCATGAATCTTGGTGGGGAAGATAGACCTCTGACCCCAGGGGTGCTGGAATCTGGCATTCACATTGTGGGTTCATGCAACACTGGAGAGGCAGAATCATTCATCTCAAAGCTCCTGATACTTTTAAATTGTGGTACAGACACTGAGGTTTCCCCCACAGGGTGGGCAGACCAGACAGAGGCCTGTTAATATATTTAGTCGCTTTCCTGGCATCATTACAGAGCATCAGCAAGAAATTTCTGCTATGTGTGCTTTTTGTAAATGTGCTTTGTCCAAATATCTTATTGTTCATTGACATGGTCACTTATTTGCATTTATGGATCTTGATGTTTTCATTCACTTACCAATGAAAGAGATGGCTGGAATCCTGAGATGCTCAGTACTGTGGTTGTATGTGAGTCCTTAGAGCTGAAAGAAATCTCCTCTACCACCATCCGTACCTCCAGTCTCACCTCCATCCCCACCAGACACAGGACAGTACTCTAGCATCTAGCTTCTCTTCAAATCTGTCCACAGCAGGGAAACCACTACCCGAGGAGAGACTAGGTCACTATCGGGCAATAGTTCTCATTGTTAGAAAGTTCTTCTGAGGTTATCTGCTTGTGTGATCTTGGGCAAGCCACTTCCCTCATCTGGGCTGCAGATTCCCATATGAAAACAAGGCAGTTAAACGAGTTCATCTGACCTCTTAATTCTAGACTTCTGTGCACTTTGAGTCCATGTCAGTTTTGTCTCCTGGTTTCCGAAACATCCCCAATCCTCCTGGTTTTCATCCTTGGTCATTAATTCCATTTTCTTGTCCTCTTCCTTCTTCTCTTCCTCCTCCCAGCCTCTAAATATTCCTCAGGGCTTGGTGTGCTTTTCATGCTATATTTAACTTTCCCATTCTCCTCTCCAAGCCAGTGTGATTTTCTACATTCCCACAATACTGCTCCTATGTGAAGAACTTTCTAAGGCATGTCTCTAGCCAGCTCTTATGTCTCCATCCAAGTGTGGGATGTCTCATAGTCCTTCCACCTCACAGTGCCCCATCTAGATGCTTGGTCTACCCCTACCTGCTTTTCATCTGGCCTTTTAAGTCTTAGGAAATAGCTCTAGGCAGAAGGCTGAATTTTATTTTTGAGTTTTCCTTAATCCCCCACACCAGTTCATGGTCTACTGGTCTACTAACCAAAGACTTCCCCAGTGTGTTCCTTTTCCTCCATCTCTACTGTCTTCAACATGGCACCAGCACATAAGCTCTTGTCTAGGCTTCTGCTGTGAAAGCTTCCTGGATTCTATTCCTGTTCCCTCTTCCTAGCCATTCTCTAAACAGCACCAAGATGAAACTGGATTCATGTCCCTTCTCTGCTGAAAATGTTTTAAAGTCTTACCCTTGTGCCTAGAATAAAATTCAGAGCCTTGACTGAAGACCACGAAGACCTTCTTGCTCTGACCCCTCCTTTGCTCCCTGAGTTCATCTTAGGCCACGGTCCATGTACTCAGGCCATGCTGGCTTTCTCTGCTCCTCCAACATACCAATTCCTGCCCCATTTCATGGCCTTCACTTGGGCGTTTCCTCTACCTGGAATTCTCTCCCCTGTGGTCTTGCCTTAGCTTCAGCCTCACCTTTTGAGTTTCAGTTGAAATCACTTTGCAAAAGAGGACTTATATGGTTGCCTGATCCCTCTACTTATTAACTGTAAGACTTTGGAGAAATGATTTCTGTGCTCAAGGCTTTTGTGCATTTAATTTGCAAGGTGAAAATGATATTTATTTGGTGGTGCTGTGAGGATTAAATACATTTGCTCGTTCATTTATTCATTCATTCATGCATCGAACTCATAAAAGACGTAACCAAACTTTGCTGAACGATTTCTAGGCCCCGTGCATGGGTGGAGGATACAGAGATGAGAGCAGGTCTGCAGAGTGCTGGCCCATGATTGGCACATAGCAGATTGCTCAATGAAGATTTATATCTTACAGGCACCACCTTCCTCACACTCAAGCCAGCCTTTTCAAACACTTTCTGCCTCCTTCTGGAGAGTTTACATTTCTGGTTACCCAAACAGCTCCAATCATAGCAAGGGTAGCTATTTATAGAGTGCCTAGGATGTGTCAAGTGTTCCATATACAGCTCTAAGATCCTGAAGATAACCCCATCAGGGAGGCATTACCGTTGTCCCCATCTTGCTGCTGAGGATGGAGCTCTAGGAGTCTGGGGTCTGTATGTGAGTCCTTCTATCTAATGACAGGCAGGGTGGGGGTCGCTGCATTGGGCCATTAGATTTCAAATGCTCCATCCATCCCGTGAGGCCGTGTTGCCTCCCCAGATGCTTCCCTACCTGTTCTCATTATGAGGCTTTTCTGGAATAAGGGTAACAAGTTTTCACCATGAACGGGGTTCAGTAAGAACAGCAACAGAACCTGAACATGACCTCCTTGCTCTACTTCCCATAAGCTCATGTTCATTTCCCACAGGAACAGTCTTTGTGACACAAACAACTTCCTGGTCTTGAGGTTGTCAACTGACAACATGGAAGAGGTTATGGCTGTGTAACATGTTGCTGGTCATACTGCCCCGTGGCTCAGTTTCCTCATCTAGAAATCGGGGTTCTGGGTCCTTGCCTCATGCCTGTTTCTCAAGGAACTTGTGAGGATGGAGTTTGCAACGTGTTTTGTTTTGTTCTGGGTCCTTTAGTCACACAGAGTCCTCTGACTTCCACCCCAAGTCACAGTGCTATTGTTCTAGTGCAGTTAAAGTGGACTTGGACCAAATTATCTCCAAAATTCTTCCCATGTCTGGGCTTTTGTGATTCACACAGCTAATCATGGATTTGTCTTTATCAGTTTTCTGTGGATGTCTGGAGAGCAAACTAAGGAGGTCACCTTACTAGTATTTCTAGATTTCTCTGAAGAATAATATCAGTGGAGAAGAGTTTTAGTTGCTATGTTTCCAACACCATGTTTGATCCTTAACAAGAATCACCTCTTTTAAGACTTATAACAATTAAAATTGTATAGACAAGGGAATGGAGGCCCAGAAAGATCAGATCACACAACTAGTAAGTCATGGTCCTGGAATTTTTTTTTTTAAAGATTTTATTTATCTATTTGACAGAGAGAGAGAGAGAGAGATCACAAGTAGGCAGAGAGTCAGGCAGAGAGAGAGGAGGAAGCAGGCTCCCTGCTGAGCAGGGAGCCCGATGTGGGCCTCAATCCCAGGACCCTGAGATCATGACCTGAGCCGAAGGCAGAGGCTTTAACCCACTGAGCCACCCAGGAGCCTGGTCCTGGAATTTTAACACAGTTAGTCTAGTGGCCTTACCTGGGATGCCAGGTTCTGTGCTATGTAGGGCATGTATTGGGGGAGGGTGGCACAGAGAAGGGGGTGAATGGGGCAGCTGTAGGGATAATTGGGGTGAGACAAAGGAATCAGGGGAGGCTTCATAGAGGAGGTGATGGTTTGGAAAGTGAGGTGAGAGAGGTGACCTGAAGGAGGTGACATGGGCTACTGCATACCATGCTGAGACAGATGACTTTAAGCAGAGGACTAATAAAATCAGTATTTTTTTTTCCCTTAAGGAGAACATATATCATAGTCTTTTGATAGTCTTAGAAGGGCCAGATAAAGAGAGAAATGAGTTACCACGACATATATCCTCCTTCTCAGAGATAGTGATATGGATTCCCTTAATTAAACATGGTCAGATTAGAATTTTGCAGTGAGTCCCTCCCCATGGAGAATGGTGGATTAAAACTGGGAGACCACCCGGGAGGTTGTGTGGTATTGATTTTGGGGGCCCGGCGCTTTTACTTAGGGGGGCAGGTTCATTACCCCCACCCCCATCATGTTAACAATACCCAGGATTAATAAGCCACTGCACTAGACAATTTGCATGCGTGATCCCATGGAAAACTTCTTCTGCCACAACCTTTGTGAGACCATCTTTATTATCCCCACTTTACAGAGGCAGAAGCAGTCCTGGAGAACTTCAACTTTAGTGGATGCTGAGAAGCAGGGCTGGAATCAGTCCCAGGCTGCCTGATTCAGGGCTACCATGGCTCTTTCCCATGTGAGCGTCTTTCAGTTCTAGTAAGCAGAGAAGACACCCAGGGAGCTTGTTCAAAATATTGGTTCTCAGTCCTCTCAGTCTTTCTTTTCTTTTCTTTTCTTTTCTTTTCTTTTCTTTTCTTTTCTTTTCTTTTCTTTTCTTTTTGTTTCTTTTTTCTTTTCTTTTCTTTTTTTCTTTTCTTTTCTTTTCTTTTCTTTTCTTTTCTTTTCTTTTTATTATGTTATGTTAGTCACCATGCTCTCTCAGTCATTCTTACCCTTGCCACCTCTGGCAACTGACTCACTAAGTCTAGGACAAGGCCAGGATTGTTCGGACCTGTTCCAGGTGGTTCTGATGAAGCTGGTTTCGGGACCAGCCTTCCAGGACCACTGCTATGTGCAATGGCTCACCACCTGCATGCATGAGTTTATCACTAGGATGAAATGAGAAGGTTGAACTACACTCCAGTTGAGCCCAACTCCAGTTACTCCATTTGAGTAATTCCTCCCAGAATGGATGTGATTTCACAAGGCACTGCTGATCAATGGCCAGATGGGTGAGTTCAGTGAGGAGTACCTTTGAGCTAGAGGGGCCAGCCCTCATGGCCAACATGGTCCACTGTTCAGAGGAACAGATACTGAGGCCATGATAATTTTGCTTATGGACTGGCTTAGTTTCACAAGGATGATATAACAAATTACCATGAACCGGGCGCCTGGGTGGCTCAGTGGGTTAAAGCCCCTGCCTTCGGCTCAGGTCATGATCTCAGGGTCCTGGGATCGAGGCCCGCATCGGGCTCTCTGCTCAGCAGGGAGCCTGCTTCCTCCTCTCTCTCTCTCTGCCTGCCTCTCAGCCTACTTGNTTTTAAAAAAAAAAAAAAAAAAAAAAAAAAAACAAATTACCATGAACCAAGTGCTCAAAACAACAGAAATATATTCTCTCATAGCTCTGGAGCCCAGACGGCTGACACCAAGGTGCTGGGAGGGCCTTGATTCCTCAAGGGGCCTCTAGCAGGAGCTTGTCTCTTCCAGCTTCTAGTGGCTCCTGTCATTCCTTGGCCTGTGGCTGCATCACTGTAATCTCTACCTTTAGCCTCATGTGGTCTTTTTCTTGTGTGCATCTGTCTCCCTCTATGTGTCTTTCAAAAGGCTCCTTGTCCTTAGATCTCCTCTACAAAGATCCTTTCACTGAGTAAGGTCACATTCACTGGTTCCAGGGATTAGGACATGGACATTACTTTTGGGGGGCCGCCATGTAGCCCACTACTTGTACCTACCTTGCTGTCCTTCACACATTCCTTCTTTATGCACACACTTGTTGGAATACAGCCTCACTGCTGCCCATGCAGCAGCTAAGGGAGTTGCTGGTGCCCCCATTTGGCAGTTAAGAGAAGTGTCATGAAACCTGGGTTGGGTAGCTAGTTATCTGTAACCTGCTGACCTAGGTCAGTGCTGGAAGATCAAGTCCCTGGTTCAGGGTCTCATCTTCATGTTGTAAAAGTGTGAGGGACACAGAGATAAACAAGTGAGCTCACAGAGCTTTGTGGAACGATGGACAGTACTTAATGACAGTTTAAGAGTTTTCAAATGGGTGACTCATGGCCCATTCGGGAAGTACAGATGGGAGTTGTTTGGCAGCTGCTGTACTTTAGAAAATTTCTGAGATAATTACTAAAATCTAAAAATCAGAAGAAAAATCTGCATTTTCCAGTCCCTTTGAAATATCAGAATATTTGTCTCATCTAGGCACCCATTTCACTGGGAAAAGAGTGCGAGTGGAATAGTCGTTGGCCTTTAGATAAGGCATGTTTTGGTGGTCGAGAGCTGGGTAGCCAGTTACCCCCAATCTTAGGGCCCTAAAGCAACCATCTTTTTTTTTTTTTTTTTTAAGATTTTATTTATTTATTTGACACAGAGAGAGAGATCACAAGTAGGCAGAGAGGCAGGCAAAGGGAGAAGGGGAAGCAGGCTCCCCGCTGAGCAGGGAGCCCGACTTGGGGCTCAATCCCAGGACCCTGAGATCACGACCTGAGCTGAAGGCAGAGGCTTTAACCCACTGAGTCACCCAGGTGCCCCCTAAAGCAACCATCTTATTATGTTCACAGATTTTGTGGGTCAGGAATTGAAATAGGACACAGAGGGATGGTTTGTCTTCCCTCCATGGTATCTGGGATCTGAGCTGGGAGGACTTTCTGGATGTAACCCCAACAGTTGGGGTCTGGTGGAGCTGCTGCGGTTTGGGGGTTCACTTCCAACATGGCTTCTTACTCCGTGTTGTGCCCTTGAAGGCGGGGCTCAGCTGGGACGATTGGTCCAGCATCTCCACTCTGCTTCTCCAGGTGGCTGCACTTCTGATCTTACTGTCTGGTGGCTGGGTTCTCAGGGGAGTGTTCTGGGAAGGGAAATCCCTTTTAGGGCCTGGCCCCTGAAGTCCCACCATTTCTGCTAATCAATGGAAGGAGTCAAAGGCTTGGAGGCCTTTCTCCCCGTAGATCACCGAAGAGTGGGTGTAATATTTTCGTTTCACCTGATCCTCAGATGCAGATGGCTGAGTTAATTAAAGTCTTCAGTTAACTGCACGTGACCACCCCCCCACCACCATGGATCCCTGCAAAGTCCCGCTCATTTATGCTGGCATCTATTTATCTTTTTATTTATTTTTCCCTTTAATGCCCTTCCTCCTCTCCTCCTAGGCAACATTCTCATGTATCTGACATTTATCTTTCTGTTTGTAGGTGTTCTGGTATGATAGATATATAGTGCTTTGTGTGCACACAGTTTAATTTACATAAATGATGCTATTTCAGAGATCTCATTCTGTGTCTTACTTTTGGATTCAGCCTGGGGTTTTCAGATCTAGAGCACTGGGGTGTGGTGTGTGTGTGTGTGTGTGTGTGTGTGTGTGAGAGAGAGAGAGAGAGAGAGAGAGAGAGAGAGAGAGAGAGAGAGACAGCTTCTGACTGCTGCTGGCTACCCTGGGGTGAGTGTCCACCACAGCTTCATTCCCTCATCCAATGATGGCCACACAGATGCATCCATTCTCGGCCATCTGCTGTGATGATTGAAGCCAGCCAAGTTCCCCTGACGGACCTGTGGGAGGAGTCCTTTGGGGAAACACATCCAGGAGCAGGAGGGCTGGGTCTTAGGGTTGCATGTGTATCTGCTTCCACCTTCCAGAACAGCTGCAGGAAGGATTTCGCTGCCACTGGTCTGTGGACATTTCCAAACCCGCTGAGTCCCACCAACTCTGTTTCCCAGCTTTACTGACATCTCATTTTATTTTATTTTTTTTTCCAATGAGGAAAGTGTTTGCCTCTTCATATGCCTAGTGGTCAGTTGCATCTCCTCGCTAATAAGTTACCTTCCATATTCTCTGCTCCTTTTTCTATTGTGGTTCCTAACTGACTTTTTTGGCTTTGCAGGGACAAGTGCCCTTCAGTTTGTACAAACTTCAGTTTGTACGTGTATCCACAGAGACGTGTCACGCATTGATGTTACTTACTGTCCTCTGGAGGCAAGTGAGTTGGCATCCCCTGGTGGGAGAGTTCTGCTGGAAGGGAGCATGCATTGCAGCTGGGACCACCTAGCTGAGGCTTGGAGGCAAGCAGGGGTGTGTTTGTGGGGGAGGTGTGCCCCCCCCCCACCTCCCGCAGGCTTTCTTGTTAGTTTCCTTCCTCGGCTGTAACAAATTAGCACACACTTGGTGGCTTAAAACAACAGAAATGTATTCTCTCCCAGTTCTGGAGGCAGAAAGTTGGAAATCGGTTGCATGGAGCTGAAAGCAATGTGTTGTGAGGACTGAGGTGCTCCTGGAGGCTCTTGGAGTGGATCCTTCCTTGCATCTTCTAGTTTCTGGGGGCAGCCAGTAGGTGGTTTTTGTTTATTTGTTTTTGTTTTTGTTTTTACTTGTGGTTGTACCATTGCAGTCTCTTCCTTCCTGGTCACATGGCCTCCCCTCCTCCCTGTGCCTCTTCGCCCTGCCTCTCTCTTAGAAGATTACTTGTCTTGGCATTTGGGATCCACACAGATAATTCAGGATAACATCTTCATCTCCAAATCCCTAATTTTTATCACATCTGCAAGTATTTTACCATATAAGGAAACATTCCAAAATTCCAGGAATGGATATTTTGAAGGGGAACCTTCCAGTCCACTATAGAAGGCTACCTTTCATTTGAGTCAGAAAAACAAGAGTGGAGGGAGACACATTTCCATAAAAGTAACAGAGTCACAAAGAGACTTGATATGGGGTGGGGAGGAGCTGGGGATGGCTAGGGCCAAGGGCCCAAGCGGGGAAGAGGGGGTTCATGCCGGAAGCAGACGAGGGATGAGAGATGAGAGGACCTCAGCAAATGACCTGAGCAGGTAGAGACAGATAGCAAGTCCTTACAAAGTGGATTTTGGAAAAGTGGTGTTTTGTTCTCGTTTTTGTTTTGTGGCTTTCATTTTCCTATATTGCTAAAAGGCACATCCCCAAATATGCAGCCTCTCAAACAATGTTGTAAGACCAAAACCCACCTAATGCCTCCCTGAGATAAACCCAAGAATCTGTGCAAGGAGTGGAGAGTGTTTGAAGGGCTCCTAATTTCCATCTTGAAGGCTTATGGTTGAGCAGAGCTTAATTTTAAAAGTCTGACTTTCTGAGGCTTTTAGAGTTTCTTTAAATATTTGGTATTGATCTGAATGATTAAAAAAATATATACATTTTTGGTATTGGCCAAATAAACATAACTTTGTTTCCATTTGACCATGTTTTGGAGCTGTTACATGCGGAGCACTGTCCTAGGGGATGGGAACATGGAAGTGGACAAGACAGTCCCCGTGTCCTGCATCCCTGTTAGGGGTGACTGGTGCTCCACAGACAAGGAAGGGATGCAGTTGGGATGAGTGTTGGGGAGTGGAGAGGGGTGGCTACTTGATAGAAGGTTCTCGGGGAGGAGTGCTTGTGAAGAAGCCAAGCGAAACTTTCACCACCCAGCTCTATGACCGTGGGTGAGTGACTTAACCACCCTGTGGTAATTTTCCTCCTGCTGCAAAATAGGTTGTGGTGGTTTCGAAAAGTGGCTGCAAGTTCTTTGAGAGATCTGTGTCCCATGTCTTTGAACTGGGGTGGCACTATGACTGCTTGGCCAACACAGGACACAGAAGCGACTCTGACTTCGGAGGGGGGGGTGTCATAAAAGACCACATAGCTTCTGCCTCATTTGCTGAAATATTTGTTTGTGGGGCTCTAAGTTGCATATAAGAAGGCCAGCTACCATGGGGAGGGCATCGGGGCAGGGCCTCTGGTCAACAGCCTTCAAGCCGTCCTAGCCCAGGAGCCAGACAGGTGAGTAAGCAAGCCTGCAGATGATTGCCCCTCCCCCCAAGTCCTTCCAGTTGTTCCTAGCCTTTCACATCTTCCCAAGTGAGGCCCCAGACAGCACAGAGCAGAGAAGAGCCTTCCCACGCTGTGCTCATGTGTGTCCTGACCCACAGATTTTGTTGGCATAATAAAAGAGTTGTTGCCTTGTCCCTACATTACACAGCAGGACCTAAGGGGCAGTGGTTATCTATATCACTGGGCTGTTGTGTGGCTTAAATGAGTTTGAGGTGGTAAATCGAAAGGAAGTTTTTAAATTCAGAGACTCCAACCTTTGTCTAATTTAGGACTGGAGATGGCCGAGGAGATTGTTTCTCTTTAAACAATGATTTGTAAGATTTCCAGATTTTTAATTTTGATATTTGCCTTGTCCTATATATTTGCTCCATTAAAAACAAAATTAGGTCCCTACCTTCCTCTTTGGGAATATTGCAGATAATTGGTGTTGTGCCTACCTCAGCATGGGGCGCTTTTAACATGGCCTCTTTGGTCTTTGTAACCATGGGCAGTCTAGTGTGTCACATCCAGGGAAGTGTCTCATTACTCTAGACCCTTAGATAATTAAATAGTCAGCATGGATCAATCAATAGATTATTTCTAGCTCTCAGAAATTAGCATTTCTTTTCCACAAGTGTTGTCTTTGGAAAATAGTATTAAAAGACATTGGAGTTTGTCCTTGACTTTGGACACCCACCAGCAACCACCCCATTTCCCTACAAACAGTTATAGAAAGATTCTCAAAAGAGTTGTCTGGACTTGTCAGCGTTTCCTCTCTTCCCACTTCCTCTTAACACATTCCTAGCAGATCTTGGCCACCGGACTCCACTAAACCCAGCTTCTATCAACATCACCAATAGCCTCCCTGTTGCTAAATGTAGTTACTGGTTCAGCATCCTTAACCTCAGCTTCAGCCTCACTCGGCCACCTGTGCATCATCTGGCACAACTGATTTTCCCCTCCTTGAAGAAACGTTCCCACACTTGATGGCAAGAGCCTCCATCTCCTTTGGTCCTCCTCGACTTCACTGGCTGCTCCCAGTCTTGCTCAGTAAGTCCTCCTCACTTCACCTTCTAAGATCCTTAAATGTGGGAGGACCCCAGCAAAACTCTCTCCGCCTTTGTTCTCTCCCGTTTCCAAGAGTTGCACATTCCATGATGTCATCTGTAAACCAATGACTCCAAAGTGTTATCTCAAACCTGGATCTCCCCTTTGGACCTCTGACTTTTATATCCAACTACTTGCCCAGTTGGCATCTCAGATGTAATGTGATCAACCCTGAACTTTTGGTCTCTCCCAAGACCAAAACTGTGCCTGCCCCAGTCTCCCTTTCTTAGTAAATGGCTATTCCCATCTTCCAAGTGATCAGTCAGGAAATCTAGAGTCATCCTCGATGTCTCTCCTCTCCACACTGGATCCATTAGCAAATTCTGGTGGTTCCATCTTTAAAATACAGGACGAATGGGACACTTCTCCCACCTCCACTGTTGGCGCTGGCTCTGGGCTGCCTTCCTCTCTTACCACATCCACTGTGGTGGTCTCCTAACTCTTCCTCTGGTTCCATTTGTGTTTCTTGTTAGCCTATTCTCTGCGTGATAGTGTAAAAATACACATCAGATTATTGGATTCCTTAGCTCAGAACCCTCTTATAGCTTCTCATCACTTTCAGAGAAAAATCCAAAGTTCTTACACTGGTTTGCAAGGTTTATGACTTCACTGCCCCTGACTCCTTGCTGTACCCCTGAGCTCATCACTCAGGTTCTTTCCTGCTCTTACTGTTCCAGCACACACTTCCCTGGCAGGCAGTGAAGACACTGCTCCCTCCTTCTGGAATGCTCTTCCCTCCCATTTCTGTGTGGGTGACTTATCTCTAATGTTATTCGTATCTCTGTTCCAAAGTCTCACTGTCAGGGAGTCCTCCATGAACACCCACCTGAAAGAATGTTCTGTCATGCTCAGTCTCCTTTTCCTGCTCTATTGATTGATCTAGCATCTATCTATCTATCTATCCTCTATCTATCTCTCTCTCCATCTATCCATCCGTCTATCATCTATCTCTCATTTCAGAGCAGTTTTAGATTCAGGGAAAAATTAAGAGAAAGATACAGAGATTTCTCACCCACACACAGCCTCCCCCATTATCAACAACCCCCATTGGTACATTTATTATAATTGGTGAACCCACATTAACACATCATTACCACCTGAAGTCCAAGTTTACCCTTACATTAGGGTTTACTTTTTATGTTCTGTATTTTATGGATTTTCACAAATGTGTAAGGACATTCATCCCCCATCATAGTAGCATATGGGGTAGTTTCACTGCCCTAAAAATCGTCAGTGCTTTGCCTATATTCATCCCCCACCCTCAATCCCAGGAAACCCCTGATCTTTCTACTATCTACATAGTTTTGTCTTTTCCAGAATGTCATATATTTGGAATCACACAGCATGTAGCCTTTCAGACTGGCTTCTTCTACTTAGTAATATGCATTTAAGTTTCTTCTGTTTTTCATGGCTCTAGTTTTATTCACAGAGGTTAACAGAACCTGATGCATGTATTTATTACTTATCTCCAGTGACTGTATTATAAACCTCCTGAGAGAGGGATTGCTTTATTCTTAAACAACTGTATCATCTGCACCTGCAACAGTGACTGGAACATAACAGGCATGCAAAAGTAATCTTTTGAATGAGTAAGTTAATCAATGAGAAGATTCTTCTTTGCAATGGTCTGAGTGTACAGAGTGTTCTTTTAGATGATGTGTATGAAAGACACCTGTCGACTGCCAAGAGCTTTACAAATGCCAGTATTTATTGTTGCTGCCTATTGGGAAGAGCCCTCAACACCATGTCAAAGGATGATGAAATTTCAGACCTGAAAGCAACCTGAGAGGTGACCTAAGTAACTCTCTATGATGGCCCTGCAGATCCTGAAACATCTCCAAATATATCCCCACCACCAAGAAGCCCATCATCCACTCCTTTTAACAGCTCAGTTCCTTTATTGTTGTATTTGGGGTTGAAATCTTCCACCCCATCACTTCAATTTTTTGATCCTAACTCTGCATTGGGAGCCACAGAGCACTAGTTGAATTCCTGTCCTTATGACAGCCCTTTACATTTTGAAGATGGGTTGGCTTGGTCCTGTTTAGATTCAGTTCCGCAAGGAAAATACCTCTCCTTCCTTCAACTGCTCCAGCAGTGACACAATTTTGAGATCCTGTCCCTTCTCCTAAATGCAGCTGAGTCTGTTACTAGTTTGCTCCCTGGGAGCCCTGCCTAGAAGTGAACAGGGCACTTCCGTCCTGAGCTGATTGCTTCAGGGCTCAGGTCTCTCTCTGCCTCCTTCTTAAGGGCTTGTGTGCTTGATAAATATCATCAGGATTTGTTTTTCTTTAGAGCTGTGGTTCTTGCTTGACAATGCTCTTGGGACAATGTGGTTGACAAGGCACTTGAACTCCCGTTCTCCTTCTCTTTCTCCTCCTCTCCTCTCTTTCTCCTTCTTCCTTCTTCCTCTTCCTCAATGAAGATTGCTAAGTCCTCTCATCTGGACCTCTCTCAGCCTAAACTTTTAAAATATGTGGGCAGGACTCCACATGGATCCCTCAACATGTAAGTTTGTCCCTCCTTCCTGCCTTGACAAGTGAGGTTGATTTTTCATCCCACATATTTGCGTTGTCTCCTAGTTTTGAGTTGCCTGCCTGGACAAGCATGCCTTATTTTGGTTTTATTCCAAGTTAATAACAAAACTGATGGCTGCTTTAAAGCCCTGGCCAGGCCAGTAGTTGATGACCACATGGATCCATTGATGGCCCTCTGAATGTACATTCTTCAACCTTCTGTGAATCACCATGTGCAGCATTTATCCAGATCACAATATATCCGATTGCTATCAGAATATCATGGGAGACCTCAAAATCTTTGTTTTCTATGCTTAGAACATTTCTGGTTTGAAACTCTATTAGGAGAGGGAAATGCCTTACTGCAGGTGAACCAATATTAACTTCTTCCACTTCACTGTGACTCCTTGAAGTTCCATGAGAGACCATCTGGTCTTGGCACTTAGGAAGGGAGTCTCAAACACACAGCCTAGCCCACCCACCCTAATAACCACTGTAGCTAAAATAACACTTCCCAAGTGCTGCTTACTGTTCTAAGTGCTTTGTGCATTGTTAACCCACATATTCCTTATAACAACCCTAGGAAGTAGTTGGTATTATTATCTCCATTTTATGGATGAGCAAACTACGAGATAGGAACATGAAGTAATTTGCTGAAGGTCACTTAGTTGACAAAGATTAGTGCTGGAGCACTCTACTTCTAGAGCCCAATTTCTTTTCCCTTTTTGCTTGTTGCTCATGCGACCCTCAGTTCATATCTTTATCTTGGCCTCCGGTTTAGCTTCCAACCCTCTAACATGTGTCATAGGGCAGGATGATTGTAAGCATGGACTTAGGAATTCACGTTCTATCTCTGCCAGCTGTGTGACCTCGGGCACGTCATTTAATACCTCCGTGGCTTGTTTTCCATGTCGTTATTAAGCTGGTGATTGAAATAGCCACTCTGTCAGATTGTGATAGGATTAAATTGACTCACCTATGAAAAGTGCTCTGTATAGCGCCCGACACACTCAGCACACCACACAGTAGATATTGTTGATATAGTATTATCTTTGTTGTTATTAGTTAATCATGCAATGGGTCTGTTTAAAGCTCTGAGGCGCCGCTGGAGGGACTTAAGTTTATCACTCTGCCCACTTGCTCCACAGATCTCTGGGAGCTACTCTTCCTGACTGATTCAAAGGTGTCCAGCCTTTGTGTTTGCCCATCCATCCTGGCCCCCTGAATTAGATCTGGATGGCCTGATGCTGGCCATCTGTGTTCTTAAGTGTCAGAAATTGACTTAAAAAAAGGTTGATTTATTTATTTGAGAGAGAGAGAGAGAGGGCATGTGTGCGAGTGGGGGTGGGGCAAAGGGAGAGACAGGGAGAGAGAATCTCAAGCACACTCCCCGCTAAACATGGAGCCTGACATGGGGCTCCAACCCAGGACCCTGAGATCATGACCTGAGTCCAAATCAAGAGCCAGATGCTCAACTGACTGAGCCGCCCAAGGGCCCAAGCAATTTTAATAGTATATTCTGCAAGTTTTTTAGAGTTTAATATCCAGGTGACTCTTGCTTTTGGTCCTAGCATCAGATGAAGCCTGCCTTGGGTCAGCCCACTGAGGCGTTCTCTGTTTGCTTTTCCAGGTCACTGGTGGTTTATTGCTTTGGGATTTGGGCTTTGTGAAGTTAGTGGGGTGTCCTCCCACAACATCTTCATCTCTCTTGCACTTACCTTCTCTCCTTAGCATTCTGTTCTACTTTTGGCAGGATGAACACTTCGATGGGAGCGGTGGCAAGTCTGGGAGAGTAACTCAGCTCCCCCAAAACCTTTGGAAACCTTACTGTCTCTGCTTTTCCCAAAGCACTCCACAGGCTTCCCAGCATTGTCACACATTCTCTGTGGGCTACTGGCAACAGGACGAGGTCCAATCGTACTAACATTTTCCCATTTCCTTAGAGATTTTCAACAAACATTTTGGTCCCAACATTGCCAATTTGTTTTTACTCAAGAAAAGAGAATTCGTAATTGCTCTTACCATGGTTTGCTCCTTGAGATCTGGCATGCTTTCTCATTTGTTTCCTAGGGTTTCTAAATGGGAGATATGCAGTGATCCTTCATTGAAGATGCATGAGGGTATCAGGCTAACAGACAGCAGGCTTTGCTGGAAGAGAGATGCAAGTCTAAATCCCTTCAGCCTCTCACTAGCTTTTGTGACTTTGAGCAAGGCGCCCAAGTGCAATTCCTTGTGTTAGAACCAGGTGAACTTTCTCCCTTTCTTGCAAGTTTTGTATAAGGATTATATGAAATAATGCCTATAAAGCATTTGACACACTCTGTGTCAATTCATGAGACCAACATGCACTCAAATATGTTTTTAAAATTAGAATTATGACCATATGTCAATTATTTCTTGTGTGATAAGCCCTGTAGCAGATGTTTGTATCCACTGTTTCTATGAAACTTCATATCTACCTTACCAGATAAGAATGATGATGGTATGTCTTTAAACGAGAATGCTGAGAGCCAAAAAGTTAAGTAACTTGCTTCTGACCTGCAGTTAACCTTAGGGGCAGAATGAGATGTCCACCTGGATCCATGTGTTCCTGATTCACATGCTTTTTCAGTCTCTTCCTCAGGCTCTAATTTATAGTTTTCTCTGCTCCAGGTCTTTCTGAGCTTTCTTCTAAGCTTAGCTCCTGATCCTCCCCTAAGCCAACTCTCTTCAGCCAGACTGATGTCTTAATGTTTGAGAAACATGCTTTCTACATGTCCCCAACACCCGTCAGTTCATTTGTTCCTTCATTCAGCCAGTGATTCTTGACCACTGTGTCTGGGCCCAGGCTACGAAGATGAAAAGCCTGGGACTTTGCTAGTGGGGAAGTTACAGAACAGTAAAGGGTTATATAAAAGGACGTTAACATGAAACTTTTGGCTGAGACCCTAAGGGAACAGATTATCACATGCCGTAGGGTGCTAGGAGACAGACCGCCCAGAAGAACTTGTGCAAAGTAGGTGGTCAAGCGTCAGTTGCTATGTTGTAAGCCCCTCACCCCCATCAGGATATGAAGGTGCTGGGGACTTGATGGCACAAGCAGCTTGTGGGCTGGGCTCTGGGACACTCTGAAGGGGCTGGGGAAGGTGCGTTCCCTCACCTGTGTCTGTTGAGAGAGGACAAGCAGGACCACTCGGATGAGAGAGGACAACTCGTTGAGAGAGGACAAGCAGGACCACGTGGATGTCTGCCCACTGAATCCTCACACAGAGTTGTTACAGGGGAGAAAAAGCTAGCTTCTCTTGCATTAACGTGATGAGATTTATGGGGTGTTTTTAAGCTGCTAGGTATAATGACCCAGCCAGAGTAGTCTTTGAGGAAGAAAAGAACATTGTTATTTTTTTTAAGATTTTTATTTATTTATTTGAGAGAGAGAGAGAGAGAGAGAGAGAGAGAGAGAGAGAGAGAGAGAGACAGTGAGAGAGAGCATGAGAGGGGAGAAGGTCAGAGGGAGAAGCAGACCCCCCATGGAGCCGGGAGCCTGATGCGGGACTCGATCCCAGGACTCCGGGACCACAACCCAAGCCGAAGGCAGTCACTTAACCCACTGAGCCACCCAGGTGCCCCACATTGTTATTTTTTAATTTCAAGTTTTTATTTAAATTCTAGTTAGTTAACGTATGTGGTAAAATTGGATTTAGGTGTAGAATTTGGAGATTCATCACTTCCATATAACCCCAATGCTCATCACAACAAGTGCCTCCCTTAGTACTATCACCCGTTAGCCTATTCCCCACCCACCTCCCTCCCTGCACCCTCAGTTTCTTCTCTATAGTTAAGAGTTTTTCTTATGGCTTGCTTCCCTCTCTCTTTTTTCCCCTTCCCCTTTGTTCATCTTTTTTGTTTCTTAAATATTACATAATGAGTGAAATTGTATGGTATTTGTCTTTCTCTGACTTATTTTGCTTAGCATAATACACTCTAGCTCCATCCACATCACTGCAAATGGCAAGATTTCATTCTTTTTGATGGCAGAGGAATATTCCATTGTATATATACGCCATATCTTTTTTTATCCATTCATCAGTCAATGGACATTTGGGCTCTCTCCATAGTTTGGCTGTTGTTGACAATGCTGCTATAAAAGTAGGGATGCATGTACCCCTTCAAATCTGTATCCTTTTTTTTTTTTTTTTAGATTTTATTTACTTACTTGGGGCTGGGAGAGAGCACAGGCAGGGGGGGCAGAAGATGGAGGGGGAGAAGCAGGCTCTCTGCTGAGTAGGGAGCCTAATGTGGGGCTTCATCCCAGGACCCTGGGATCATGACCTGAGCTGAAGGCAGTCGCTTAACCGACTGAGCCACCCAGGTGCCACATCAAATCTATATCTTCGTATCCTTTGGGTAAATACCTAGTATTACAATTGCTGGGTCATAGGGTGGCTCTATTTTTTTAACTTTTTGAGGAGCCTCCATACTGTTTTCCAGAGTGGCTGCACCAGCTTGCATTCCCACCAATAGCGTAGGAGGGTTCCCCTTTCTCACATCCCTGCCAAAATCTGTTGTTTCCTGTGTTGTTAATTTTAGCCATTCTGACAGGTGTGAGGTGGACTCTTATTGTGGTTTTGATTTGTATTTTCCTGATGAATAGTGATGTTGAGCATCTTTTTGTGTGCCTGTTGGCCATCTGGATGTCTTCTTTGGGAAAATATCTGTTCATGTGTTTTGCCCATTGCTTAATTGAATTATTTGTTTTTTAGGGTGTTGAGTTTGATAAGTTCTTTATAAATTTTGAATACTAGCCCTTTATCTGCTATGTCATTTGCAAATATCTTCTCCCACTCTGTCAGTTGTCTTTTGGTTTTGTTGACTGTTTCCTTAGTTGTGTAGAAGTTTTTATCTTGATGAAGCCCCAACAGTTCATTCTTGCTTTTGTTTTCCTTGCCCGCGGAGACGTGTCTAGCAAGAAATTGCTATAGCTGAGGTGAGAGAGGTTGCTGCTTGTCATCAAAAAGAGCATCTGAGACTGTTTCCCTCATCATTATGCTTTCCCCTCATTCACTTACGAATCTCTACCCTGTACCTCCAAGCCTGTGACTTGCCCATTTTGGAGAACAGAGAAAGAGAATGACTTCCTATTTTTCCTCTTCTATTGACAAAACTCAAGGGTTCTCTTCATGTGTGTTGAGGTCTCCCTTCAGATTAGGAGGTTCAGGGCTATGTTGAAAGCGTATTTGTTGATTATGTACACACTGTAATTTTAGTCCTTCCCGTGTGTGTATAAATCATATATATAAATATATGATATATTTATAATATAAATATTATAATGTATATATAATATCAATTACTATATATACACGCATGTATTATATATACATTATAGTATTTATATTATAAATTTTTTACCCTGACTAGCCAATAGATAATTATTTGATGAAAATTTCCAGCTTCTGTAAGTCGAGGTTGGGTTTGTGGTCCGGGAGAAGGAAAAAGAAAAAAAGTGAAATGGACAGAATAAGTGAACATTCTCATGGGAGGACAAAAGGTGAAATTTTCTAAGGAAAATCATTTTTTTAAAAAGACTTTCTTCATTTATTTGACAGAGACCCAGCGAGAGAGGCAACACAAGCAGGTAGAGTGGGAGATGGAGAAGCAGGCCCCCTGCTGAGCAGGGAGCCAGATGCTGGGCTCGATCCAGATCCTGGGAGCCTGGGATCATGACCTGAGCTGAAGGCAGATGCTTAATGACTGAGCCACCCAGGTGCCCCTAAGGACAATCATTCTGCATTGTCTCTCCGAAGGGCATTTAATGAGCAAAATGTGGAGAGTAGATGGGTTCCAAGAGAAACACAGCATCTCAGCACAGAGTAAGGAAAGCTCGAGATGTGTATCAGTGGACACTTTCAGAAGGGGAAAAGCTACAAAATGACCTCGCAGAGTCTTCCCTCTGAGGAGGGAAGGGGCCAGTGTGGCGTAGGAGAAGGAGCACGGGGTTTGGGAAGCCAACTCCTGTTCTGGGTCCCTGGGTGGCCTTGACTCTCCTAAAAGTCACCTGATTACCCTGGGCCACTGTACACTTTTCTCTCCCGTAAGTATAAGGCCCACCTCATAGGGCTGCAGCCTGAGACTTGCCTGAGCTCTCAGAGCTGTGGAATACCGGGCCCAGGCCTCCGATGTGGCTCCTCCAGCTCCGGGGACTGTAACCTTGTGTCCTCACTTTTGCCATCACGATGGGTTCCTTAGATTTGGGTCAACTTCTGAAGGGTTTCGACAGCCAGGTTGAGAAATTTAGACATAACCTGGAGGTAAAGGGGGCACTTCAAAGACAATGAAAGCCACTTCAAGAGCCTTGAAGATTTGGGTGTGTTTATCGCAGTGCCTGGGGCACTTTCTGGATTTGTGGCTATCTTTGCTTGCACAGCGTTAAGATGCAGAGAACTTCTGGAATTCTGTACTTATTCCCCAAAGGCTCTCCTCATGCCCCCCTTAAACATTCCTTTGGGGATATGCTGACTGTCCCTCTACCTGGACACAAGGAGCATGGCTCCTATTCTCCTGCACCTGTGGTCTCATTTTTCACTGAGCCAATTTTGCACTGAACAATAAGTGTTCATTGCCATCAAGGATTCCTGCATCCTGAGGACACGGTACGGACATCCCTCCCACCCCCCATGACTTTCCAAGGTCCATTGATCAGGTGTTGGCTGTGCCTCAAGCCTTTGGCCCGGCTAGTGACTGGAATCTTTAGGTGAAAGTCAAGCCCGTCATGCCAAAGGGTCTAACTGCCAAGACAAAGGCAGCCCACATGCTTTTGAAGGCCCCATTGATTCTTTATGACCTTCATAGTTATTTAGAATACACAAAGGATGACTTCTCTGTGGATAGAAGAACCTCAAGCAGAAAAGGGGTAGCCTTTATCTCATGGAGAAGCTTTTGAGTGCTCCATTAGCCCAGGCCTTAGAAGACCCATTGCTGAATCAATAGAAGGAGGGCTTTTTTCTTTATTTAAGCTCTTGCAAAATATTGTGAATTTAAAACACAAACAATTATAAAGGCCAAAGGTATAGAAGCTTCCTATTAAATGTTCGTCCCTTTGTAGCCGTGCCTATAAATGCTGAAGCTAAGAGCTTTGTTTTGGAGGGTTCTGGACTCTGAGATGCAGTTACAGAGGATCAAGTGTCTTGACCGCTGTAACCGTCCCAGAAATAAGTGGGATTCTAATGGGTGGGAGGCCCACTCGCCAGTGATGACTCTTCAGTAAGCAGAGGAAAGGGGAGGTCAGCCTCTGGGGGAAAGGATGTATTTTCTCTTTGAAGCCACTGCATGGAGGTTAGGAGAAGGGAGGTCTGTGCCAGTGCCCAAGCACTCACATTTAAAAAAAGCATCTGCTTTTACTCTTGGTGTCATTTAATGGGGGAGGGCCTACAATCCACTTTTCTCAGACTTGTAACATAAATCTCCACTTGGGAAGTTCTGGTTCCTTCTGTCTCTTAATGTTAGTATTAGTTAGTATCTTGTATTGCGTGCTCACTCTGCCAGCAATGGCAAAGAAATGTCCAGATGTTATTTCAGCCCTTCTATAGGGCAGATACTTAGCAAAGGTCCCATTTCACAGATGAAGAAGCTGAGACTCAGAGATGGTGAACTGTATTTCAGGGTCACCCAGCTGGTCCGTGGCAGCCAGGAACTCGGGTGTTGTGAACTACCCTTCTGGTAGCTGTTTCTTAGAATGGTGTCTGACAGGACCAAATATTCCAAAATATTTGTTAAGTGAAGGACAGAATCTGACTTGAGGGCCTTCAGCATTATGGCCCACTGCCTCAGAGCTGGCAAAGTCCTTCTAGAGACTTATCTGTCAGAGAAGGAACGTGACTCTTCTTTAACTACACTCAGTAGTGGGACTGGATTTAGCCACACTGCTGGGTTGTTCTGACTGGCTGAGGCATGCCCCTCGTCCAGGGAGAGACTTTTAGACCAGGGTATCTGGAAGGAGAGGTAGGGGGTAGAGTTAGCTGGTAGACAGGAGCCCAGGGCTATCCTTTGGAGCCTGTCATTAAAAATCTCCGGGTGTCTAGATGTCATATTCCCTTCTGAAGCCTGGTTCGAATGATCTGAAGTGTGATTTTTTTTTTTTACTTACTATTTATTAGCAGCCAAGAATCTGGGGGGGGGGGGGGTGGGTCTCTCCAGGAAACCCAGATATCATTTCCTCCTCTGAATGTTGCCCGGAGACCACAGTACAAGGTGCCTCATGCATATGTGGCCATTCCTCCAGAGCACATGGATGGAAACTTACGTCCACACGAAACTGTACACAATGCTTTTAGTAGCTTTATTCATGATTGCACACACTGGAAGCAACCAAGATGTGCTTCAGCAAGTAGGTGAATAGAATATTATAGATGCTAATATTATAGATAATAGAGTGGACTATTACTCAGTGCTAGAAATAAATGCACTATCAAGCCAGAAGAGACATGCAGGCAGCTTAAGTGCATATAACTAAGAGAGAGAAGTCAATCTGAAAAGACTACATGCTATATGATTCCAACTCTATGTCATTCTCGAATAAGCCAAACCATGGAGACAGTCAATGATTGGGGGTTACCAGGGGTTGGAGAGAGGGAGGGATGAATAAATAGGTGAAGCACAGAGGATTTTTAGGACAGTGAAATTACTCTATATGATACTATAATGGTGAGTGCACATCATTATACATCTGTCGAAATCTGTAGAATGTACAGCCCAAGAGTGAGCCCTGATGTGAACTATGGAGTTTAGGTGACAATGATGTGTCCATGTAGCTTCATTGATTTTAACAGAGGTACCACTCAGGTGCAGGACATTGATCATGGGGGACTCTGTGCACATGTGGGGTCAGGGCGGATATGGGAACGCTCTGTACCTTCCCCCCAATTTTGCTATAAACCTTAAACTTTTGTAAAATAGTCTACTAGAAGAAAGAAAGAAAAAACAACACATGGACACTGTGATGACAAAAACACATTCATTTACACTTCGGAGGATTTAGAAAAAATTTCGCTGTGATGAACCAGTAAATTGATGATAGAGAGAGAATAAAATGATGAGGAAGTTATGTTGAAAAGGTTCTCATCCCTGGAAATGTGGTGGATCCCTGAAGGAGACAGTCTTGGAGCTCACCCACAGCTTTCCCATCTCGAGTGGTTCCCAAGGGCTGTGAGGTGCTGTCTGTAATTACAGTAGCAGGCAGCTGACCTGGCTGAGGTCTCTGTCTATTTGACTTTGTCCCCTCGTTTCATTTTCTGAGGGCAAAAGAGGCAGTATTTGTGAGCATCACCAGTGTAGTAGGCAGACCTTGTATCTCTGTTCCAAATCTTTGCTTCTGTGGTTCTCTCTACCTTAAGTAGACCTCCTTCCCTTCTCGAACGGTTAAATCAGGCCCAGTGTTTCCTGTCCTGGCTTTGGCTCAGGATCCTCTTCTCCTTATGGCCTTGTATACTCTCAGGACCATTTGGCTGACCCCCGCCATGAGGTCCCCCAGTTCTTGCTGCCAGCAACACGCACTCTGCCCTGGAACTAGAGAGCTCAGTATCTACTAGGGAGCCTGGGTCCCTCACTTTCCTTGTGCAGAAAGGCCAACTGAGGGGACATGCCCAAATGTGGCTCATTACCAGGGACGGAGCCAAGATGGAATAAGGTCTTTGGGAATCATGAACACGTGTGCTCTCCTGTGTGGGTGAGCCCTTGTGAAGCAGGAAATACACAGATCTCACTTTCCTCCACACTTTTCTGAATCAGAATGGGATCTGAGACCTCTTAGTAGCATGGATACTTGAAGATTAAAAAGAAGCAAAACAAAATGCTGCGGTACCTTGCCCTTCACCTTAGCAGAACGATCTTTCTTTCCCTCTCCTTTTCCTCCCATTTTCTAAACCATGTCTCTGAACCTCAGTACTATTGGCCAGATAGTCTTTGTTATGGGCAGTTTTAGTGCATATTGCAGGATATTCAGGAAAATCTTTAGGCTTCTACCCATCAGATACTAGTAGCACCTATTCCCCCAAGTTGTAACAATCAGAAATGGCTCCAGACTTTGCCAAATGTTCCCTGGAGGGCAAGATCACTCCTGGTTGGGAACTGATGCTCTAAACTTGAATCAAGTACCTGCTAAGAGCCTCTCTCCTCCATTCTGTAAACCCACGTGGGACCTCCACTCTGTGCAGAATGGCTGTGAAACTCCTGGACATCCTTCCCTCCCAATTCCCTAAGTTCCTTTTGTTCTTCATAAAAGAAATCATGACTTTGGGGAGAGCTGCTTACGGGAAACCATAAAGTCATTCTCCGCTCTCTCACCTTGGCTGTGAAGATAACACAATCAGGCCATGGAGGCAGGGTTTTGGGAACTTCAAAGCTGAGCAGGAGGGAGTGGAGGGACAGGAGCTGGGAGCTGAGGTCTTATCTGTGGCTTGAGTGTTCTCACCCTTATCAATCCAGAAGGAGGAGTGCTAGGGGAGAGCGAGTGGGAGTCAAAGGCCATGTCCCTTTCTTTTCCCACTTGTCTTGAGGCTGAAGGGGACTAGGAAATAAGGAAGGGGTGAAGGCAGGAAAGCAAAGTAGGAAGAATGCCAGCAGGGGAGGAACTTTGGGGGGAGGGTGGATGTGGAGGGAGAAACCTTTTCTGACCTTACACTAATCCATACTGACCTGGATTGGGTATCAGGATACCAGAACCAGAGAATCTGAGAATTGGAAGGTCTTGGCATTAGCTTCATGAGCACCATCTAGATGATACCTGGGCCTCTAGCCTGGGGCCTTTCCTTGCAGAATGAGGCCTTTTCCTTGCAGCTGCTTTGAGACCTCCTGTCATAGATAATGAAGGCTCATGCATAGACAGCAGCATCTGGAGTGGAAAAGTGAGAATCTAAGCAGTAGAAATTTGCTAGAGTTGGGGGCAAATCATTGGCAGAGGTTTGAGGGAGGAGGAGGAATCTGAGGTAATAGTAATCAATGCAAAGCTTTATCTATCTATTGCTCACAATGTGCTGTGCATGATTTGATGCATTTGATGCAAGTAGTCACTCATTTCACCCTCCCAACACCTGTATAAGATAGGTACTTCTAAAGTAGCCATTTTATGGGTGAGAAAGTTGAGGCACAGAGGTGTTTAGTAATTTGCACGTCACAGAGTAACTCAGGAGGAAAACTAGAACCGGAGCCCAGATAGCCCAGTTCTAGCACGTGCGACTTAAACCACTGTACTGTCACTTGGATAACAGAATTTGGACAGCGAAGTGGATGGTAAAAACATAACTTTGGGTATGGCCTGAAGGAGGAGCAGGTTTGAGGGCAAAACAATGGGTTCAGTCTTGAGGACGTTAGGTCTGGTGCGTGCATGGGAAACTCAGGTGTTCTGCCTGGAAGGAGGGACAACAGCTCAGCCATCAGCTCAGTGTGGAGGTCTGTGAAGCGATGGCTTCCTTGGAGCCATGACTCAGGACCTGTGAGCAGTGAGGAAACAAGAGGACCCAAGAGTCCCGGGGAGCACTGACAGTTAAAAGCAGATGGAAGTAGAACCAATAAAAGAGAATGGGGAAGAAAATCCATCAGCATAGAGAGAAGTGTCCTGGCAATTCAGGGTGAAGGGAGTTTCAGGAAGGAAGGCAAGGTCGCTAGGGACAAAGCTGTAAAGAAGTCTTCTACGATAAGAAATGAAAAGAGAGTTTGTTCTTCAAGGATCTCCTGGGTTTCTAATTTATTCCCCCAACCAGAGGGGAAATGTCTTGAGGCAAGTATTACATCCGACACTTTGCTGGGTTCTTTTTTTAGGTCTTTAGTGCAGAACTAGGCGTGCAGAACGCATCCTCTGAATACCTGTGGACTCATGGTTGTTCACGTCCTCATTGCCTTTTCTCCTTACTAAGACAGTGTGACATGCTTAGTACGTTGTCCATACCTGTTGAGGAGGAACTATAAGGCTCCAAGTTGCATACAATTCATCTTTCCTCAGTAATAGCTATTGGCCTTTGAAGACCTACCATGAGCCTGGCTCTGCACTGGACAGTTGACATTTGTAAACACAACCTGGCAAGCGAGGCATTGTGACCTTCTTTCTCTGGATAAAGTGACTGGGTTTAAGCTTGTTGCCTGGCCTGGGCCACGTGAGTAGGCAGAGTGCAGCCCAGATAAAGACCAATGTCCACACGACTCCAAAGCCCTGGAACTCAGCATGCCCCAAACTGAGATTTTTCCTGTTCCCTGGCCTTATTTCAGGCATCAACACCATTTGCGTGGGTTTTGCCATAGCTCTTATTTGATCTCCATTCTTCTATCAAGCCTCTTTCCCCAGGATCCATCCTCCAAATTACAGATGTCGTGGTTTTTCTGAATACAACCCTGGTCATTTAAACATCCTTCAGAAGCTTCAGGGATATGACATTCTATGAGATAAACCCATCCCCCTCAGCACACCTTGTAGGGCTTTCATCATCTGACCCCACTTGCTGTTCCAGGCCCTTCTTGGCTACTTCCTCGTACTCTCTTCTCTCTAGCCAAACCAACCTCCTCCTCTTTCTTGAAGATGCTGTTCTCCCATTTTGCATACTGTGTTCCCTTAGGTTATGGTGCTTCTCTTCCCTTTCATCCTAACTCACATGGACTCTTTAAGTTTCAGTTTACCCCCTCCCCTCTCAAGTATCCCCACCCTTCTGAGACCTTATTCAATGGCAACCTTCCACGTTCCTCCTCTGAGTGAGTACCCTAGGTCCTGGAATTGTCATTCTGCATCCTGCTTGCCCCTCTCTTCTGGTGCCCTCACTTGGTTCTGAAGTCTTGGAAGACAGGGATCATGTATTACCCTAGCTCAGAGCAGGAGGTAAGGCCCTGCCTGTTGAATAAGTGACTGGATTCTGAGGGACAGCCAGCACCAAAGTTGGAAGGCGGGAGCAGAAGGGAGGTCACTGGGAAGGGCAGGCAGTTGGGTTGGCTAGAGTGTAGGCATCACTGTGGGGATTTGGCAAAAGGCCTCCCCCCAAGTTGACTTCTTTCTGCCACTCCTAAAGACACAGGGGATCCCCTCTGCTCCCAGACAGTGATAATCCCGCCGGACCCGTCTGGGCCAAAGCCTGGAGTCTCATCTTTGGAGTCCAGTTTTTTTTTTTTTTTTTTTTTTTTGGCAAGACAGACAGGAAACACTTGACAGCGAGGTTCTCCTCCTATGGAATGTGAGTTTCGACAGAACTGAGGTCCAGATGGAAAATGCCTCCTAAGTCCTAAGCTAAGCTGGAAAGATAGGCTGTTGATAGTGAAGTTTATCCCTCCATTTTAAAAATAGTTGGCAGTGAAAGTAATCCAGGCTCATGCATCTGAAGTGTTGTAAAAATTAGCAAGACTCAGGGGCCGAAAGGAAAAGAGCTGCAGGGAAGAGAAAGGAAGCTATCTTCTCCCCCCTTATCTCTACCCTCCCATCTTCAGATCAAGGGAAGCATTTCTCTGTGAGAAGGCACATGATGCCTTTACTGAAAGGAATGTCTAATGGTGGAATTTTCAGCCAGTAAAGTAATAAGGGAGACTCATGGCAAGCAGACCCTTCGAATCACAATTGAGGGACCACTGACTTTTGCTGCTTATAAGTGCAGCCCCATCTGGGTGTGTGACACCATAACCCTGAACATCTGACGGAGTCACAGCTGGTGACATATGTCCACAGACACTGTCTGAATTGGTTTTTACAGTTGTCTGGTAAGGAGGGGCTTCCTGTCTCCTCTCCCCATCCTACAGAAGACGAAACTGTGGGTCTGATTTTTCTAACATCTCACGATCAGTCACTCATCTTTTTATTCATTCTTTCACTGGCTATCAAGCACTGACGTGGCACCAGCTACCATGTTAGCTCCTGTGACACCATGCTTCCTAAGGCAGGTGAGGTCCATGTCTTCCTACAGTTTACATTCTAGCTGGAGGAACAAAAAAACAAATGACTAAGTAAATAGGACGATATATTGCAAAGAAAACAAAGCGCTGGAACTGGACAGAAGGTGCTGATGGGTGGGTGGGGGTCATGGTGGGGGTGTATGTGCTTATTTTGGAAAGGATGATGAGGGAAGCGTAGTGGAAAAGATAAGGTAGAATTTGAAGAAAGACAAATTCTATGCCCCCTTCCTTACACCCACACGGCAGAGGGCTCCTGTAGAGTCTTCCTTTCCCATATTTCTTTAAAAATTTTCTTCTTTAAGAAGGCCCTAGGGCGCCTGGGTGGCTCAGTGGGTTAAAGCCTCTGCCTTCGGCTCAGGTCATGATCTCAGGGTCCTGGGATTGAGGCCCACATTGGGCTCTCTGCTCATCGGGGAGCCTGCTTCCTCCTCTCTCTGCCTCGCTGCCTACTTCTGATCTGATCTTTCTCTCTCTCTGTCAAATAAAAAAAAAAATCTTAAAAAAAAAAGAAGGCCCTAAAAACCTCTCAATAGAAACTGACAATGGCCAAGAGCATAATTCTCAGGGACCTCTGAAGAGGACCCTCGGACCTCACCAGCGACAGCTCACAGATGGGGAAAATGCAAATGGAGGCCCCACCCTGGCAGTGTGTGGGCAGCTGTTCTGGAAAATAAAAACATAGGCCGGTTACAGATTCAGGAAGCTGAAGTGTTTTATCGGCATAGTCATTAAAGGCAAACACAGTCGTGTTTCTTTCTTCTTTCC
Source organism: Ailurus styani (assembly GCA_002007465.1). Taxonomy (NCBI): domain Eukaryota; kingdom Metazoa; phylum Chordata; class Mammalia; order Carnivora; family Ailuridae; genus Ailurus; species Ailurus styani. The sequence goes on along the minus strand of LNAC01000112.1, from coordinate 868,896 downwards.
TTCCTTCCTTTCTTTCTTTCTTTTTTAAAGATTCTATTTGACAGAGAGAGAGAGAGATCACAAGTAGGCTGAGAGGCAGAGAGAGAGGAGGAAGCAGGCTCCCCGCTGAGCAGAGAGCCGGTCTCGGGGCTCAATCCCAGGACCCTGAGATCATGACCTGAGCTGAAGGTAGAGGCTTTAACCCACTGAGCCACCCAGGCGCCCCCACAGTCGTGTTTCTTGATGACGTCTCCCAGAAGCTATTCACCTGGATGATAGAAGGCTGCGAGGAAATGTAACAGTCTCCAAATATCTGGAGGCCTGTCATGGGGCAGGAGGAACGGTCTTGTTTGGGGGAGATGCAGGGAGGGACAGCAGAGCCAGTGGCAGGAGGTGAGAGGGGCGTGGGCACCAGCGTGGGGTTGGAAGCAATTTTCTAACAATCTCAACGGACCAACAGTGGAATGAGGCTGCCTTGGAAGGGAGAAAGATACTCCCCTCTGTCACTAGAAGTGTACAGGCAGGGGTTCCTGTTGCATGGATGATTTTTTGATCGATCCATTCATTTAACTACTAACTAAGCATCTTCTAAGCAGTAAGCCCATGAATACTGTGGTGAACAAGACACACAAGGTCCCTGGTTTTCTGAACTTTCCTTTCTAGTGGTAGGGACAGTCAGGAGAGAAGCGAAGGCACAGATACAGAGATAATGGTAGCTAGTGATGGGTGTCCTAGCACAACAAAAGCAAGGGATGTCCAAGAATGACTGTGTGTGTGTGCGTGTGTGTGTGCGTGTGGAGTGTGGAGTAGGTTGTACCTCATATTGCATGCTCAGAGAAGCCGTTTCTGATGGGATGAGCTTTGAGGAAGTCCCATATGAACAGATGGACCAGCAAGAGCAAAAGCCCAGCTTAGTGTTCTCAGGAATGGAGAAAGGCCCTTGTGGCTGGGCATAGTGAGCAGAGCAGAGAGGTCAGGCAGGGACCAGATCAGGTAGGGGATAGTAGACCATGGCCAAACAGTTGAGTATTTTACAAAAAGGGCAATGGGGAGTCATAGAAGGGACATGTTTTTTGGGAGGTGAGAGGTTGGACTAGATGAGTGTTTTTCAACTCTGATTGTGTATTGGAATCACCAGAGTTGGGATCTAGGGTTCTACATGAACTCTAAGGTTCCTTTCATGGTGGAGATTTAAAGTACTGATGTTGGCTTCCCTATGGAATCACACATTTTGCTCAGGACATAGGAGAATGTCATGACCCATAGTAATTGGTCTAACATACTATCTGCAAACCAGTTTGCTGGTATGGGTGGGTTCTAAGTAAGTTTAATTCATTTCAGCAATTACTTGGTGGATTGTCTTCCGTGTGCTGATCTTTAAGCATGCCCAGGGTGAAGCACTGTGTCTCGCACATGGCAGGTGCTCCATAAATATTTATTGAATAAATGATTAAATTAATGTATCCGATATTGCACTGGGCACTGGGGAAAGTAGAAGGGGAAAAAAAGACAGAAAAAGATAGCAGAGATGTCTCTGCTCATAAGAGAAAGACTACAACAGGATATTTGCACATGAGAAGATGGGAAGTACAAGGGAAGGGCTGTTGGTTTGAGTTTTCGTTTGTGCAGCAGGATACCATGGGCGCTAAACGGGAAGGTAAAAGGCAGAGTCTGAATTGTTTACTCCTCAGCCCAGTGGATTCTGGCTTCTGGTTTCTCAGAGGAGTTTGCTTCCCACTTTATAGGGACAACTGAGAAAACATTGGGTGGTCAGGAGTAGGGACTCTGGGGCTCCCTGGGAAGTTCATATTGCTTGGAACCAGAGCTTCCGGGTTCTCTGCTTTGACAGGAAGATGGAGGTTTTGGCCAAGAAGCTCAACAGAATGTCCGTAGCCACCAGCTTTTGCAGCCTGGCACGGGGCTGGATCTCTGTGTGCTGCTTGTGTTAACCTAGGCAAATGACCACCACGTGTCTGAAAGCCAGGACCGAATCAGCTCCAATATTTCCTTCTACCTTATTCTAACAATCCAAGAGTGGATTTCTGGAATTGCTCCTCATCTAATGAACACATATTAAGGAATCTAGCCTGCGCAATCAATTCCTTTCCAGGGCTAAGGTGCCACTTTTAGTAGATACAGTGTCAGTGTCTGTAATTGGATTTAAACGTTTTTTTTTAAAGATTTTATTTCTTTATCAGAGAGAGAGAGAGAGAGAGAGAGAGAGAGAGAGAGAGAGAGAGAGAGTGCACACAAGCAGGGGGAGCTGCAGGCAGAGGGAGAAGCAGGCTCCCTTCTGAGTAAGAAGCCCAACTCGGGACTCAATCCCAGGACCCTGGGATCCTGACTCAAGCCCCAGGCAGACACTTAACCGACTGAGCCACCCAGGTGTCCAGGGAAAGAGGGTCTTACTGAGAAGGCAGGGAAGGTGCAGTCAGAAAGACGGGAGGAGAGCCATGCTTGTGCTTGGTTCTGGAGATAAAAAAAGGAACAAATGTTCCTGAGAGGAAGAAGGAGAGAGTATGCCCTTGTTTGAATAGGTTCACGCGTGGATCAGAAATGTGCACCTTGTTCCTAAAACACTGATTATGTTATGGCCCTGCTTTGAATTCTTCCATGGTCTACAGTTGTCTTTGGGAGGAAGCACAGTGCCCATGAGGCTGGCTTAACCTGATTTCTGGTGTCTTCTCCAAGCTCATGGCTCTGGGCCCTTTTCCTAGTTGCCTGCCATCCACAGCCGCTTGTGGTCTTAGTGCTTGTGCTCAGCTGGGCCTCCTGGTCTTCTTTTATCCTCGCTGCTGGGGATGTCCTTTCCCTCCTTGTTCACGGAATGAACTCCTTCCCAGCTCCAGCCTTTCCTTCTGGAGGAAGTCCTCTCTGATCCCCTTTTTGCTCCCAAAGTAGTGAAGGCCTCTGGCTCTGTCATTTCCCAGAGGGATCTTGGGCAAATCTCCTTTAAAACCCACATCAATTTCCATCAGGATTATTTATGTACAAGCCCAAATCTGTTGGTAGACTGTGAGCTTCCAGAGGGCAGAGACTGGGTCTCTTTACTTTTTCCTTCCTCGGTGCCAAGATTTGCAATCTGTCCTGAATGAATGAATGAATGAATGAATGAATGAATGAATTAATGAGTGAGTGAGTGAATGAATGAATGAGTGGATAAACCACCAGCCCAGAAATTCCAAAAGGTTACAGCTGGTAAACCAGGGCACCTCTGTATGCGAACAGAGTACCAGGGGGCACCTACCTGGACCTCTTCAGTAATGTGAACAAACTTAGCCCTCTTCACCCCTCAGAAAAAAGTGATGACCTTACCTGTCTTTCTACATCATTTCTGTAAAGGCAGCTGAGCATAGCCATGGCTTAGAGAAGGGAGGGGCTGAAGGCAGACAAACTAGGGTTGTCTTATCCCTCAGAGCCAGACTGTCATGATCTATGAAGTAGGGATGACACCAGCTACCTTTTCATCTTCAGCCAACAGGGAGTGGGTGTTATGATGTTAGGTATGGGGGTGGCAAAGACATAAGAAACTAATCTTACTCTTCAGATGCTCCCAAAGCTTGGAGGGAGTTCATAGGATTATTGTGCAGATGAATGTCAAACTGAAAATAATAGGGATGCCTGGCTGGCTCAGTTGGTTAAGTGTCCGACTCTTGATTTCAGCTCAAGTTGTGATCTTGGGGTTGTGAGATTGAGCCCTGCGTTGGGCTCCACACTCAGCATGGAATCTGCTTGAGATTCTCGCTCTCCCTTTACCCCTCCCCCTGCTCGTGCTCTCTGTCCCCACCCCCGCCATCTCTCTAAAATACATAAATAAATCTTTATTTATTTATTTATTTATTTTTAAGATTTTTATTTTATTTATTTCACAGAGGGAGAGAGATCACAAGGAGGCAGAGAGGCAGGCAGAGAGAGAGGGGGAAGCAGGCTCCCCGCTGAGCAGGGAGCCCGATGCGGGCCTCGATCCCAGGACCCTGAGATCATGACCTGAGCTGAAAGCAGAGGCTTTAACCCACTGAGCCACCCAGGTGCCCAATAAATCTTTAAAAACTAACTGAAAATGATAGTAACAACTCTTTACTGAGTACTGGTGGTGAGCCGGGCAGTGCTCAGGAAGAAGCACCTTCATAAATGATCTCACCCAAGGCCCACAGTTACTCAGTGAGGAAGGCATCATTGGCAATCCCATTTTGCAGATGAGGGAAGTGAGGCTCAGAGAGAGGTGGGGTAACGGGACTGAGGTCTGGCCTGCACTCTGGGGCTGGGGCTTGCTCACACATGCTTTGGGGAGCAGCACTGCTTGGCTGTTGTAGTTTGGGTTCAATGCTGCCAGAGCCCAGCTTCCCTGATTTTAGCCAGGGCCATCAGACTCTGTGGGTTGAGGCAACATGTTAGACTCAACCCCAAGGTTCTTAGCAAATTTTTATCTCTATAGTCTCAAGTCTTCTCTCCTGTGTGATATGTCCCTTTGTCAGTTTTCCCCAGTCCTGCCAAATTGCCCAATATTGTTCTGCTGCCCCATTCACTCTACTATCTCTGTATTTGGAGAGGGGAGCTTCTCCCTGCTGGTTTACAGGGAAATGGAAATGATTGCTCCTAGTGGTGACCTCAAAACAGGAACAGAAAGGGTTTGGGGAGTACAGAAGGAGGAACAAATTCCCAAACAAAAGCTTGAAGTGTTAGACTCATTGGCTGGAGTTGCAAATATTTAGGTAGAAGGGACTCAGAGTTCGAATCTTGTTTGTATTTGGGGACATCCTTGTTCCTGTTGAAAAGTCCTGGCAGCCGAGGACCTTGGGCAAGGTGTGCAGGAGGCTGGGGGACTGCTAGAAGTGAGGCAGGCCATCAGAGGATTGGCACCCACTCTGTATCTGACACACAAATACTTTCCCAAACTTCTGCTGATGAATGGGGCAGGCAGGTGGGGGAGCAGAAGGGGAGCAGCGGCCTGGCTGTGAGCAGGGGCTGGTGGGGGAGGAAAAAGGGGCTGGTGATGCGGAGTGCCTGGCCCAGAGCAGGTAGCTCAGGCTCTGGTTTGGGTAGCAAGGGTACAGTTTAAGGAGGTGGGAGGTTTTGTGTGACTAAGAGGTTCCTGAGGCAGGTACAAGGTGGGAAGCCTTGGAGGGGGGATGGGGGAGGGGAGGGATACAGGAAAGAGGAGGGGCCACCATTAAATTAATCTCACATCTGCTCTGGCCAGGCATGGTGCTGCCCAGTCCTGGAATCAACCCCAGCCCGAGAGGCAGGTGCTATCATTCCTCCATGACAGTGGCAGCCCCTGAGTCTCAAGAGGTTTCATGACTTGTCCCAGATACAGCCAAGTGGCAGGTGGGACTTCCAAGTCTGAAAGTCACCAGTACAACAGGTTACACCAATACATGTGTAAATACATACAGGGAGTTCTGGAGCCCAGAGGAGAGATGCCCACCATCATGGTAGATGTGTGGTCCCTCCTCGGAGAGCGTTTTCTTCCCTTTGTCTGCTCGAGAGTAACTGCTTGTCCTTGAAAAGTCCGCTGAAGCTTCACTTCTGCCTAGAAGCCTTTTATTCCATCCCTAGGAAGATTCTCCTGTGAGCTCTCCTGCCCATAATTCAGACATGACCCTTACTTACCGTATTTCTGTAATCACCATCTGTTTTCATGTGTCTTCTGCTCCCAAGACCATGAGGCTCACCAGAGAAGGGCAGCGTGGGTATCTCTGTATTTCCAGTACCTGCTGCGGAGAGACCATCACTAATGATGTCTAACAGCCCTTGAGCACATCCCACATGCTAAGAAATTTCAGTGTGGCGTCTCATTTTTGTGGGAGGTGGCCAAATAATTTATTTTATTTTTCTTGAAAGGCAGATTTATTAGAACATGTTATCACTTTGGCTGCTTTGGGTCTATTTTCCCAGGCACATGGTAACCCTTTCAATATGTATTTTATTTAAGTATTTTATTTAAATGAAAGCTTTCATGAATTATAATTTTTTTCTGCTCCTTTTCTATCCAGAAAAATTTTTAAAGCTTATCGGCGGTATAACTGAGATCCAAAAAAGCTGCGTATATTTAGTGCATATAATTTGATGAACTTAGACATAGTGTATCACCCGTGGTACTCATCACCACAATCAGATAGCATCTCATTTAATCATCACACAGCTCAATGAGATAGATATTTCTGATGTTTGTTATAGTGGTGCGCAGAAACCCAGAGAGCATAGTGGTTTAACAAAGAACAAGCTCGGCATAATCTCCTCCAGACCTGAGAAACGAACTGAGGGTTATGGAGGGGAGGGGGGAAGGGGGATGGGTTGGCCTGGTGGTGGGTATTAAGGAGGGCACGTATTGCGTGGAGCTCTGGGTGTGGTGCACAATGAATCTTGGACCGTTGAAAAACAAAACAAAACAAAGCAAAGAACAAGCTCATTTGTTGCTCACATGAAGTCCACAAGAAATTCCCAAGTGGGTGGTTGGGGGACACTGTAGTGGATGTTACCGGCACCCCACTCTGTGTCCGTTCCCCAGCTGCTGGGTTAGCTGCTCGTGACTCACAGCTGACTCCCTTTTCCTGAAAAGTGACTTCTGCTGAATGGTGTGAGGAGGGGAGAAGGGGCACCGTCGCCCGGGCGGCAGCTGACATCCCCTGCCTCTTGGGGTGCTGGCGGCAGTCTGCTGTTATGACAGGTACAGAGGCCACCGTCCCTCTCCTTCCTGCTTGGAGCAGAACCAGCTCTGTGGTGTCCTGCATGCCTCGGAGCTGCCTGGGGGGTGCGTCAGGCCAAGGCTAGTCCCCTGCTGAAACAGTGTTCTTGCTTAGCTCCCCCCCTGGCCTGGCCTGTGCTTCCCCACGCCCCTTCCCTGAGACCCTTCTTCCAAAGCTCACATTCACTCCAGGCCCCATCTCAGGCCCTGCTCAAGACAGGAGCTCCCTGCTGCATGCAGCTAATCAGGGATTCAGCTGACGGAGGTGCTATGTTCAACGCAGAGCTTCCAAAGTCCCCCTGGGCTCGTCCTCCTCCCAACAGCCTGGGCCAGAGAGAGCAAGGAGGACGGCGAAGGAGGGTGTGTGAGTCAGGCCTGGAAGTGGTACCTACCCATGGCTCCTTCCCACACTCGGTTGGCCAATCCTTAGTCACAGCCACACCTAATGGCGAGGGGCCTGTGACTGCCAACTAGCTGTGTGCCAGGAGAAAAAGAGAATGAGTTTGTGACCAGCTAGGCCAGTTCTGTCATGATACCTCCTCTTGAAGGTGAGACATTGGGGTTTTGCGGTTGTAGGGAACACCCAGGGTCACAAAGTCAAGATGCGAACACACTCTGATGCCAGAATCAGTGTCCTCTGACGGCACGTCATGCAGTGAAAGTGCTCCGAAGGTCTCAGTGACGGCAAACGCCGTGGGGCCTGAGGGCGGCAGGTCGCTTGGCCCCGGGCTGGCCAGGCAGGGCTCTCCGTCACCAATGTGTCGAGCCCACTCTGGCTTGGCTGAGGCTCCCTCATGTGAATTAAAGTAAATTACATTGACATGCCCTCCTCTACTTTCCAGGGACCGCTCGAGCCAACCATTTCTAGATTTCAGAGACCAAGGCACAAGACCCCTGTAAAGGTGACAGTGAGAGCTTTCGCATGGCACCATGTACTTGCCCTTCAAGGCTCTGTGATCCCTGTGGGGACCTTCCCGAAGCTCGAACGTCAGGCCCCGTATCTCTCTCCTCTCACGCTAGCCTCCTGGTGGCTCACTCTACTGCAGCCAAAGTAACTTTTTTCTGGGTGAGAAAGCAGAGGGTTTCCAGAATGCAGTGGGCGTGAGGTTGCCTGTGTTCACATCCTGTCTCCATCACTTCGTGGCTCTGTGACTTTGAACAAGTAGCTTACCCTGCGTGTCCGTTTTAAGTTTTAGGACGGGGTAATACTGCCTGCCTGTGCATATATTAGGGTTACATATGCTTGCCATTATTATTCTTATGCTTTGCTAAGACTCTTCCCAGCTCAGGCTGAACTGTAGGCAGGGCGCTCTCCAGTCCTCACAGCCCTTATGCCCCCTACAGGCTTCAGGCTCACAGTTCTATCAGTGGGGGAGTTTCCTGAACCCCCCAGGTTAGGAGGTGCTCCTCCAATCTCTTGCAAGGCTGGGTTTAAGGTAAAATGGGTGAGGTACTTGCTTTGGGTGCAAAACATAAGGGATGCCCCCCAACCCTGAGATAAAAAATATTCTAATTCAGTATTTTAAAATATCAAAATTAATGCAAAAATATTTGAGATGATTGAGATACTGAGATAAATATTGAGATAAATAATATTCTAATTCAATATTTATTTATTTATTTATTTATTTATTTATTTATTTATTTATTTATGCAGTGATCCAAGATTCATTGTTTATGCACCACACCCTGTGCTCCATGCAATATGTGCCCTCCTTAATACCCACCACCAGGCTCACCCATCTCCCCTCCCCCCTCCCCTTCTTAACCCTCAGTTTGTTTCTCAGAGTCCACAGTCTCTCATGGTTCATCTCCCCTTTTGATTTACCCCAATTCACTTTTCCTTTCCTTCCTCTAGAGTCCTCCATTTTATTCCATATGTTTCACAAGTGAAACCATATGATAATTGGCTTTCTCCGCTTGGCTTATTTCACTCGGCATAATCTCCTCCAGACGCGTCCATGTTGATACAAAAGTTGGATATTCATCCTTTCTGATGGCTGCGTAATATTCCGTTGTATATATGGACCACATCTTCTTTATCCATCTGTCTGTTGAAGGGCATCTTGGCTCTTCCCACAGTTTGGTGATTGTGGACGTTGCTGCTATGAACATTGGGGTACATATGGCCCTTCTTTTTACTATGTCTGTATCTTTGGGGTAAATATCCAGTAGTGCAATTGCAGGGTCATAGGGTAGCTCTATTTTTAATTTTTTGAGGCATCTCCGCACTGTTTTACAAAGTGGCTGCACCAACTTACATTCCCACCAACAGTGAAAGAGGGTTCCCCTTTCTCCATATCCTCTCCAACACTTGTTTCCTGTCCTGTTGATTTTGACCATTCTAACTGGTGTAAGGTTGTATCTCAATGTGGTTTTGATTTGAGTTTCCCTGATGGCTAGTGATGATGAACATTTTTTCAAATATCAAATATTTTAAAATATCAAAATTAATGCAAAAAAATTCCATGATGAACAAAATAATAAATCTTAAAAAATCTTAACTCAAGACCTCTGCTGTGGTGAGCCAAGTTAATGCCTGTGGCCAGAGGGAAAATGTGTGCTCCTGTTTTTAGTGGAAGCAAACTCTCCATCATATTTTCAGCATCTCTGTCTTTGCTTATCTTGCTGTCATTAGAGAGGATTGCCACATTTGGCAATTTCTCATGACTAAGTGGCAAACTTAAATGATTTCTGAATTAAGCTGAAGTAAAATGACAATAAATTCTGTTTTGAAATTAAAAAAAATAGGGGCACCTGGGTTGCTCAGTCAGTTAAGCGTCTGATTCTTGATTTTAGCTCAGGTCATGATTTCATGGTCCTGGGATCAAGCCCTGTGTTGGGCTCTGTGCCTGGGATAGAGCTTGCTTGAGATTCTCCTTTCCCTCTCCCTCTGCCCCTCTCCAGCCCCCTCCCCTGCTCACATACAAGTGCTCTCTCTCTCTAAAAAAGAAAAGAAATAAAGAAAAGAAAAGAAAAGGAAGGAAGGAAGGAAGGAAGAAAGATAAGAAAGAAGAAAATACTTAAACATAAAATATGAGTTTTAATACACTTACTTTTAAATTTTTCAATATTTTCAAGTACTTAAGTGTTCCAGGGGAAAATAACTATGAAAATATGTGAAAATATGTATATAATGTATATAAAGGTACACATTTGCCTCCTTAGGTTCCCACAGGGCTCAGTGTGGCACTGATATATGTTTAAATTTTGGATATTTTGTTTATCATGCATGTTTTTATCCTAAATTTGATTTGAAAAATGTTCCCTTAAAGTCTCTTTTTGCCCTTTTTTTTTTTTTTTTGGACACCTTCTGAAATTTTGGACTCTGGGTGAGTGCCTCACTTGCCTCACCTTAATCCTGGCCCTCTTCTTCTCTGGCCCTGAGCACAACTGCGGTGAAAGAGTTGTGCCATGTGCCTGCACATAAACTCAGCAAGGGCAGGGAGAAGGCCCACTTTGTTCTCCACCACGGTTTCCACGGTTTCCACGCTTTCACTCTGCCTGCCCCCCTCAGGTATGCAAAAGCATTTGCTGGACAGGTAAGGGGAGAGATTTCTTAAAGGGGCGGTTCTCGATCTGGTCTATAGTTTCAGCTCCTTTCTTCACACTGCCTAATGAGGTAAGCATTTATGGAACACCTCTTGTGGTCCAGTGGTTTCTGTGCAGCTGTAGAGATGTTGAAGACAAGGTCTTTTTTCCCAGCGAGCTTGGCTGGGGATGAAGACTGTCTTGCAAGCCAGTTGGGGTTCCCAGGAGAACTGCTGACGGAGGTCATGGTGGGGAGCTGTGAGAGCACAGAAGAGGGATCCAAGCTCACTCTGGAGGCTCAGGGAAAGGTCGGCTCAGAGAAGACATCTGTACCATGTCATGGAGGAGAAGAAAGAGGTAGACAGGGGGACAAGGGGGGAAGCAGAGTTTTGGACAGAGAGCACAGCATTTGCAAAGGCCCCGGGGACAGGAAACAGGCTCCTATATCTCTGTGTGGGAACTCCTAGCAGTTTGGTCCTCTTGGAGCACGGAACAAAGTGCTAGAGATCAGCTAGGACAGCCCTGTAGAAATGGGTGGGGACAGATTCCTGCAGTCCGAGGTGCCAGCATCTTTAGCGTTTCTCTTGCTGGGTGGCCAGTGTAACTGCTTCCCCCAAAGGGGATAAAACAGGATTCCATAGATTGTTCTGGTGAATGCATGCCCACTTGTTTTCTGAGTGGTTAAACACATGGCCAGATACCTGGAAGTAGCAGGGAGTCATCTGTTATGTAGAATTGAAAGGCTGGAGCTGAAGCTCAGTGGAAGACTGTTTATAATACCCCTCCCCAGCCCCAAAGTCAACTACAGCCAATTCAGCATGTGTCCTCTCATCTCTTTGATATGTATCCAGGGTTGTCACCTGCCACCAGACTGTCACTCACACCAAGTAGGGGTTTAACAGCATATATTTCCCTCTTGAAGTAATCTCAGCCAGGCCCTAACACCAGATACAGTGCTGTTCCTGGCTGGGGGTACGTCTGTTAGAACTCTCTGGTCCAAAGTCACTGTTAAAGCAGTGGACACCACCCCTTTGCCAAACAATTGTCAGTCCCTGGCCATGGGCTCGGAGGGCTTATCGCAAGGGCCTGGTGGGGCTTCCTGCCATAACTTTGCACAGGGTGTGGGCTTATCTTTCGGGAGCCTTTGGAGTTTTGGGTTGACTTGCAAACCCTTCCCTTGCGGCCCATTTCATCCTGAGATGAGCGTCATCACTCACAGGGAGATGAAAAGTGCCCTGCCCGGGGTTGTTAATGTTTGCACTATCAGCTCCTCAAGTTTGTATGAGAGACATGTGTGCTGCCATTTGACCCCAAGGGGGAATCTGGGCCATCTAATGGCAGTTCTGGCACTTTCCTCTTCATCTGCTCAGCACCAGTTTCTTAAGGCAGCATCTTCCCCACCAACAATCTGGTTTCAGCCATCAGAACTAAACAGAAGAGATCTTGAGGACATCCTACCAAGGAGGCAAGATTTGGCCATAGCAGCCAGGCAAAGAGGAATCCAGGTGGTGGAGGAGAGGAGAAGAAGTCTCTTTCTCTGTTTACCCAGTGTCGCCCTCCTCTAAATACAGAGGTGTCTGGCTCCAGTTCATTCTGTCGACTCAAGGTGGTTACTTCATCACCCTGAGTCTTAGTTTCTTTATGAGTAAAATGGGAATCATACTGCATACCATTCGGGATCAGCAATGAAAGTACATGCAATCAACCCTGTATGCAACAGGTGGTTGAACTGGGGCTGGTGACGTCTGTGCATGGTCCTCTGGTCTGCACGCCAGTCTTGGAGCCTGGTAGAGACCGGTAGAGACTGTGCGGCCAGCACAGAGGGAGTCGGTCACGTGCTCATATTTGAATTGTAAATACCAGGCTCTAATGTTGGTCCTTCTCACGACAATTTCTTTCTTTTTCCAACAGATCACACTTTTACATGTGTGATTTATTTCACATATATTGTTAAATTGTTAAATTTCACATGAATTGTTAAATTGTCAAATACTCATTTCTTTTGTTTTCTGGAACATTTACGGAAATAAGGGTAAGCGTATTTAGTCTCGGGTTAGCCTCTGACTCACAGACTCAGCCTCATGTGAGGCCACCTGTGGCACTGGAATCTACCAGCCAGAGCTCTTGACCATTAGTGAGTTGCCCTCTGACTCCATCTCTTATGGTAGGCACCCATCACTCCCCTCTTCGGGTTGATGATGTGCTGGTTTCTACATTCTGTCTTAAGTGCCTGGATAAGCTTGGGCAAGTTTTTTCATGTCCTCCACTTTGCCTTCTGTAAAATGAAGAACTTACAGCATTTTTTCAATGTCCCTTTTGCTTATATTTAGTCATCTTCTTTGATTGTACACACTGCTCTAGCCAGTCATTGTTCACAGATGAAGCTAGGGGAGTCTCAAGCCTGTATTCATATTGTTCATCTAAATTTCTCCCCATCCCCCACTAACCCAGCACCCTACTGCTTTGCCTCTTTTAAGATGATGACTTGTAGGAGTTATGATGTTTTTGTTGGGCTTAAAATTAGCTTTGCCTTTTACAAATGGTGTTACATTGGGATAATTTATTTATTTCATCTCTCTGGACCTCAGTTTCTTTATCTGCAAAATGGAAGGCAGCCACAGACAAAACAAACACAAATGAATTTGGCCCCTTCCAGTAACACTTTAGTGATGGACTTTGAATTTTGTATGATTTTTGCATGTCACAAAATAGTACTATTCTTTTATTTTATTTTTTTTACCATTTAAAAATGTATAAATGATGGGTGCGTGGGTGGCTCTGTTGTTTAAGTGTTCAATTCTTGATTTTGGCTCAGGTCATGATCTCAGGGTCATGGGATTGAGCCCCACGTTGGGCTCCACCCTGGGCTGGGAGTCTGCTTGATATTGTCTCTCTCCTTCTGCACCTCCCCCTGCTCTTTCTTCAGCTCTGTCTCTCTCTCTAAAATGAATAAAGAAATCTTTTTTTTTAAAAGTGTAAAAGCCATTCGTAGCTTGTGAGCTGTGCCAAAAGAGGTGACAGGCCAGATTTGGCCTGTGGACCATAGTTTGCTACCCCTGTTCTAGTCTTTTCCCCCTTCTATCAGCTCTGCTCCTGGTGCTGCAGAAGCTGAGCCTGTCCTTGGAGAATCTCTTGGAAGGAAGGCCAGAAGCACTGTTCTAGGCCCTGTTCATGTGGCTCTAGTCGCTCCCTGGTAAGCTGCTTCCCTTCCAGTCTTAGCTCGTACCTGGCTTTTCACTGTCACGTCCTGTAATTATGTGAGCAGTTGGCTTGTCTGTATAACCTCATCTATGTTGGCTCCCAGCACATCAAGAAGCAAATCTCTAAGGTGAGGAAATTCTTAGGATGACTGCTAGACCTATAAAAGTTTATGTTTCTGAAAAAAACTTGCATAGATGGTGTATATACACATCACCCAAAGTCACACCTACCCCCTTCCTATCATACATACCCCCAAAGCATGAAACTTAATGGTTTGAGAAATTAAAAAAAAAAAAGACCCAAGTCTTATTTTAGTATTAAGATGCAACCTCCCAAGAAGATTCTGTCATTGATATTATCACCTTATTGTCCTAGGATGCATGAGGGCAAGACATTGCCTATACCTTTGTAGGGCAGGAGGGGGACACAAAGGGCTCGGTGCCGGACAAGGTGTCTCTACCATTTTATCTAGGAATTTTTCTTGGCACTTAAAGGCAGGGGATTGATAGGGACAAAGAGCTCATGGCCCAGCTGGCAAAATCCAATTAAGCTGATTAACAGGATGATCTTGCCTTGGGTCAGCTCTGCCACAGGACCTGGGAAGAAGAGGGAGTGCTTTCCTGTGCTCAGGGCATCTGATTCGTCACTGGCATCTATGGCATTACACTTAGGGCATTTCCAGGTGGGTCAGGGCTGTCCTCTTTCTCACAGTCTGCACTGCATTATCTAGAACGAGTGTGACCAACTATCCTGGTTTGCCCAGGACTGGGCAGGAAGTTCCCTGAAAAAATCCAGGAAGTTCAGGGCAAATTAGGAGAAGCTGGTCACCCTACATCATGCCTTGGGTATAACAAGGCTGATAGTGCCCTTGAGAGGTTGTCAGTAATCTTTCACCCTGGGCCTCTAGAACACGTATCCACAAACTTTTTGTGAAGACCAGATAGTGGGCACTTCAGGCTTTGTAAGCATAGGGTCTCTGTCACAATCACTTAACTCAGCCGGGGTGTGTGGAAAATAGTCACAATCAATAAGTCCATAGATAAGCATGACCACATCTCAATAAAATGTTGCCCGTAAATATGAGCCGGATTTGGCCCATAGGCTATATGTTGCCAACCCTTGCTATAGAAGTTATTTATTTTTTCTACTCCACCTTCAATGTCACATGCATGCGCCCTCTGTAACCTTATGTAGGAAACAAGATACCCCAGTGGTTATAGAAGGCTTGGACTTTGGAGTTGCACTCAGCTCAAATCTTGGCTTTACCATCTGCTGGTTGAGTGACCTTGAATGGGGCTTCACACCTCTGAACCTCAGTTTTCTCTCTGTGAACAAGGGTAATAAGAATGGCATCTGTCTTCCCAGACCAAAGGGGGAGGGGACACAGACCCCAGCTCTCTGTGGGAGGAGAGTCAGAGAACACATGGACCTAGAGACATGACAGAGACATCCAGAGCTTTACACCCAGCTCTGAGCTAGTTGCTGGATGTGCAGCACTAGATAACATGACACGTGGCTCTTTCCCTTATGGGATTTACAATCTAGTGGAATATATAGACAGTTAAATAGGCAATTGCAATAATAGGTTTAAATTCCAGATAGTGGGAGGGAAAGAGAGGAAGCTGTGGCTTCAAACTCTTTTCTGTGGGAAGATTATCTCAGTGAGAAAAAGATTTCTCTTAAGCTACCTTGAGAGAACTGAGAAGAGTCACTGGCGGGGGGCTGCTGGGGTCTGATGGGCACAGGTGGCTTCTCCTTGACTGTGAGCCTGGGTGGGGCTGTTTGCCGCAGGGGTGTGGGCTCAGGATGTGTGTGTGGAGGTGTGTTTGCATGTCTCTCAGTGGGTAATTTGTGGGTGTGTGGCTGTCTGATGACAGATGAAGGGCGGCTCTGATGTAACAAGAGACATGTTTGTATCTGGGTCTTGAAGAAACACAGAACTTTGGGGCTGGAAGGGTCTTCAAGATGGTCTGATCTGGTTGCTGGTCCTCTTTTCCTCCTGGTGCAGGCAGCTATGTGGAGGACTGGCCCCAAGCCTCTAAGCTGGGTGGTCTCTTGACTTGCCACCCAAACACACTGCCCAGCCAAGACCAACTAGATTCTTTATTATCATTATTATTTTTTAAAGATTTTATTTTTTTTTGTCAGAGAGAGAGCAAGAGAGAGAGTGAGAGATAGAGCACAAGCAAGGGGGTGGGCAGCAGAGGGAGAGGGAGAAGCAGGCTCCCTACAGAGCAGGGAGCCTGATGCGAGACTCGATCCCAGGACCCTGGGATCATGACCTGAGCTGAAGGCAGAGGCTTAACCAACTGTGTGCCACCCAGGTGTCCCGGGCCAACTAGATTCTGAGTGAACTCAGCAGTTGCATTCAGACTATACTTGCTGGCCTCTCTTGGTCTTGGGTGACAGAGGAGGCAGGGTGACCAGGGAGAAGGCAGGGGTGCATATGGATGGCTATGAAGTAGGTGCAGGGCCAGGGGCTGTTCTCAGGAAGGGCTAGCTGCATTTGAACCTGCATTTTGTTTAAGTTTCATTGAAAGTCATTTCAAAACCTGCCATTTAAAAACTTCAATTCACATACAACTCTTCCAGTTCCGTTTCAGTGAACGAAAACCTGAATTTTTAAATTTCATTATGTTATATTTGTCACCATACAGTACATCATTATGAAAACCTGAATTTAAAACTGTATAAGCTAGGGGCGTGATTTAACGGGAGATGCGGTTGTGTATCAAGATGGCCTTAATGTGTTTCAGGGATGAGCTGGTTTGGGGAAATCTTGGAGGAATTTCAGAAGCTGAAAAGGACCTTTGCCCGGGGTCAAGTTTGTTATGCCAAAAAAGGCATGCAGGTTTTCAGTCACGGTCCTGTATGTCCACTGACAAGGCATGATGCTTAGTGACATCCTGGCCTCTTATGCCCCACCTGTGATGCAGCGTATTCGGGACCTTCGGAGCCGAAGTCGGTTTCTCTGCCTGGCATGATGTCTGATTCAGCCCCACGGTGTGGGAACCTCACCTCTCAGACAAGGTGGTGCCAGGGATGAAGCCCTTGATACGTGCCTGGCAGAAGCTGGTTTGTGTTTCCATCCAGGCGACGTCACCCTGGGTTCGTTCTGAGCTCAGCCAAGTCCGAGAGGTGGTTAAACTGCTTTGAAAATGCTTTATTAAAAATATTTTTAATATATGAGTAATGCATAACTGTTGCTGAAAAATGAAAACAAAACATCCATACAATGTACTGGGAGATAAACATCACCATTCAAAGACAACCACTTCTAAAATTGTAGAGTGTGTACTTTGAGACTCTTTACCTATCTGTAGTGTGAATATATTTTTGAAATGAAATAGACATCATGATGTAAAGCTCTGGGAAGCTGAGCCAACTGCTTAGCCTTCCTGAACTTTAGTTTTTTGTTTATTTGGTTTCGGTTTTTGGTTTTTGGTTTCAGCAAAATGGGAATGATGCTACCGAGAGGATTATTATCCCCTCTCAGGACCCTGCCACCATGCTGTGCGAAGGCCAAGGAACATGAAGATACAACGTTCTTTCTGGTGGAGCCCAGCCTTCAAACCATCCCAGCCCGGGCACCAGCCACATGCTCTATAAAGACTCCGAGTGATTCTCATCCCCAGTCACTGGAGTCACCCTTAGCTATGGGAGTCCTCCCAGATGAGGCTCCATGCATGGTGGGGCAGAGATAAGCCATCCCTGCCTTCGCCTCTCCCAGTTCCTGCCCCACAGAAGCAGGGAGCCTAATAAAAATGGTTGCCCACTACATTTTACATTTGGAGGGGTCTGTTTTGTGACAAGAGGGTCAACAGCTGGACTATCACATGATTCCATTTGAGAAGCACTTCAGAGAAATCCCTCACCTGTGCATGGGATTTGCCCCTCTCTGCTTTGTCAAGGAGTTGTTCTCTGGCTCCCCCTCCCCCCCCCGCCCCATCTCTTTCCTGACTCTTCTGTCTTGCTTACTCAGCCTTTTTTTTTTTTTTATATTTTTTTTATTTGACAGAGAGAGACGTGAGAGAGGGAACAGAAGCAGGGGGTCTGAAAGAGGGAGAAGCAGGCTTCCCACAGAGCAGGGAGCCCGATGTGGGGCTCGATCCCAGGACCCTGGGATCATGACCTGAACGGAAGGCAGACGCTTAACGACTGAGCCACCCATGGGCTCCTTGCTTATTCAGGCTTACAAGCCCCATCAAGTCTTCTCTGAGGGGAAAAATCCCTTCTCCTTTCACCACCATTTTGGTGACCTACCAGTCTTTTCCTTACCTATTCTTGATCAGTTCCATTCTTGAAAGGACTTCCCATAATTTCCACTTTGACGAGGTAAAGTCTTGGCTTATGCTGTTGGGTGTTCTTGGCCAGCATCATCGTAAGACTCCACCCAAAGGCCACTTCATTCCACCTGCTTCTTCTCAGCTCACTGAAATTCTCCTCTCCCTCGGCTCTCAGGATGCTCATATCTCCCCTGCTAACTCCTTCTTCACTGGGTGGTCTTCGGCAGTTTCCTCCTCTTCTCAGGCGATGCACTATCTCTGGATCGTCTCCTTTTCCGTCATTGTGGGGATGAGAACTGCATTCAACTCTCCAGTGAGGGATTTCCTGCTAAGATCCAGGTCCATAATTTAACCTGCCCATCAAACATCTCCATGTATCTTGATGCTTCAAACTTCCGTGAGGAACTTCTGTGTTCCTTTTATTACAGTATTAGTACTCAGTCAAACCTCAGCTTGTGAAATCAACTAATCCAGTCTCAAATAACGACTGGCCGCTTAAAAGAAGTGTGTCATTGAGAAGGTTACTTCACTTCCCCAAACATCAATTTTTCCTTCTGTGAAATGGGGATAATGATGTCTTTACCTCACAAATCATGAAAATGTTGTAGTTGTTTAAAATATAACTATAGTTATGAATAGTAATTTTAAAAATGTTACTGTTCCTCATTATACATGCTTATTTTAGAACATTTAGAAAATTCTGGTAAGTGTCAAGACTAAGTACTGCTAATGTGCAAGTATGTTTCCATTTGTCTTGTATTTTTGTATAAGTGTGTGTGTGTGTGTATGTGTGTGTGTGTTGAAGAAGCAGGGGTTCTCTCAATGGCTCTGCTGTGTCCCCAGCCTCTCACGGTAGAAGGCTTGGTGTCATCCTTTACTTTCTCTCTCTATAAATTCACCCAAAAAGTCGTTCAGTTCTGCTGATTATAGCCTCAGATTTCCCTCAGATGCAATGTCCCTTCTTCTGCACCATCACCCTCATCATTTCCCTGAGTTTCCAGTTTTTAGGCTCTTTCTCTACTTTTTATTCTAAATTCACATGGCCCATTTCCTCAAACTACAAAGCTGAATGTGCCAGCCCCTCTTGAAAGTACCACCATGGCTTTCCTTTGCTTCTGGGGCATGCCGGCTCCTTCATTTCCGGCCTCCTCTCACTTCTCACCCATACCCACCCTGGCCACGTTTCCTGGAATATCTGCGTCCTTGTTCCTTCTGTTTCAAATATTTGTCCAGTTTAGTTGGATGGGAAAATTCCTGCTCATCCATTGTGCTTTAACCGAAAACCATCTCCTTTAGGGAGCCCTCCCCTTCCATTTCCCTAAACCCTGTCCCTCAGCCTTTGTTGCTGCTCCCTGTGAGGACCCCGATCCTCAGCACTTTGCTCCCACCATGGTTAGAGCCCTGGCTCTGTGGTTCAGTAATGTATCAGGTTGTTTGCTGTCTGTCAGTGCCTCATGAGAATCGCATCTCCAGTACCTGGAATGGTGCTTGCACATTGAAGCTGTTCAGTAAATATTTGTTGAATAGATGGATCGAGGGATGGTGTGGTGTGGTGTGGTATATGAAAGAGAGCAAAGGATTCTATGGGAGAACACCTGAATTTAGGATTTGGTTCTCCATTGTTTTTACCTGCACAGCTTTGAGCAAATGTTGACTTGGAGCCTTGTGTGTGTGTTCTGTGGGTTTTTGTTGTTGTTTTTTGTTTTTTAGCAGGGTAGTTGAGATTCTCCAATGAGATCGTGAAAGGCAAAATGTTTTGGGAAATAAAAATGAAATGCTACATAAGCATTCTCTATGCAGTTATTATTACTTGAAAATTAAGTAGCTGGTGAGTTTCCATCTGGTCTTGCTTGATGACTATGGTCTATGCATAGGGTCTTGACTGAGGATGGGAAGTCTCCTGTCTCATCGCAGGAACTGGGTACATTCAGGCAAACCCTCTCTCCCAGTTCCCTCTGGATTAGGTTTGCATACTTCTGGCCACTCCCACTTCTCTGTGTTTGTTGTGAGGCCCCGATGAGATAATGCATGTTAAACATCCGCTGCGGTTACAGTGTCTGGAAAAGGCGCTGGAGCTTCCTAAATGCATGGTGCTTCTTCCAGGGAGCCTGGCAGCCTCCTGGGAGGCCTGTGTTCTTGGCACTTGCCTGAAATATCCAGTCCCAACCCTAATGTCTCATTTGATTGATGCCATGTCTTCTCTCTGCTAATGAAAGTGCAGGCTACTTCCTGCTCTTGCTTCCATCCCAGTGCTGGGGTGGTCTGAGGACAAGACTTACCTACTTGAGGAGCTCACTTTTGAACTAGCATTTACCCCCTATCCAGGAGGGGACAACCGTGCTTTCCTACTCACTGATGTGCTGATAGATTCCATTTCAGAGAAGCTTTTGCTAAGCTCCCACATAGGGCTAGACCACTGCATCTCTTCTGATTTCATACCTTTGCTCATTAACTTGTAATTCTATCACAGTTATCATGATATCGATCTGTTTATTATCAGTCTCTCTTCTGGGTGATATCTGGTTCATGGATATTTCCCTTCTGCCTAGCACAATGCCGGGCACGTAAACAATGTCAGTAAATATTTGTTAAGCAAGGAAGCGAAAGAATGTTTTCAACTATTCAGTCCCCTGTACATGCACTGCCCATTTCTTTGTTTTTAAAATTTTATTTATTTGTCAGAGAGAGAGAGACAGAGAGACAGAGCAGAAGGCAGAGGGAGAAGCAGGCTCCCCACTGAGCAAGGAGCTCAAAGCAGCACTTGATCCCTGGATCCCAGGACCACGACCTGAGCTGAAGGCAGACACTTAATTGAATAAGCCACCCAGGCTTTGCCCATTTCTACTTTGATATGTTTGTTTCTGTGTTTAGCCAGCCAGGAATGTACCCTCCTTATCTCTCTCCCTCTCTCTCTCTCTCTCACACACACACATGCACGAGCACTCCTATTAAATGAAGTGATGCATGCAAGGCCAGGAGCCCAGTAACAGGCCCAGGAAAAGCATGTAGCAGGCTAGCAGCGCTGCCGTGTGTCTATGGTGCTGAGCCTCTAATCTGCAGTCCTGTGTCACTTCTGCACCCCCTCAATTTGCCTGGAGCAAATGCACACCCAATCCCTGTCTTCTTTCACGGAGATGGAATGGAATTTATGGAGGGATGTGGTGGGTGTTTTTATCACCATTGTCTGGGTGAAAAGCTAGTGGTTCAGAGAGAAGAAGAAACTTCGTCCCTTGTGCCTCATCCCGTGCTTGCCTGGTGAGCGGGGGCAGAGTTGGTCAGATAAATGACAAGCAAGACAGGACAGAGCCCCTGAGCTTATGGATCTTGAAGTCTGACTCTGCGAGAAGCAATGCACTGTGGTAAGTACCCACATCAATCCTGGAGTCAGACAGACGTGGCTTACACCTTGAACCGTAGTACTGCCCCCATCATCCTAAGGAGCCTAGGGACTTTACCTAAACTATCCAAGTCTCGATTTCCACATACCTAAAAATGGGACATAAGTAACCCAATGTCCCTGGGCGTGTGTGGCCTGGAGTGCCAAGGGGTAAGGGCTAGAACAATGCCAGTTGCCTGTTATCAGAGGCCCTCTCCACCTTCCTGAAGAAAGATGTGTTGCATTCCCTCTCCCATTTTGGTGAAGGAGGAGGGAAGATTTCCCCAGCAATCCCCCAGACCTCCTTCCTCTCTCCATCACTCTGCGGGGGCTCCTGCTCTTCCCTGACATCACGCTCGCGTCAGTGAGCGCAGCAGGGAGAAATCACTGTGCGTGAGCCTAATTGAGACGAGTCTGCTGGCAGCGGCCCTACATGTAGGTGCCTTAATAGAACTGCCAAATGGCTTCTGGGGTTTAACGATCCTCCCTGGGGTAATCTAGGCCAGCATCGATTGGCATCTTTGGGAGTTGTCCTGTGCTGCCTAACCAGCCACCTGTCGCTCAGAACCCAAAGTAAAGTCTCCGCCACACACCCAGCATGGAGATGGGAAGGTGGCGATTTTGGTGTTTGATGAGTAGAGTTATTACTTTAGAAAGGCTCGAGCTAGGGGACTGGAGGTGCGACAGAGAAGAGAACCCCGCCGTGATTAAATATTCATGGAACAGTCACGCCATTAGTGTCAGAAAGTGGCAGCAATGCTACATAAAATAAAATGGGCACAGAGGCTCCAGCAGGTACCCAGGGGATTGCACTTTCCTCCTGTCCCCTGTCCCCACCCCTTTCATCAGATGAATATATTTCTCCCTGAGCTAAAATATTCTTGCTGTCTGAAGCAACTTTTCCAAAGGCTAACTCCTGACTTTTCAAATTATATCCAAGTGACAGCTGCACGCTCTTTGTGTTCCAATAAGCTGAGTTCACAGTTTGCAGGGGGCTGGCCGAGGGAAGAGGCAGTGCTGGGGTTTCCTGGGAGCAGAGGGCCTGGGCTGGGCCCAGCCTTGCAGCATGGCTTCCATTATGCCACTGCCCCCTTGTCCAAACCTCCCTCTCGCTAAGGTCCTTGTAGTCTCCTACATGGCATGGCGTCCTTCTGCCCTCTCCCAAGTTCTGAGCATTTGGCTCCATGGCTCCAGAGTCTGGAAATCCCTTTGTCTAAGGATTCTGGGACAGGAATCCCACTTGCTTTTGCTCCTAGCTCTCTGCCACATAGTTCCCTTCTTTCGCTGACTTTCCATTCCAATGCTCCCTATAAATTCTGTTTTTGTCTTCTCTGACTTGGCTCCAAGCATTATTCCTGGATGATCTCATTTATCTCCTGGGTCGTGGTCAGTAATTGTAGTATGTAGAGTAATGCCCCCACGAAGATGTGCCCATCTTAATCCCTATAACCTGTGCATATGTGAGCTCATGTGAAAAAAGGGAGCTTGTGGATGTGGATACTGTAAGGATCTTGAGATGGAGAGATTATCCTGGATTGTTGTTTGAGCCTCCAGGAATCACAGGGACCTTATCAGAAGGAGGCAGGAGTGTTAGGGTCTGAGAGAAATCCATGTGACAGCAGAGTGAGGGACATACAGAGATTGGAAAATGTTACACTGCAAGATTTGAAGACAGAGGATGTGGCCATGAGCCAAAGAATGCAAAGCAGCCTCTAGGACTGGAAAGGCAAGGAAGAAAAAAGCATTCTTTTCTAGAGTCTAGAAGGAGCACAGTCCTGCCAAAGCTTTGATTTTAGCTCAGTGAATCCCATTTTGGATTTTGAATCCTCAGAAATATAATAAGTTTTGGTATTTTTAAGCCAGTACATGGATGGTAATTTGTTCTATCAGCAATAGGTACCTAATACCATGATCTCCATGAGGGAAAAAAGCATGATTTGTGGATGATTGGAAAATGAAGTGAGCCATGGTTCAATGATATTTAACCCTTCTTCCTCACAAATTGGACTCAAAAGATTAAGTGATCATTCATTTACTTGATTTATACCATCTACTCATCAACATTTGCCAAAGGCACACTCTTTGCCAGGCCCAATGGTACCTGCTGATACACTACAGTCTGTCCTCAAAGACACAGTCTCTAGAAGGGGTGTAAGTGTATGAGAAAAACTATTGTTCTTAGGGTGAGCACGGAGCTCAGCAGGATTACATTACATAGCTTCCAGTATAGACCAAGAGAAACCTACACAGGGGACAGTGGAGGCACAAGGGAAAGTGGACCTTTCTCCAGGGTTGTGAGGACACTTCACAGAGGGTAAAGTTTGAGCCATGTTTTTGGGGAGCAGGGAGTGTGGGCCTAGGGGGTAATGGCAGGGGGTCTTTGCATGCAGAGGGAGCCCTTTGAGAAGAGGCACATGGGCATCCCAGGGCCTGAGGTCAGTGGAGAACTTTGAGTAGTTGTGTGTGGATGGGAGATTCAAGCCCATGGCAGGAAAATAAACCTGAGGTGAAGAGAGTGGACAAATCATGGAAGATCAGACCATGGGTTGCCAGGCCAAGAGATCAGACTTTAAAAAAAAAAAATAGCACTTTCTCAAGAGAATGCGAAGACTAGCGATAGAGTGGGAGAAAATATTTGAAAAAGACGTATCTGATAAAAGGGTGGTATCCAAAATATACAAAAAGCCCTTAAAATGTAACAATAAGAAAGCAAACAACCTGATTAAAAAATGGGCAAAAGATTTGTGCCCAAAGGAGATATATAGATGACAAATTAGCATATGAAAAGAGTCTTCACATCCTATGTCTTCAGGGAGTTGCTAATTAGGACAACAATGAAGTACTACTACTACCTATTAAAATGGTCAAAAATCCAGAACGCTGACCCCACAAAATGCTAGTGAGGATGGTGAGGAGGTGGGGCAACAAGAACTCTCATTCATTGCTGGTGGGAATGCAAAATGATACAGCTACTTTGGAAGACAGTTTGGCAGTTCCTTACAAAACTAAATATACTCTTGCTATATGATCCAGCAACTGTGCTCCTTGGTATTTATGCAGAGGAGTTGAAAATTTATGTCCACACAAAAAAACCTGGATGTGGATGTTTATAGTAGCTTTATTCATTATTACTGAAACTTGGAAGCAACCAAGATGTCCTTCAATAGGTGGATGAATAAAGAAGCTGTCGTCCATTCAGACAATGGAATATTATTCCGTGCTAAAAAGAAATGAGCCATCGAGCTCATCAAAAAGACATGGAAATTTACATTATCAAGTGAAAGAAACCAATCTGAAAAGGCCACATTCTGAATGATTCCAACTATATGACCTTCTGAGAGGCAAAGCTATGGAGATAATAAAAAATCAGTGGTTTCAAGGGGTTATGGGATAGGGGGAGAGATGAATAGGCAGAGCACAGATGATTTTTAGGGCAGTGAAACTGTTCTGTATGGAATTATAATGGGGGTATATGTCTAATAGATTTTCAAAACCCATAGAATGAACAACACCAAGAGTGAACCCTAACGTAAACTATGGACTTTGAGTGATAATGTGTCAATGCATGTTCATCCATTATGACTAATGTCCCCTCGGTGTGGATGCTGGCAATGGGGAGAGTATGCATGACTGGGGCAGGTGTATATGAAAACTGTACCTGCCTCTCAATCATGCTGTGAACCTTAATGTGCTTCAAAAAAATAAAGTCCATTTTAAAAAAATCACTTTCTAAGTGCCAGGATGTGTACACATCATCTCATAGACTATTTGGTGAGAGAATACATTATTAACCTCATTTGACAGATGAAGAAATTGAGTTTAGCACAGGTAAGCGACTTGCCTAAAGTTAAACAGGTAGCATATATTTTCCCCATGGTCTGGAGGAGGAAACAAGGCCCAGAGACGTTAAATCACTTGTCCTGGGACACACAGCTATCAAGTGGTAGAGTTGAGGCTCACAGCTGGAATGTGAACCCAGAAAACATCAAATGTTTTCCCTGAACTTTGGCCTGAGATTATTCTAACATGTTTTCTCCTCTGTTCCATGAGGGGAGGATTTCAGATGATGGAG
Source organism: Ailurus styani (assembly GCA_002007465.1). Classification (NCBI taxonomy): domain Eukaryota; kingdom Metazoa; phylum Chordata; class Mammalia; order Carnivora; family Ailuridae; genus Ailurus; species Ailurus styani. The sequence continues at coordinate 843,763 of LNAC01000112.1, read as the reverse complement.
TGGCTGAGCAACTGGGAACACCCACCCACTCAGTATTTCTGAGGGTTTTAGGATCCCAGATTCATCTCATTGCATTTCAAGTGTTTAATTGTACCTCTCCTCCAGTAAAGTTAATGAGGTCAGGCCTAGTGCCAGTTTCAAGCTTAGGCTCCAAGAGGCCTGGTATGCTTCCATTCATTCTTTGTGCATAGTTAGGCTTCCTTATGTTTACAAGTTGGCTTTGCTGTGAGCACTTGCTTGGCCTAGCCTGCTGAAGGAAAAGGAAATCCATAGAGCACAAGACACATGCATGAGAATCAAGACACGGTAAAGCACCAGTTGTCCCGATGTGACAGTCGCCTACGCTAACTTCAAACCCACGAGGAAGCTTGGTGGGGGTAAGAAGAACCACCACGCTGAGCCCAGCCAAAGTAGCTGAACTACAGAACCGTGAACTCATGGTCAGAGTTTTAGGTCACAATGCACAGCATAGGTAATATACGCATAGGGGCTTAATAAGTATTCACTGAATGAATGAAGGAGAAATAGACCCCATCCATTCAACAGCCAAGTGTTCTCCTTCCCTCTTCACTGCAAGGAGGACATGGTGTTGGGCAGCAGAGTAGGCTGGTTAGGAAATTTATGGAAGAGGACACGGAGGTTCTGAGAAGCATCCTGCCCAGGGTGACAGTTATGGGATGATGGAGCTGGGACCCAGACTTCAGAGTTGGCTCCAAAGCCTGTGCTTGCACCCATAATTGCTTATTTTATGTATTTGCAACTCTGAGAGAGGGAAAGGATAAGTGCAAGGTGGAGGTCCAGGCCTAATCCACAAACCTCCTAGCAAGAGTGAGTGCTTTACCTTCATTTCACAAACGTTGACATTGAATGTTGGTGGTACTGATGATTCACTGAAGAAATCCCCATTTGACCATCGGACACTAATTACACAGAAGAGGCAGAAGCACACTTGGAGGCAACAATCGAGAGAGTGGTGCTTTTGGGGGCTGCTGCTTTGTTTACCTTTCTCACAAGAGCTTAAAACAAGTGGGATGTCATATCCAGTTATTGTATAAGAATCAATGCTCGATGCAGACATTGCGTGTTACGTAGCTGCAGCTCGTGGTCCAAACATGGTCAGTCAGGAATTTGTTGTCTGGCTCTGCATTGCCCTGAGCTTTCTGACAAATCAAGGAAAGAGAAATAGCTCCAGATATGGTGGTCTCTGACACCCTATTTCAGGCTGATGTGTGTGACAGATTGAACTCTGTTGGGCACTCAGCCCCATCTCTACATAACAAGTGCTATTAGAGTTTTGTAGTTATTATGTAATAGAACCTTACTGGACACATCATTTCAAAGCAAGGCGTATAGGGGAGGAAGTAGTCAAGAGTTACAGGGATGGGGAAAGCTTGTGGTCACACTTATATGGGTAATGCGGGAGTCCATCTTACGTAAAGTTTACATTCTTAATAACTTTATTCCCTTTCATTTCCTTTTTTAAATTTTTTAAAAAGATTATATTTATTTATTTCACACACACAGAGAAATCACAAGTAGGCAGAGAGAGAGGAGGAAGCAGGCTCCCCGCTTAGCAGGGAGCCTGATGTGGGCCTGGATCCCAGGACCCTGAGATCATGACCTGCGCCGAAGGCAGAGGCTTTAACCCACTGAGCCACCCAGGCACCCTTCCCTTTCATTTCTAATGTTTTATGCCTTCCGTTGGTATCCCCCTCTCTACCTACATTGTCTACTTCTTTCCCTGCCTAATGTCAATGTAAGAAGTAAACCTCGCCACTTCCATGAATCTGTGGGAAGAGAATGCCCTTTTGGGTAGTGTTAACTAGTTTTACACTATTATTGAAGATGCTGGGGCAGAGCTGCCTCTGGGACAGCCCACCCAAAGCCATTCTCATCATTGTATCACACTTACATTGTTGAAAGTATGATATATATTTGACTTGAGTTAAATCTCATAATGACTTCATGAAGCAAGGATGATTATTGCCTTCATTTTATAGATGAAAGGTAGAGGGAGCTTGATTTATTCAAAGTCATGTGGCTTGTAAGTAGCAAAGCTGGGATTTGAACCCCAGCAACTGATATCCCATGTTACCTTTTGAAAGTTGGAGTTACTATGCTAAAAAGGCCACTCATGAGCCAGCCCATATTCGGTTACCCAGTCTGAGCCATTGTTGCTGCTTTTTTTGTCACCCAGTATATGCGAAGGCCAACAGTAAGCCAGCCCATATTCAGTTACCCAGTCTGAGCCTCCTTCACTGTTTTTTGCCACCTAGTATACGTTGTCAAGTACACAGTGTAAAATGTTTCCAAATTAGAGTCCTTCTCTGTTCTCTCTCTGACAGCCTGGTGTCAACACTCCCTAGCTCCAGGAATAGCTCTTTAGCAATTGGGAAAATATTCCTTCCCTCCCTCCTCCCCTGGATGGTTTCCAAGTGTTAGGTTATGGGTCTGGGAGTCTACACGCTGTGAACCTGTGGGATAAGACACAATTTGGAGCCTCAAAGGAAGCTACTCTTGGCAGTTGGACCCAGAAGGGAGCAAAGTCATGTGACCTGTGTCTCTGTGGATTTTCCTTCTACGGAGATACATAGGTATTTACCCTGGGTCTTTTCCCAGGTGCTCAGAAAAGCTGCTTGAACAAAAGTCAGCAACGTTATCCAAAGTTGAAGCTGAAATCCTTGTGTGTGGGTGGCCCATAAAGGGAAATCTCTGAGCTTTGAAGACAGGCAGACATGATCTCTTCTTCCAGCACTGCCTTCTTCTTCTTTTTTTTTTTTAAAGATTTTTATTTATGTATTTGACAGAGAGAGAGAGAGAGAGAGAGAGAGAGAGAGAGAGAGAGAGAGAGAGCGAGCACAGGTAGGCTGAGAGACAGACAGAGAGAGAGGAGGAAGCAGGCTCCTTGCCGAGCAGGGAGCCTGATGTAGGCCTTGATCCCAGGACCCTGAGATCATGACCTGAGCCGAAGGCAGAGGCTTTAACCCACTGAGCCACCCAGGTGCCTAGCACTGCCTTCTTATTAACTGCACTAACCTAAGGTGGTTACATAACTGTAGGTCCTCAGTTTCCTCATCTGTAAAGTAGGAGAAGTGGGCTTTGTTAATAGAGAGTTCTCTGAACTGATGTAAGCAATCACACAGCTGAGAGCACACTATATAGTAGTAATAGGTTCCCCACCTGCTCTTTCAGGGTCTTCAAATGTCTATCGTTTCTGCACTCAAATCAAGAGGCTTTCTCTACTATTTGGGTAGTTGTCCACATAGAAATGGCTCGTGTGAAATTGGGTCTAGGTAAACATGTGTTGGATTCATCTCCTGCTACAGGTGTTTCTTGTGTGCCTAGAGTTGTAGTAACTTCTGGGGGTGGTGTTGGGTGACCATAAAGTGGGAGATAGTGTCATGAGTATCAAATTTGTCCTGTGATGGAGACATACATAAGGGAAATAGTAAGAAAGTGAAAAAATTGTGAAAAAGTGAAAATGAATGCTGTGGAAATGATGTGAATTGTGTAAAAAAGTGATAGCTGTGATGTTCCCACTTGGAAGGCTACCCACCCCACAATAGGGAACTGGGTAAAGTTAAACACGTGTCATAATTTGACATGTCTTATATATCATCTCTGTGTTTACCTTGCTGAATTGACCAGTCCAATTCAACAGAAATATGACAAAGGCCACACATGCAACTTTAGATTTTCTAGCAGCTTCATATAAAAAAGGTGAAAAGAAACACATGAAATTATTTTTTAAAAAAGTATTTATTTATCTGAGAGAGAGAGAGTGAGTGCGCAGGTGGGGGGTGGGGCAAAGAGAGAGGGAGAAGCAGACTCTCTGCTGAGCAGGGAGCTGGATCTCAAGACCCAGGATTGTGACCTGAGCCGAAGACAGACACTTAACTGACTGGGCCACCCAGGTGCCTCTCATGAAGTTACTTTTAATAATTTACTTCACTGAAGCCAGTATATTAATAATATAAGTTCAACTGGTTATCAATGTAGAAAATTACTAGTGTGATATTTTACGTATTTTTTTCCCATATGAAGTCTTCAAAACATGGTGCGTATTGACACAACACATCTCAGTTTCGACTAGCCTCATTTCAAGTACTTGTAACCACCCATGGCAAGTGACTCCCGTGTTGGATGGTGGAGTGCTGGATGGTGAGTCCTCTGGGGGAAGAGACCTGTCTTTCTTCTCCTTTGAGATTTATTTATTTATTTGGGGGGAGGAACAAAGGGAGACGGACAGAGACAATCTCAAGCCGACTCCCTACTCAATGCAAAGCCTGATGCAGGGCTTGATCCCACCACTCTGAGATCACAACCCTCACTGAAGTCAAGAGTCGGATGCTCAACTGACTGAGCCAACCAGGCACCTCTCATCTTCTTTGTGTCTCCATCCTCCTCATCCTTGTGCCTAGGACATGCCCTGCGCTGACTCAGCATCAAGCCTTCTGTTGCATGGATTTGAGTTCCATTTCACACTTGTGCACAAGCCAGCGTACCTCCATCTTCTCCTGCCACTGTGAAGTGAGTGACACTCTCTTCCTTTGCCCACTGGCCCTCGCTTTCCCCCTGAACCTCTTGTTGGCACCTTCTTATTGCTGGAATCGGTAAGAAACTCTTTTCATGATGCACCAGGTAATTACCCAACCCAGTGCTCATGTGCCTTCGGGGTCTCCCGACAGACGGCCTTTGGTCCCGGACAGCCCACTAATGAGCAGACACTGAGAGATTGGAACCAGTTAAAAGGAGGCAGCAGAGAGTGAGAAAAGATTGACAGGGCTGGATTTATGTGAAGAGGTTGGGAAAGATGGACCTGGTGATGCACAGAGAAGGCTGAGCCACGTGAGGTGTTCATACTGTAGCAGGCACATGAAAGGATGTGCTGAGAAGGACAGGGACCAATTATTCTCATTAGCTGGGAAGCAGGGGCTTGATCTCTGGCAGGACAACTGAAATTATGGAGACAAAATTCAGCTATTAAATAGAAGAGAAGAAAGAAGAGGACGATGGCATCAAACACATTTCTGTTCAAACCCTATCCATTTACAAACCCTATGACCTTGAGTATATTACTTAATCTCTTTGGGCCTTGGTTTTGCCACCTCTAAAGTGGGAATAAAGTTTCAACATTCAAGGTGATCTCGACTGTTCAGTGATGTAGGATACGTATTCCCCAGGGCTGGGCTTGGCATTAAAGATGGCATTCTCTTTCGGGCCCTTAGCATTCCGTGAGGAGATCACTGTGTGGTGGTTAGCGATGGCTAGGGACTCACACACCCTAACTGGAGCACTCAGTTCCATAGTTGGGTAACTTGTGGAATTTAAAGGAGAGAGAAGGTCTTTGGCTGTCCTTGCTTATCTTGGAAAACAGTTAACTCATTTCCAAAATTAGAACATACTTCATTTGGTAAGTGCTTTAAGACCAGGTAAGAAAAGTTCAAAAACAGGAAGTCCAAAACAGGAGAAATCAGTTCTGGCTGGGAAGGCACAGGGTGACAGCAGACACTTTGTCATATGCTAGCTATTGAATTCTGCAGGGTAGCTACTGTTAATTCCCCCTGCCACTTCTTTTTATTAGATGAGAAAATGAGCTCAGGGAGGGTATTATATAACCCACCCAAAGACATGCAGTCAAATTATGGTAATTAGGATCCAAATTCAGATTAGACTCTGATATCCAAGTTTACCATGCTGTTTCCACCAGGGTTACCAACATTGATCAGGTTCTGCTGTGCACGAGACTCCAACCAAGAAACTGGAGGGATGTAATCCATTTTAGGAAGGGAATCTTTCCTTCTGATGTTCTACTTCCTCTCCCCAACTCTTTGGCTGGATTTGTAATTCTCACGAAATCAGACTGTCTGGTTTCAGTGTTTCCCAAATGTCTGGGGAGAATACTGCTAATGGTATGAGGCTGTGAGAAAGTTGTTCTCTTTAATTCTCTTCTGTTCGTTCTGGGGAGATGCTCAGTTTGGTGTTATTCCTTTTGACTTTTCCAATGTTTGCTCCATTCTTTCTGAAGGGAGAAAGAGGAGGGCTCTGGAACAGAGCTTTGGGTGAGCAATGTGGTCTACCTTGAGTTTAACACCACTGTGATATTTACATTGTATTTTCTATTTAGGGAAACTGATACTGGTTTTCCATTTATGTAATGGTATAGTTTCCACGTATGGTAAATTAAGATAAAAGTGATTGAATTAAATATCTGAAGCCATTGGTGGTGTGTGCCATTCACAGACCTGTCAGAATTGCTCCAGAAATACCTAAAGCTTGGGAAACACTGACCCAGGCCCATATTGTCCTTTTATGGCAGAGATCAAAGCACCAGTAAGAAGTTCCTCATTTGCCTACAAATGTCCCTGCTCAGATTTGCTTTGGAGCAAGACCTGCACGGGACTTTGGAGCATGAGCAATAACTTCTGCCCTCAGAACTTCATTTTTGCTGGATTACACTGATCTCTGGGGTTCTGCAGTAGTTCCCAAACTTCTGTGGGGATAACCGCCACTCCCAGCCCCACCCCCCTGCCCTGGCTTTTGCTCTTTGAACTCAATACTTTTTTTTTTAAATTTTATTTTTATTCTTTGCCCAAAGGGTACAGGTCTGTGAATCATCAGGCTTACATCTTTCACAGCATTCACCAAAGCACAAACCCTCCCCAATGTCCATAACCCATCCACCCTATCCCTACCCTCCCACCCCCCAGTAACCCTCAGTTTGTTTTGTGAGATTAGGAGTCTCTTATGGTTTGTCTCCTTCCCCATCCCATCTTGTTTCATTATTTTTCCCTCCCTACCCCCCACGACCCCCCACCCTGCCCCTCAAGTTCCTCATATCAGAGAGATCATATGATAATTGTCTTTCTCTGATTGACTTATTTCGCTCAGCATAATACCCTCCAGTTCCATCCATGTCGTTGCAAATGGCAAGATTTCGTTTCTTTTGATAGCTGCATAGTATTCCATTGTATATATATACCACATCTTCTTTATCCATTCATCTGTTGATGGACATCTAGGTTCTTTCCATAGTTTGGCTATTGTGGACATTGCTGCTATAAACATTCGGGTGCACGTGCCCCTGAGGATCACTACCTTTGTGTCTTTAGGATAAATACCCAGTAGTGCGATTGCTGGGTCGTAGGGTAGCTCCATTTTCAACTTTTTGAGGAATCTCCATACTGTTTTCCAGAGTGGCTGCACCAGCTTGCATTCCCACCAACAGTGTAGGAGGGTTCCCCTTTCTCTGCAACCTCCCCAACATCTGTCGTTTCCTGACTTATTGATTTTAGCCATTCTGACTGGTGTAAGGTGGTATCTCGCTGTGGTTTTGATTTGTATTTCTCTGATGTTGATGAACTCAATAATTTCTAATGGGATGCCTCGTGATCTGGGTTTGGGAGCTGGTTGCGGGAATTAGGAATGGTGGAGACCATGGCAAAATCCACCACTCTTTCAGGCTCATAAGTGTTCTCTCTTGTCTGAGTGTCAGCTCCAACTGCCCCACAAAACTGGGTAGGGGGGTGGCTCTTTTGAACCAATATGTCACTGAGCCCTTTGGAGAATAGCGTGGGATTTAATCCCTTGGAAATCCACTTAACACAGCGTGGCTCTCCACTTAAGGTCTGGTTTTATTTTACCCATGGCTTTAGCTCTCTTAGTGACTTCCAGAAACAAGAACAATGTTGGTCCAATTTTCCTGTAAATGGACATTTAATTGTGAATAGTATTTGGTCAATTTTCTAATTCTTTTCAGTAGTTAAACAAAGCTAATTAGAAATTTTAATTATAACTTTCTAGTCTGGGACCCACAGTTGCAATAAGATCTTATATTACCACAGCCTTATAGGGCCTGATCAACTTTTACCCTAAAGGAAAGATGGTAAATGTTTTAAGCTTTGCAGACCATACGTACTACTCGAGTATGGTTGTATGGAAGCAACCATTGGCGATGGAATGAATGAGCTTGCCAGTGCTCCTATAGGACTTTATTTATGAAATCAGGTGTTGGGTTCGATTTGGCCACAAGGCCATAATATGTCAAACCCTGCTTGAAAATGTATTTATTGTTCTACCCTTTCCTCTATGCCACATGCCCACACACACCCTCAGCAACTTTGTTTAGGAAGCAAGATAGCCTGGTGGTTAAGAAAGGCTCAGATGGGGATCAGACTCTTCTGTGCACTCCTATCCATTGTTCAGTGGATAAAAAATATGCATGCCTTTCAATACTCATAGGAATTAAAGGAGACACACATGTCACATGGTTGACACATGTTAAGTACTCATTACATATTTATTTGCAACTCTCACCTCCATTGTACTCCCTGATGTGCCATAGAACCAGAATGACAGTCTCTTCTTTGCTCAAACTCACAAAGTCCTCACAGAACAGCTTTTTCCACTCCCCCCACAAACCTGGGCTGAGCTGACACAATTTCCTCAGGTGCAATATGTGGCTGTTCTTGGCTTTCTGGCCTGCTGGGCTCCTCTGAGTCTTGGGTGTGGAGGAAATCAAGCAGCCTCTTCCAGGAATTCAGTGAAAAAGAATTTCTAGGCAGAATGCCTAAAAGCTACACTATGTTCTTAGAAAGCAGCTGTTGTATCTGTTGAGAGTTGACTTTGTGAGACCATTGGCAGGAGCTGTTTTTTGAGGATTGACTCTGAGACACTTGGGTCCAAAGGCTCTAGGTGAACAGCACCACCACCACCTCCATGGCCAAGGACCAGGGTCACTCCAAGACTATCCTGGAAAGGTGGTGTGCTCCAGAGATCTGACAGCTGTCCTGTCAGTGCCTTCACCTGCTTACTGCAGACTGGGGCCTCACTAACTCTGCCCAATCCAAGACAAAAAACAGCAGAAGAGGGATAGAAGACAAAAGAACTCCAGCAGGTGACTAGGGTTTCCTTCCAGGGCTATGTCACAAAAGGACCCTGTGCTAGCCAAGCTGACTTCTATTTCCTCTGTTGGTACAAGGCCTCTACCAAGCTTGCTGTCTTGGAGTCTTTGAAAGTTAGAGCTGACACGGCTTTTGAAAATACCTTAGTCTAACTCTTGTTTTCCACCATAGCAGGATCAGTGACATCTAGAGAGAATATGGCAGCTTCCTCAAACTACACAGATCTCATGCTAAAGTCAGGTCTTCTAAATTTCCCATTTGGGGGCCATAGTCACAGTGAGATATATGAAATTCTGCTTGAGAGTCTTCCAAGGATTTAAGTATTGAATAGCTTAGAAGGAATATTTCTCCTCTCTTACTTTATAACCCAAATTATCAGCCAGTTCTCACAATATATATACACACATATACACATAGGTATTTATGTGTATGTATACATACCTATTTATAATTTAAATATGCATTTATTATTTATCCATTTCATTAATGTCAAGTGCCTTTTTTGTTTCAAATGCTATAATTAGAATCTATGTTGTTTGTATGTTGAATCTATATTGTGTGTATTAGGAAGCAAGATAGCCTGGTGGTTAAGGAAGGCTCAGATGGGGATAAGTGTGTGTGTAATTGTGTGTGTGCATGCATGCACGTGTGTGTATTGGAGAGGGTGTGGTATAATAGCAAGTAATTCAGTTTTGGCCCTTGTGAATTTATAGTTTCATGATTTCTGTGGGTCAGAAACTGGAGAAGGGCTCAGCTGGTTAGATATAATTTATGGTCTCCCACTGGATTGCAGGCTGTTGTTGGCCAGAGCTTCATTCTTCTGAAGGCTTAACAGGGCCGAATGTCTACCCTAGGGCTGAAAGATCCAGTTCCAAGTTGATACTCTCAAAGCGCTGGCAAGTTGGTGCTGGCTGTTGGCCAGGGGCCTAGTGCCTCTCCATGAGGATGTTTGAGTGTCCTCATGGCATTGGTGGTTGGCTCTCCTCAGAGTGAGCAATCCATGAACCCAAGCCAGAAGCTGCAATGCCTTTTATGACCTAACCTTGGGTGTCACACATCTTCACTTCTGCCATATTTAATTGGCCAGCCATGAACCAATGTGGGAGATGATTCACAAAAGCATGAATACTAGTAGGTAAGGGTCATTGGCAGCCATATTTTAGAGTGGCTTCCATGTAATCTAAGTGGGAAACATATGGATAATTATTATTCTATGTGATAAATCACATAAAATAGGAAATATAGAGCTTAAGAGAGCAAAAGTATAAATAACCTACTCTGGAGTTGGGGGAGGGTGACATTAGTGGTTCTGTTAAAGACTTTTTGGAGAAAATGGAATTTAAGCTGAGGCACGACTGTAGAGAAGGAAATGGATCGGCTTGGGAGTGAGCATGTGGGAAGAGTGTCCCAGGCAGAAGGAAAAACATTCTTTAGGTTGCAGCTTGAATGCCACTCCCTCCAAAAATCTAGTCCCAGGAGATGTAGGATGAGAAAGAGGCTTGTACTTAAATAAGTTGGCAAAATACAGTATATTTCAGTTCTTAAGAAAGATTTACAGTTCTCACTGATACACTCAAGGTTTGAGAAATTTTTCACTAAAGGTAACTTTTAATAGTTCCACTCTCAATTTATTTGAACACAGGGAAAGATAATGTCCTGTGGAGCACATATAGGGAAAAGTTGTACTAGACATGCAGGTCAGTGCTTTCAGGGGTCACCAAAACTTTCTCAGTAATTTAGAGGACAAGGGAAAAAACCATGTGGTTTCCCTACCTGAAGAGCAAGGATCAGAGAATTCATTCATTTATCCACTTTATTAGTGAACACTCTTTTGACTCTAAGAGATGAAATCTGATTCAGATAGGCTTAAGCCAAAAATTCGAAATTATTAGTTCGCATAATGAAAAGATAAGAGTAGAAGTTCAGGTTTACCTGGATCCAGGTATTCAAACCAGATCATCAGAAATCTGCATGCACTTTATTCTCAGCCAGAGTCTTCCCAGCTGATGGCTAACGGGCCCACCAGCAACTTCGATTTACCATATGCCAGCTGAGTAACCATGAACAAAAATTATGTCTGGTTGTTTCATCAAAAGGCTGAGGATGGACATTGATTGACTTGGTGTAGGTCATAGGCAAAGAGTATACAGTGTTACACATTTGTTTGATCTGGGACAGGTGATCCTTTGGAGCCAAGGGATTGGGGTTAGTCCTATCAGAAACCACATGGATTTAGAGAGAGAGAAGAATGAGTCATTCTTCAAATGGTAGAGGTCAATTCTTGGAGAAAAGGATACAGGTAAATAAAAATAAAGGTTTCCATTCCCACCTCCATATATTAATCCATCATTTATTAAGTTCAGTTTCTTGTTTATTCACAGAGAATGCAGAGATTGTTAATACCTCCTTTTAAAGGACATGGAGTCATGGATACCAAAGGGTCACCCAGACTTGTCACTAGATGTTGGCTTTATTTCTGTACCCAGTCTTCCAATTCAAGAGTTCCAATGCATGCCTCAGAGAAGCTACAAATGACACCTGACTCTCATATAGACAAAAATGACAAGGGCGTTTCTTGCAGGTGCCAAAGGTCTGTAATTATAATGGTGTTCTAACAAAGGCTGTGCCAAGGGCAGAGAGGGTAAGTCATTCATTCTATACCAATGGTTCTCAACTGTTTCTAGCTATCATAATCATTTAGGGAGATTAAAAAAACAAATGCCAGAGGCCTAACTTTATAGATTTTTATTTAATTGGCCTGGAGTAGGGCCACTGGACATGGGTCTTTTTAAAAGCCTCCCGGCCTATTGTGATATGCAGCCAGGACAGACAATCATTGCTCTAAATAGATCATCAGCTGCTTGAGAGCTGCTTCAAGCTGTGTTCTGCTCATCACTGACTCCTTAGCACCTAGCACAGTGCCGAGCATAAAGTAAGGGCTCAAGAAATACTTTTCGAACAGATGAATGAATGAGAGATTTCTACAAGTAAAAGTCAAAACCTTGGTTTTCCCCTTTCCTCCTATATCCCGGGCATCTTGAAAATCAAGGGTCATGTTTTCTTTGAAGGAAATACAATATCTTCAAAGTGTAGTGTGCAGGAATCTTGTGACTTTTCACAGCACTGTGGTGAAGAAGGTTTTTTCCTTTTCCCCACGTAACTAACAGGGCACTCAATCAGAGAGCACACAAATGATTTGCCTCAGGGTCTCAGAGAGGAATAATAATAGGTTTGTGGGGTCTCTGATGCAATTACAAGTAAGCTGATGGAAAGAGATTAAGGCTGCAATTTGGAAACATAAAAGGTTAATATAGGGTAGATGTTTTGGACCTGAATTTGATTTCTGGGACGGCTGACCAGCGCTAGATTCACATTACTTCCAATTCAGAAGTATTATTTGTGTTGATGCTGCCGGAGGCTCCTGTCAGGTCCCGTCAAGCTGTCCCTGCCCAAGCTGTTCCTCGGAAGCATCCAGTGAGATGTAGGTTATTCCAGTTCTTTCTAGACTGGCAGAAGCCACTGTATCAACGGTCCCGGTTTCATGAACTGTTGGGTTTAGAAATAGGTTTTGTTGGATTATTCTTGAGAGAATGGCTGTGAACCCCAAGAGCAATACCACAGCAAAAGCTGCTGGTCTCCAAACATTGGGAGGAAGGATGCTTCCTTCTCTGTTGCATCAGTTTGGTCCTTGGTGATTGTTCTTGGTCCCAAGGCACCTATTCTCATGCGCTCTGGAGCCAGACTTCCTGGTTTGTGCCCCAGCCCTATTCCTAGCTATGTGATCTTTATCAGTTCACTTTTCCTTTCTGAGTCTCAGTTTTCTCACCTGCCAAATGGGGACAAAATAGTACCTATCTTATAAGATTGCTATGAAGATTAAATAAATATTTTTATATACACACACACACACACACACATGAGTATTCTCTTCTGAGATATACACCTGTCTTAGAAGAACACTAAGCACATTGTTGGTGGCCAGGAAATCTTAGCTATGTTACATTGTTGATTTTTGTACGTGACTGCCTACCATTCTTGACAACATGCCCTGGTGGAGCTCAATCTTTTTCTCCGCTCCCTGTCATATCCTAGAAAATTCCCCTTGGCTAACTTGGCACACACCCACTGCCCTTGTTATCTTGGCTGCAAGGCCAGGGGGTCTTTGTGGAGGCCTCTGGAGCTGTGCACAACACATAGACATGGCCATCAGGGTAGCTGTGCTGTGCTCCACACTTTAAATTTTTTAAAAAAGATTTCATTTTATTTTTATTTTTTTGAGAGGGACAGAGAGCATGAGAACGAGGGGAGGGGCAGAGGGAGCAGAGAAGCAAACTCCCCACTGAGCAGGCAGCCTGATGCTGGCTGGGCTCAATCCCAGGACCCTGGGATCATGACCTGAGTCGAAGGCAGATGCTTAACCAATTGAGCCAACAGGCACCCCAGTGCTCCATCCTTTATACACTGAGTTTACATGCTCTTCTCCAGGGGAAACATTTCTTGAGTCTGATGACTGGATTGGACCTCGATCCCAAGTGCCATGCCCCACCCCCCCACCCAGGAATGTGCTCTCTAACCAAGTTCTTCCTCCTGTTGCTGTATCTGTCCATCAGCCCCGTTTCAGCTGATTGTCTCCCCTTTGTGTCTGCTTCCCCTTTATTTCTGGTGCTTTACCCACAGCAGTGCTTGAAGAATTGCTTTTAAATGCCTATCTTCATGGTCAGACCATAAGTTCCATGAGGGCAGGGCCATGCCTGTCTTTTCAGCTTCATATTTCCCTTGCCATGCTCAGTGTGTGGTACACGAACTATCTAAACTCATATTTATTAAACTTTTGATGGAGGCTGTGCTCAACACTGACTATGCACTGGGTGCTGATAATATAGTCAGAAGGAGCAATAAAAGTTAAAATTAGAGACTTGAAGTCATATGCTGTTAAAAGTTCATGCAATTATTCAAATTGGGTCTCAGGGATCCTGGCTGAGTTAGGGATCTATCAGAAGTAGTAATGACCTTGAGAAATTGTTCCTATTCCCCCGAAGGCCTTCAATATTCAAAGGTTTGATACCCCACATAGGTTCCAAAACTTGAGCAAGTCTTGGGGACTTTCCTGTTCAATCTAGATCCACAGTCTCATGGCATTTGGGATCCTCGTTTCTTCTGACCCATGTCCAGATCCTTTGGTCCTCATCCTCATAATCGACATATTCCTCCATCTTGATCTGATTCCCATCATTAGCTTGTGTGTGTTCCCATTTCTGACCTTCATTCAGGCCTACAGGTATCTTCTTGTCCAAGACTCTGAGGTTGGCTTCCATTCCTGGTCATACCATTCCTGGCTACCTATTCAAGTTCATTCCTCCATAGAAGCTGGACACCTGGTTTATAGAGGAAACCATGAAAGGATGGCTACTTAACTCTCAAGAATGTATCTGGTGCTTGGGATTGTTTAGAATCCCTCCACTGAGGTTCCATATCAGAAGAGTAAAAAGGAGATAATCTGTGTCACCTCAGTGTATCACTCATACCAAGCACTCAACAAAAATCCCTTTAAAGGGACATAATAGTTCACAGTTGGAATCAGGAAAATCCAAATCAAAACTACAATGAGATACCACCTCACATCAGACAAACAAGACAGGGAACAACAAATGTTGGTAAGGATGTGGAGAAAGGGGAACCCTCTTACACTGCTGGTGGGAATGCCAGCTGGTACAGCCATTCTGGAAAACATTCTGGAGGTTCCTCAAGAAGTTAAAAATAGAGCCAACCTATGACCCAGCAATTGCACCAGTAGGTATTTACCCCAAATATGAAAGGGCATCTGCACCTCAATGTTTATAGCAGCAGTGTCTACAATAGCTGAACTAGGGAAAGAACCCAGATGTCCCTCGACAGATGAATGGGTAAAGAAGATGTGGTGTATATATATATACAACAGGTTACTATGCCACTAAAAATTGAAAACTTGCCATTTGCAAAGATGTGGATGAAACTGGAGGGTATTATGTTGAGTGAAATAAGTCAATCAGAAAAAGACAATTAAAGAAACTGAGGATTTCTGGACAGGAGATAGAGGGGGGATGGGGTAACCAGGTGATGGCCATTAAAGAGGACACATGATGTGATGTGTACTGAGTGTTATACACAACTAATGAATTACTGAACTCTAGATCGCAAACTAATGATGTTCTGTATGTTGGCTAATTGAATTTAAATAAATAAAAAATAGTTTACAGTTATAGAAGGCTTACACATATTTTTTTCTTACTTGGTCCATGCGTGTAGTGGGCATTTATAGTCCCATGTCATGGATGAGGAAGACTGAGTCCCAGAGATGTTAACTGATATACTCACAGCCAACAGAAATAGGAAGTGATGACATGTCACCTGATGAGCATAAATCTTCTGTTTGCAAAGTTCATTCTTCTAACACGGTTTACACAGAAGCATTTGAAGAGAAGGAGGGAAAGAGATTTGGGGAGGGGAAAGAATAACCCACTCTATGACTTCCCTAAACTGTAAGAGAGTCTTTAAAATATGGTACAGTTTTCCAAAAATTGATAACCATATAAATACCACATTTAAAAGTGGAATAAAGTCTGTAATAGCCTGAGGCCAAGAAGGCTGGCTCACAGAAAAAAATTTCTTGTTCTTCTTTAATTATGCCATTACAAAAAAAAAAAGGATAAGCATATATTATTACACTTTTACCTATACTGGCAATTAAGATTGTAATCTGGATGACTACTAGAGCTTGTAATGAGATTATACTCTCCTATTAAAAGCATGATCCAGTGGTGTAATAAAGAACATTTCAGTCCTACTTAGTATGCTGTTGGTCTTAGGGGGAGGCCTTCAAAGGCACTGAAAGGCATCTGCAGGGAGGAAGAGCCACACCGGAATGTCATGGTGTTTGCAAGGCCCGAAGTATTTAGAATTAAAATACTGCTTTTTGGAATTTTGTATTTTTTCTCCCATTCCATTGTTCCAGGTTTGGAAATTTTTACTGTCTCTTTTTCTGTTCCTATTTTTGTGAGTGTATTCCTGAAAGGAAGTGCTGAACTTCTACCAAGAACCACCAGAATTAGGAGACAAAGGTGATTCTCCTCTGATGCATTAGAAGGGACTTGGTAAATTCTCTAAGTACTGTTATGAGGAAAGATATCTTCGTTCCTGTTATTTGTTGGGGACCATCATCAAAAAGACTGATGGACCTGTGAACTGGACCGGGGCACTCAGAGGCTCCTCACCCCCCTGCTGTGCTTGGAAGGTGGGTTCTGCTTGCCCTTCCCACTCCCAGGTTCCAGATGTTGCTCCAAGGATTCAGCCTTGAGAGAGTGATGTGGCGTTGAGACCACCCACATGGTGTACATGGCTGTGCCCAGTTAGGGCCTTTGCTATTATTATAATTATTATTATTATGTCACTTACCAACCCAGAGTGGCCTGCTGTTTTCTTCAGTCTCTCTCTGCCCTCCTACAAGTTTAGATTATACCAGGGAAGCTCCCAGGAGGGTTAGGGACCAACACTATTGTCCAGGTTTATTTTAATCTTTATAGCATGTCAAATATTATTTTTTAAAATTATTTTTTAACCCAAAGGCATCCAGTTGTTATCAAAATACACTGGTTTCAAAGCTTCATTGACATTAATCTTTTGTCAGGGAGACACTTCTCATTTTATACTTGGATTTTCTATACAATGTCTGCAGAAAGGTTCTTTGGGGGGCAAATGACAATAAGCCTATCTCAAACTGGCTGGCTAAAGACAAAAAAAGTTTTTTTTTTCTCTTTTTAAGTCTCTAGAAAGATGCAACCAGTCTGAGGAAAATTATGTACAAGTCTCTCTTGGAAAGTTCTTTTTTTTTTCAGAAANATGTACAAGTCTCTCTTGGAAAGTTCTTTGGGTTTCTCTCTCTCTCTCCTTCTCCCTTTCTTTTTTCCTTTCCCCTCTTTCAATCTCTGTTTCTCTCTCTGAATCTCTGATTCTCTTTTTTCCTTCTTCCTTCTCTTTCTCTTTTTTTTCTCTCTCCCTCTGAATCTCTCTTTTTCCTTCTGTATCAATCTCTCCTTTCTCTCTCCTGAATCACTATCTCTCTGTGCCCCTTTCTGTTTCTCTTCTTCTCCATTGGCTTTCCTTGGTGTTGTCTTCATTCCTAGGCCTCTTTCCCTAGGTTGCAGCTGGCTGGCTTACCTTTCTGTCTACCACCATAAGGGCGTCTGCACAGAGAGCCAAACTTCCCTGTGATTCCTCGGATGGGGTCCTTATTTGCCAGGCGCAGGTGTCATGCTCTCTTCATAGCCATTCTCTGAGACTCTTCACCGGCAGATCTGGGCCGCGAGACCACCCTGGGAGCGGCAGAGAGGAGCCTGTCTTACCTGACTTCCATGGACTGAGAGGGGGAAGGAGAGGTTCTTTGAAGACTGTTGGGATGTTACCAGAAGATGTGAGATGAGAGGCAGGCAGTCCCCATCTGTAGATGTCCTCTGGAGTAACTCTATCTAACATCTCCTTGGTCACAGTCTTGATGAGAAGCTCCCCACCTCTTGCTGACACTGGTGTTCATTTTGGGATAGCCGTGGATCTCAAAAATTCTTCATGTCATTTAAGCAGAATTTTTCTGTGCTTCCAACCCTGTTTCCAGTTTACCATTGGTATCATGCCCAATAAACCCAATATTTGTGTGTGTGTGTGTGTGTGGAATAAAGTCTTTGATCCATGGAAACAACAGGTTTGTCTCCATGAACGCTTCTTTCCAAGCCAAACTTCCCTTGTTTTCTTAATGCTTTCTCAAATTTTAAACTAGTTTCCCTGATGTCTTTCTTTCCTCATTTTCTGTCACATTTATTCAATCACCAAATTCTCATGACACTGCCTTCTAACTAGCTCTCCACGCATATCTTTCTTTCCCTTGCAGGCATTGTTTTTTATTTATATGGTCCTCAATCAGCTGTCTGCAAACAGCCTTAATCCTGGCATGTACCCTAGGCTTTCTGGGGGAGGGTGTGTGGATATAAATCTATGACCCTTATTTTATAACTAGTTGACTGTTATAAAAAACATGCATTATTCCATTTCCTCCTAATACCTTATTTACGTCAGTTAGTTATTTTGATTCTGGAAGTTTACCATGATAAAAAATTAGGTACTCCCTTAATGTAATTTTAGGAGGTAACCAAAAATCTTCGACTTCCTAAGGGGGCCAGATCTGACTTTTTCAATTAAAAAAAATTTTTTTTAATGTGAGCATAGATGACATACAACATCAAAGCATATTCTTTGGTTTTGTTTCTCCCATTCTTCTCTCTTTATCTAAGTTTGTGTACATACAGAGTTTACATGTGATTTCTGTTTTTCCCAAACTTGTCATTGTCTACTGTGGAATGCTGGTTTCTCAATGAATTTTAATCTTCAATCCATTTAGTTGGGTAGAACAGGGTTTTGCTAAACACCCAATATATGCCAGGTCCTGACCATGGGCATTCAGCAAGTCAGAGAAGAGAATTTTACCTATTTTATTCCCAAGTTGTACATAAAACTTTATATCATCATTTTGCCAACAATTCCCTCCCCTGTAACATTCATCAAACATATATTCGAATTCCCTGGATGAGAATAAGTGGTTCATTAAGAGATTTGGTCAGTTTTGGGAATACAAAGATGTATGATGCTTCATCTTGTCCCTCAAGGATGTCATAGTTCAGTGATAGAGAGAGATTAGTAGATAGAGAGATAGATATTAGCAGGTAAATCTCAATACAGTTATTTCTATGAGAGGACTCTGCACCAACTCATGATCATTCAGCAAAAAGGGCACCTAACCCAACCTGGGGTGTTGGGAAGACTGCTTGAAGGAAGTGCTCTTTGGACTGAGTCTTGGCAAAGTGGAGATGGAGCAAGAGAAGATCTTGGAGAGAGAAAACTGTGATCAAAGAGATGGAGGACTGAGATGCAGAAGACAATTAACACTTCTCAGTCCCTTGAAGACTTGAACAGAAGCTTGGGTCAAAGACAGGTCATTCCCTGGCTCATTAGTGCCCCTGGGGAATTCAGATCCCTTTGTCTATGCATGTTCTAAGGGAGCACCCTCCCATACACTTTAGAGGGTTCAAGATTCTCAGAAACTTAATTTTCTCTTTTCGTTCATCAGGTTCAGCCAGCAATTACTGAACGCCTTCTATAAACCAGACACTTTGCTAGCTATTCCACATCCATTATCTTATTAGGCTCTCATAACAATCCTTTGAGCTATATCGTGGGTTTGAAACAGCTAAGTATACCTTAATTTCCACCCCCCACTATCTATATAGTGGTATAATTCCCCATCCTAGACACATACCTGTCCAGAATAACACTAATTTTTCCAGCCTTCCTTGTGTGTATATGTGGTCATATGACTAAATTCTGGTCAATAGGATGTAAGCTAGGGTGTTATCTGGAAGCTTCCAGAAACTTTCCTTAATAGAGATCTGCTATAGATGCTTTGCTCCCCTTACACATTTATTTCTGTTGGCTTGAATGTATGAAGGCTGGTGTTGGAGCAGCTTTTTTGACTATGAGGTGATCTTGGAAATAGGCCCCTTGCATGGAGGGAGAGCAAGATAGGAGGAACCTAGGCTCTGAAATTGTTGTAGAGCACAGCTGCCAAAGTCCTCGACTGTCAATCTCTGGGATCTTTTACAAGTTAAAGAAATAAATTTCTACCTTGTTTAGACCACTGTTATTTTTGTGTCTCTGTTACTTTCAGTCGAACTAATTATCTCCATTTTACAGGTAAGAAAAGTGAGATGCAGAAAAATTGAAGTTATCTGTTCACAGTGTCCACAACAGCAAATGTTTGGGACATACGCATTCAGATTTTAAGACGAAGGTTCTTGTCACTATTCCAGACTGTTTCACTTGCTGTGATTTTTTTTTTCCAATCTGCTTTAAATTATGATTGCCTGGGGCTGGCCCTCCACACAGTTTCACCCAGGAGTCTTTTAATGTTGATGTGATTTAACTCTAATTTTCAGGAAACAGCTCTTGGGTTTCTTTACTTTAGAAATCCAAGAGCGGAAAGATTGGTAGGACAATAGGGTAAAGAATATTCATTAACACCATGACAGAAAATTTTGTTATCTTCGTATTATCTTTGTATTGTCTTACAACCTATTGTTTATCCAATAATCTTTCATTAATTAGCAATTAAAGTTGGTAAGGATGTGAAGGTGCCCATTAATAAAGCTGGGTAAATTACTCTCATGGTTTGAGGGAAGACAAATTTCAGTCATTATTCCCTCTCCCTTTTTTATTAAGTCAAATTCAGTTACCTTTCTTATTATAATTTATTGTCCATTTTTGTCAGTATCACTCAATGTGGCAAAGAACTTGGACAAAGAGCATGAGACCCATGTCTTCATCTGAGTTATGTCATAAACTTTCTTTGTGACCTTGAGTAGTATGCTAATCTTAATTGCTAGTTAAGATGACACTCAAAATAACTGGCTAGTCAGCAGAGGTAAATTAATTTATCCTAACTTAAGACAAAATCATATGTGTAGAATAGCAAGAACCTATGAGGTTGTTCTCTCTTATGTCCTCATTTTGGAGGGAAAAAAAAGCACGAAGAAAACTGGAGTGTCAAATATTTCAACTGGTTGGCCACCCAAATTGTCCTATATTTTAGTTAAACTCCATAGACACAACTCTGTTTTCTGCCTTATTTAAATAAATCTGAAATGCATTCTCCACAAGCTAATGAGAGCAATGCACCATAACAAATGTATTAAAGTGTGTTTCATGAGATGTCAGCAGGTGTCCTTATGCAAAGTGTGTTGACTACAGCACACATCTTTCCTCTCAACTCTCTTTGGTCAGCAAGGTGGACTGTAACGAGCCAAGGTCTAGACAAGCTAGGGCTTTGGCCATTCTCTTTCTTCATCTTTTTGCTCCAAGAGCAAACCTTTCTCACTCCCCTGGCTTATGTAACTTTCTCCAAATGGAAGAGCTTCAACCCTTGCCTAATCCCAATTTGACCTTTACTTTGAGGATCCCTGGTCCCATTTCTCTGCAAAAATATTTGCTCTTTTTGTCAAAGTCTTTTGAGAATCCAGTAGGCACTGGGTAAATAGTTACAAGTGGAATAAATGGAAAGTAGGGGACCGTATAGTTCTAAACTTTTGTTCACTTTTCTGGCCCTGGGCATGGTGAAGAGTGTGCTTACTGATTCTGGACATGGATTCTGTGGCTATAATTGATTCATAATGCCATCGAGATAGACTAAACAGATGGTGTGATAAATACCAGTTTCTTATGTATTGAACAATGGAGAGAAATACCCTGTAAAATGTAGAGGTGGGGGGTTTATCATTATTATATTTATATTATATTATATTTATATATTATTAATATTTGGGGATACTACTGCTCTCTAGGTGTTAGATCAATGCCTGTCTGTTTGAGATATTTATGATTCCAAAAAAGAGAACATACACACCTGTTAGAATGATGAAAATCCTAAACACTGACAACATCAAATGCTGATGAGGATATGGAAGGACAGGAACTCTCATTCAGTGGGGTGCAAAATGGTTCAGCCACATTGGAAGACATTTTGGCAGTTTCTTACAAAACTAAACATACTCTCATCATATGATCCAGCAATTGTATTCCTTCGTATTTACCCAAAGGAGTTGAAAAGTTATGTTTACACAAACCCTGCACATAGATATTTATAGCAGCTCTATTAATTTTTGTCAAAACTTGGAAGCCACTAAGATGTCTTTCAGTAGGTGAATGGATAAAGAGACTGTAGTACCTCCAGATAATAGAGTATTTACTCAGCACTATAAAGAAATGAGCTATCAAGCCACAAGAAGATACAGAGAAACCTTAAATGCATATTACCAAGTGAAAGAAGCCAACCTGAAAAGGCTAAATACTGTATTATTTCATTTTGGAAAAGGCAAGACTATGAAGAAAGTAAAAGATCAGTGGTTGCCAGTGGTTGGGGAGAAGGGAGAAAGAGGTGGAGAAGAGTGGAATTTTTGGACAGTGAAACTATTCTGTGTTATACCATAATGATGGATATATGTCAGTATACATTTTTCAAAATGAAATAGAATGTACAATACTAAGGGTGAACTTTAGTGTAAACTGTGTGCTTTGGGGGATAATGATGTGTCAATGTACATTCATCAATTGCAACAAATGTATCACTCTGGTTGGGAAACTGAAAGTTGGGGAGTCCCTGGGTGTGTGGGGAGAAGAGGGTGCATGAGAACTCTCTGTACTTTACACTCAGCTTTGGTGTGAACCTAAAACTATTCAAACAGTGAAGTATATTTTAAAAAGGAATAAATATTTGTTTGCCTACAATGCTCCAGGTATTGTGGTGGGCACTTTGTATACACTACTCACTGATTCTTTTAACAGGTGAATAGTAGATTAAAGGATTCAGGCTCAGAAAGTTTAAGTAACTTGTCTTAGGTCCTGGAAAAAGATAAGGAACGTAAAAGAGGTGGCATGTCCGTATGTCAGGCTCTGAAGTCTGTGTTTGTCTTCATTCAACCACAGTACCCCTGAAACCTACAAAGTTTGGAACGATGTCCCTCCAGCCTCACTCTGCTCCCCACCGCGGGAGTGTGCTTCTCTCCATGAGCAAGTGGGCCTCTTGATCAACTCGTATCCTGAGCAGCAGCCGGAAACTGGCTGAGAAATCTTATAAAAATCCGTCTGGCTTTTTGCCTTCCTTATTACTGCACCCGGGATAATTATAAAAGCCCTTTGTCTGTGGAAACTGACATCAAAGTTCCTCACAAAGAGTAGCTCTGGTGGGAACTATGATTATCCCCATTTTATGGCTGGAGAAACTGAGGAATGGATTCGTTAAGTGGATTGCCCAAGGTCAGCTGGTGAGTCAGGGAATGGAGTCTACATCTGTTGGACCCCCAGGCTGGATACGAGCCCTTGCTCCATAATCCTGCTCTTGGCCTGAGACATCTATCATATTCATTAGACTAATATTGCCGTTCCCCAGATAAAAACTAAGGGGTTCAGTATAGCCAAATAACAGCATCTGTATCATTGTAAAATCCACAGGAAAGGAGGCTCTTTCTGTCTCTGGGAAATAGGTCACCAGACCTAGTGTTTTGCTCAAACTTTTGGTGTAGGGATCTTTGGAATGAAATCACACCAGCTCAAGAAACTCACAGCCACGTAAGCAGTGGCCCTTTTTTTTTTTTATCTTTTAGAGGTCGTCAGTTTGCTGGTCATTTTGGAGGCTTCCGGGACCTTGTCTTTGACTAAGGCTTTGCGCTTGAAGCACGCTGAGTTGTATGTTACCATGTAGAGAGTAAGAAGCCGGCAGGAAGAAGCTGTGTTGTGTTGGAAGACTGAGCAGGCTTTTCAGTCTTGATTCACTGCCTGGAGTTGTGTTTGAGAGGAGGAGAGGGCAGTATCACTTGCCCCGTGTAGAATTTGCATATCTGAACAGTAATGGGGCATGTATGTACTATGTGGTATAATGTGTTAATGAAGGCAGAATTCTCCAGTTTTGGTTGAAGACAGGTTATATGAGAAAAGCTTGTCTTTAAGGCTTAAAGTTATATGAAATCCATTTGCTGGGATTCTGTTCCCAGCTGGGAAGGGGAAACCAGGAGAATGAGTCTCTCTGTGAAGACAAATCAGGCTCATGCAGCCCTGGGTCAGCCCTGGGTGAGAACAAGGCTGTCACTGTCAACCCCTGAGGTCTGGTGACTTCAATGGATCCTCAGGAGATGCTGGGAAAAGATGAGTCTGAGTCTACCTAGATATGAGATTCCAGGTGCCAGTCAACTCTTGCAGCTACCTACAAGTTAGAGGACTTTTCACGCTCTTTGCCTGCAAAATTCTACTCATCTCTCCAATGTCACCTCCTCTTTGAAGACTTTCCTTCGGGGCAGAATTAGATGCTCCCTCTCCCATGCCCCCTCAGCACTTTGTTCTTACAAGCCATTGTTGTACCAATCAGAGTCTTGCATTGTCTTTTTATGACATCTCTGTGTCTACCATGAGACTGTGAGCTCCTTATGTGACATACCCCTTCTGAACCAAAGCATGTGGGGTCAGTAAATCTGTGCGGCATTGACTTGGCTGATCAAGAACCATATGGAAGATCCCTTGGACCTTAGGGACCTTACCAGCTCTGGCTCTATCCTGACCTCTGCCATCTTCTGTTTGGATTTTCCTGTCACTTGTATCATTCAGAGTCTGTACAAGTACCCAAGTGGCGCACTAAGTCTGTGTGAGGAGATTTCCATAATGGGACTATTTATAGAAATGTGTGAAAGGATGTAGGGAACCCAGAGGGATGCTGCAGTATCTTGACCTAGTACAGCGGAGTAGTGTTATCCCCTGGCCTGAACTAGTGAGTTGTGGGAGCGGTTTCAGAACATGGAGAGTATTTCCAGACAGAAATTGTGACTTTGACATGAAGGTCACAGCTAGCCCTCAACCCAATACCCAGACTTCACTGCCTCCCCTCTTCTGATCTCTTCTTGCCACACGGCAGCCAGAGGGGTGGGGAGAATCCACGGATGCGGCTCACACAGGTCGGCCTCCCCGGGGTGAGAGCAGGTAAAGAGGGAGGGAGAGTGGAGGTGGATGGGGACCCAGAAGATGACTAGCACACCACCTAACCACATGGTGTCCCACACTCGACCCCTCCCCAGAGTCTGGGGAATACTGGCAAAAATTCATTGTGGAGTGAGTTGGGTAGAGCTAGTCTAGGCATACATCATTAGATAAGTTCTTTGAGAGCCTCCGTTTTCTCCTCTGTAAAATGGGGGTGGACAAAAGTGTCTCACAGGGTAAGTGTGAACACTCTATGAGAAAATAGATGTGAAATGCCCAGGACAGTGGCTAGTGCACAACAGGTGTTCACAATTCAATGATTATTCCACATATGACTTATTCCCTCCCCACCCCCCCTTTTTTTGCACTATAAGGCATTCAGCAGTGAGTATTTCTGGACATAGATTTAACCTTCTCCTCTACCATATTTTGGATTTTATTGTGTGGTGGATTGTATTCTAGAGAGAGAGTTGTAGAATTGGGCTCACTAGAAATATGGATGAGCTTCTACCTTCCTGCACCCTCCCTGCACTTTCCTCCTCTATTTTATAAGATAAGGATATGACCTCATCGGAATTAGACACGTTGATCAGTCAGTCTAAGTGTAAACCTGATCTTGTTTTGGTGGGGGGCGGGTCACAAAAATCTTAGTCCTTATTCCTTGCTTATCATCTGCTGGCTTTTCCAAAGGGGCAATGTTAAATTTTTGTTTTGAGATCCCAGAATTTAAGTGTAGATGATTGCCCATTTAAATTGGACTAAACTGTTTTGCTACCCGCTCACTTTTCCATATAATAAACCATTTGACACACACACAAACCCACAGATCGGTGGGGGCAGGCATTTTATTTAATTATACGCAGGGAGTTAAGGTCAATGGTTTGCCCAAAGTCACGCAGTTGCTGAATTACAGTGTTTAGGCTAGCACTCGCTTCTATTTCCCCTGCACTATGCTATGGCCAGTAGGTAAAACTGTCAGAAATTATTAATCCATGCTTAATAAATACAGAATTAAATGAGTTTACCCAACACGGAAAAATCTGGCATAGGCCTAACTTCAGGAAACAAATAAATCATCCACAACCTGGCGATTCTTCCCTCTGAGGCTGTTGGCTATGAAAAGTGCATTTCATGAGGCCCTTGGAAGCCCCGTTTACTTAACAGCTTTCTCCCAATCTAGTATTTCCCATCTAATGGCCCCAGTGCTGTGATAGACATCATGGAAATGCGCAGCGATAAGAGAGGTAGATAAGAACACCGGTTTATGTGAAGACAGTTATACATTAGAATTGCCCTTTCTCTCTTCACTCGGAAGTTAATTTCTTCACCCGATTCATCGTTTCAGTGCGGTTTCTTCCATTTTAAGGCCAGCTTTCCCAAGGCGGAGTGTTTGGATGGCTTGGTGCAGAACGGATTTTGTTAACAGGTTTATTCTTCTAGAATAGAATTTTCCCTTTAGAGGAAGGTGTTTCGAGGAGTCATTACCAACATGTAAATTGAAATTTCCAGAACCTAGGGCAAAGGTGATTAGAACTTAGGCGGAACTCAGGAGAGAAGGCCTTAGGGGATTTTTTCTGAGGTCATGGACTTAGATGTGCGCATGCGCTTTTGTGTTTTCCTCCCACTTCTTCTCCGTTGCTTCGTTTCCAGCCGTCCCTCCCCCTACCTCTTTCTGTCTTCTGCTCCATTTACATTTGACCAAATGGCAGGCAAATGTAAGAGCCCCTCTTTTTTCGTTTATTGTTTGATCGCGTAATTCAATACACACATTTTTTTTCTTTTTTTAAAATTTTTTCAGTGATCAAGATTCATTGTTTATGCACCACACCCAGTGCTCCATGCAATACGTGCCCTCTTTAATACCCATCCCTAGGCTCATTACATACACTTTTAAATCAGAAAGTACATTTCACTAGAGCACCTGCCATCGAGGTTAGGCAACATGTGGGGTTTTCTTTAAGGACTGTCCCCACTCCTATCACATGTCCCTCCTTCTTCTTGTGTTTATTATTCCATTGCTTTTCTTTACAATGTGGCCACCTCTAGATAATTCCCTAAAGATTCGATGTTTTATTGTGATTTTGAGATCCATCCGTATTCTTGCCTATGGTTGTAAGTGCGTTCCTTGTTATTGCTGCAGAGGCGGGCCGAGTGGGCATCCGCCATTTATTCTGCTGGTGATGGGGAGCTGGGAGAGTTTCCATGTCTGCGCTAATGAACAGGACTGTTAAGAATCCTCTTGAATGTGTGTTCTGGAACATATGTGTAATCACTCCTCTCCTGCATGGGTTCTCAATCTTTTTCATGTCATGAAACTCTTGGAAAATGATGATAATATTAGTAGAGCACATGGGGTAAGCCATTACCTCTTACTTATGTTATAATAAATATAAGAAAAGTTAAATAAAATATTTTCAAATTTTTAATGAAAAGTATAAATTTGTTTACATAAATATAATTTTATATGTAACTTTTTGTCTAAACTGGCTGTGTATACTCTCTAATGAGATGTTTTAATAGTGATCTCTTGAGAAATTCTTGATGGTCACTATATATGAAAAACTTTGCATGGTAAGTTATGTAAAATGAGCACTATAATTTTTCAACTCTAAACTTTTGCAACAGTGACAGGATCTAGTAACTTTTATTGATAAATGCTATATTAAGATTGTTTGTCACAATGCAAATAAGTCTCAAATCCTAATAAGCAGGTTCTCATCAGGCACTTCAAAATAATGATGCAGCTCTAGTTCTGATGTGGATGGAGCTTCAGGGCAAATGCTTGGTTTGAATGCAGGAGCAGCTCATCTGAGCTGGTTTGCGGACCACTGAGAGGGCACACAAGTGCAAGCAGACACAAGCATGTGACCCCTGTGAGGAATGGCCAGAGATATGGAACCACCGTTGGAATATCATCAGTAGGAAGATGTTGGGAGATATCAGTAGGTAGCTAATACCATTGGTCCCAATCATTAGGACTTCATACCTGGCCTCCCTTACTTCAGGTTCTGGTAGCCACTGGTCATATGCTGGACCCTGCCCAGGACCTGTGTCCATGGTGGCCTCTTTGCCTGTGTTGAGCATGTTCTAGTGAAGTAGTGATCACCAGATATTGCTTCTCTGCTTTTGTGCTGTGTCTGTAGAGCTCTCTTTGATGGAACCAGCAGAATCTGATTGCAGGGCTGAGTGGGGTGTGTGTAGGGAGGGCAGGGGGTTGGGGTCGGGAAGCTGATGGTTGGCCCAGGGCTCATGGTGTCAGAATCTTGTAGTACAAGATCATAGAGTTGATCTGAGATGATATGTGTACATGCTCTCTTTTGCTCTTTGGTGCCAAAATATTTTCCAAACAGCTATACCAACATGTTCCCTCAACAGCAATGGGTTTGGATCCCATTGCTCCATGGGCTCACCACTTTGTGTCATACTCCATTTAAATTTTCACCCATCTGTTATGTGTGAAATGGTAACTCACTGTGGGTTTAATTCTCCTTTCCCTGTTGAAAATGTCTCTCAACCAAAGAGATTAAGCATGTTACATTTTTGGATCATTTGTATGTCCTCTTCTGTTTGCTTTCAACTTTGTCCCATTTTCGACCTGGTTGTTTGTCTTTTTAAAATAATTTGGTATGTAAGAAGTGTCTATGTATGCCAAATGCAGACTTTATTGGTTGGTTTAAAAAACCTTCCCCCAGCCAGAAACTTTTCACTTCATTATTGTGTCTTTTGATTCTGAACTTTGACATAGTGAAAGTTGTATTTTCTTTTAAGGTTTGTAATATTTGTGTGTTAAAAAATGCTCCAACAACCCCAAACATTACATATAGTCTCTCATGTTAATGCTTCCCAAAGCATTATACTTTGGTTCTTTATATTCAAATCTTTATTCAATGAGGTGGATTTGTAGCTGGGGTCAAAATTCATTTTAGCATTTATGAATCACTGTTAGCACAGTACAATTTATTCCATGTTTTATCCTTTTCCCAATGATCAACAATGGTTATTCTGTGATAATGACATTTCTATTTTCTGTGTGTGTGTGTTCACAGGCTCCCGATTTTCTTCCTTTTTGTTAGTTTCTGCACTAGTACTGTGCTGGTTAATTCCTGTACCTTCATAATATTTCTTGATATCCAACAGAGGAAGCCCCATAACTTTGTACTACACCCTCAGGAGCATCTGGGCTATTCCTGGACTTTTGTTTTTTCATATAAATTTTAAAATTAGCTTATCAATTTTATGAAAAAATACTGTTAGGATTTTTTTTGTGAAATAATATTAAATCTATAGATCAATTAGGGGAGGATAAATATCTTTAAGATGCTAATTCCCACTTAGAATATTATGTGGCTCACCATTTGTTTACATTTTCTTTAATATCTTTCCATTACATTTTATAATACCCATAAATGGTGTACATATTTTTGTTAATTATTGCATGCATTACATTTTATAGTGCCATTGTAAATATATGTCTTTAGAATATTTTCTATCTCATTTTTACTGGAAAAATTTGATTTACACTCTCTCTTTTTTTCTGGCTTTCAGACTTCTTGTTTATGAATGCTGAGCAAAACTTTAACATTTCCTTCCCTCATAAGGAGTGACTTAATTTTAATATAATGTATGTAAATAAGTTTTTTTTGCTAAGCACCTGAATCATGTCCCTGACAAATTAATATGTTCAAGCCCTAATCCCACTCTCCATGTGACTGAATGGGAGATAGGGCCTTTAAGGAGGTAATTAGGGTTAAATGCTCTCTTTCTTTCCATGAACATGCCCTAAGGAAAGGCCATGTGTACGAACAGCTTAAAGGTGTCTGTCTGCACACTAGGAAGATGGTTCTCACCAGAACTGCCCATGCCAGCACCCTGATCTTAGACTTCCAGCCTTTAGAATTGTAAGGAATAAACTTCCATTCGTCTGTTGAAGGGCATCTGGGCTGAGTGAAATAGTCAAGCAGAGAAAGTCAATCATCATATGGTTTCACTTACTTGTGGAGCATAAGGAATAACATGGAGGACATTGGGAGAAGGAAAGGAAAAGTGAATTGGGGTAAATCGGAGGAGGAGACGAACCATGAGAGACTGTGGACTCTGAGAAACAAACTGAGGGTTATGGGGGGGTGGTGAGCCTGGTGTGGGTATTAAGGAGGGCATGTATTGCATGGAGCACTGGGTGTGGTGCACAAACAATTAATTTGGATCACTGAAAAAAAAAAAGAAAAAAAAAAGAAATAAACTCCCATTGTTTGAGCCATCCACCCTGTGGTATTTTATTGTGGCACTTGGAACGGACGCACACTGACCACATTTGGATTGATGCTCACAATTTGATCATGTGGTTTCCGACTGTCCTGTCTTTTATGTTTCGTTTCAACTGTTTTTCTTTCCTGTGTTTATTTGTGATTGATTTGGTTCTTTTTTTTCTTTTTCTCTTTTCACTTTTTTCTTGACTCATTGAGAGCTGTAAGCTGTATGACTGTTGCTTTACAAGTTACCTAGCTCTTTCTTTTATTTTTTTAAGATTTTATTTATTTATCTGAGAGATAGAGATCTCAGAGAGAACATGAGCAGTCGGGGAGAGGGAGAAGCATGCTCCCCACTAAGCAAGGAGCCCGATGTAGGACTCAATCCCTGGGGTCATGACCTGAGCCAAAGGCAGATGATTAACCGACTGAGCCACCCAGGTGCCCCTACCTAGCTCTTTCAACACACTTATTATGTTAAAATCTAAATTTAGTACTTTTTTTTACTACACCCTAGAACAACACAAAAAAAAGATATAATACTTTAGTTCTGCTTATTTCTCATCCAGCTGTCTTGCCGGAGAGCCGTCTTGTATCTTCCTTCTCTTGGGTTCACCTCTACCCCAGACCTTTACTTTGTTTTTCTCCTCCTCCTCTCATTCTCCTTCTTTCTCCTCCTCTTCTTCTTTGGCTATTATATAAATAATATTGTGATGAACATTCATATAGAGAAATCTTCATCTGTGGCTCTGGTGTTTCTAGAATTTAGTAATTCATCACTTATATACAACACCCAGTGCTCATCACAAGTGCCCTCCTTAATCCACATCCCCCATTGAACCCACCCCCCCACCTCCCCAAAGTGAGCAAACCTCACTTTGTTGTCTGTAGTTAAGAGTCTGCTTTATGGTTTACCTCTCTGTTTCTCTCTCTCGCTCTCTTTTTTATATGTTCATCTGTTTTGTTTCTTAAATTCCACATATGAGTGGAATCTGTGATTTCAAATTCCCCCTCTCTGAATTATTCTTTGAATCCTTTGTCTATCTACTTTTGCAGTCTTACTAGTGCATATAAACTTTCTATATATTAAAACTTGTTTTATGTAGGTTTATATTCTTTTTTTAAAAAAGATTTTATTATTTATTTGACAGAGAAAGACACAGTGAGAAAGGGAGCACAAGCAGAGGGAGTGGAAGAGGGAGAAGCAGGCTTCCTGCCAAGCAGGAGCCTGACTTGGGTCTAGATCCCAGGACTCTGGGATCATGACCTGAGCCAAACGCAGACGCTTAACGACTGAGCCACCCAGGCACCCCTGTAGGTTTATATTCTTAAAGTCTGCTTATCTCATGTATTAATTAACTAAACCATTCATTTATCTAACCATTCAACAAAATTTCCTGAGCATCTACTATATACCAATCAAGGAATCTGTGGAAAACCTTGAACTGCAATAGTATAATCATCTTTTCAAACACTCTTTTCAGTATATCAAGCTTTTCAAGTTGCAGGGTTTTTATTTTTATATTTAAAATGATATCAGACCTGATTAAATTATGAACCTGGGAATTTATCTTATGCATGAAGCTCTCAGGTGGAGGCATAATTTTTTTATTTTTTACTTTAAAAATTTTTAAGGATTATTTATCTTAAAGAGAGAAAGGCAGAGCGCAGGCATGAGTGGGAAGAGGAGCAGAGGGAGAGGGAGCTGAGCAGACTCCCTGCTGAGCGGGGGAACCCCAGGCGGGGCTCCGTCCCAGGACCCAGTGATCACAACCTGAGCCAAAATCAAGAGCTGGACACTTAGCCAACTGAGCGAGGTGCCCCTATAATTTTAATAATAGATACAGTATGTTGGACACATGCTAAATACTGTGCTTAGCATATAGAATATATTACTTAATTTTACTTTATGACATTGCTGGAGAGTAAGAATTATGATCTTCATTCTAAAGATGACAAAAGTGAAACTTAGAAAGCTTTAGCAGGTGACTTAAAATCCCACAGGTTGTGGGACTTGGGGTCTAGTTTTATTTATTTTTTTAATTTTTAATTTTTTAAAAGGTTTTATTTATTTATTTGACAGAGAGAGATCATAAGTAGGCAGAGCAACAGGCAGAGAGAGAGGGGGAAGCAGGCTCCCCGCTGAGCAGAGATCCCGATGCGGGACTTAATTCCAGGAACCTGAGATCATGACCTGAGCTGAAGGCAGAGACTTAACCCACTGAGTCACCCAGGTGCCACTTGGGATCTAGTTTTAGACCCATGTCTATCTACCTATATGATGCATACTTTCCTATTGGGTGTGACTCCCTTTGAGAGACAGTGAGTCTTTTTCAGACTTCTGCACATGTCAGACTTCAGCCTGGTCCTCTTCCCCCTTCCATGACACCCTGAGGTTTCAGAAACAAAAATAGGAAACTGTTCCCCTTGGTTAAGTGGTCTCACCAGGAGAGGGGCCAATCAGGAGGAGACAGTTTTGGCACTGGCTCATGTAGGCATCCTTCCCACGGCAATTCTTTCTATATTAATCACTTCCTAATCCCCCTTTGTCCCCTCTGAAGGTGGAGAAGATACCACTGAGATTTGGGGAAGTGAGAGGACAACAAAAAACCTGACCCACTATGTAAGCCCACATCACGAAGTTATCTTCCTCTTTCTGCCCACTCCTGAATAACTTGATTATCTCTTCTCCTGCTTGATCTATATTGGCTGCTCAGATCCTACTTGGAGAGGATCCCGGCCTGGGGAATGGGAAACATGGCACAGATGTTGGCATGAATTCTCTATAGGCAGGTGTCCTAGAGCCAGGGGGCATGTTAGGGGGATTAGTCCAGTGTCTTTCATGTGCTATCTTTCTTGTCTCTGGTCCTGTGGCTTTTGTCCAATGGCTTCAAGGACAATGACCATGAGTGGTAATCTTGGCCATGGCTATAGCACAGTGCCCTTGTTCATGCAGGGGAGGAAGTCCTGGAAACCCAACTAATAGTCTGATCAATTGAGCCATTCATGCCCCAACTCTGACCAAGTTCCTCCTGGGTGCCAAACCCTTCAACGGTTCCCCACTCCCTACAGAGAAAGTCCAAGTTCTTTATCATAGCACGTAAAAATCTTTTGTGTCCTACTTTACTCTACTGTCTCATTTCTGTTTGCATCCACATTTGTCTCCTAGCCACTCCTATTGAGTCACCCTGGGCCTTTGCACATGCTGTTTATCTCCTTCTCAGCATGGTGAGCTTTTCCTCCTTGTTAGAGATGCCTTCTTTGACCCTTTCTTGACAGTCCCACTTCCTCCCAAGCAGAACTGATTTCTCCCTACTTTGCATTATATGTGAACTCATGGAGTGCTTTGATGGGGTTGTTTGCATGGCACCTTTCCTTCTAGATTATGGGTCTTAACCTCACTCATTTATGAATCCCCTTCTATACAATAGGCACTCAATACATTTTTGCTTGAGTGAATAAATGAATAATCTCTGATATTTATAAAACATTTTATTCATTTTACAAATCGTTTTTGCTCTATTATCTGACTCGGTGCCTCATAATAAGCCTATAGGCGGGACTATTTTCTGCACTTTGGACATGAAAAGACTGAAGACCAGAGAGATGACATGAAGCTCAAAGATGACAGACTGGTGATCAGCATATCATTTCTAAGTCCTCGTGAGTTGAGTTATAAAGGAATGTTGCCAATTAATGTACGGTGACTGTTCCTATCAGATGAAAGCCATACTGGTAAAAATGGTTGAGCTCTTTAATTGGCTTTGGATTTGAATTATGCTTGTGGAGATATAAGTTTTGTACTTGAGGCTACTGAGATGGATTCCCATTGCCTGTAGAAAAAAGGTTCAGACTCCTCAGCAAGACACTGAAGGTTCTGACTTCAATCACAAATTTCATTTTTATCTTTAGCCACTCTTGGGCCAAAGGCCATACTCTCTTACTCTCACCAGAGGTTGGAAAACCTTTTCTGTAAAAGGCTAGATAATTAATATTTTAGACTTTTTTGGGTCAGATGGTCTTTGTGGCAATAACTCTGCTACTGTACAACTCTACTCTGAAAATCACTGAAGTGAGTGGGTGTGGCTGTGTTCTAATAAAATTTTATGGAAACAGTCAGTGGGCTGGATTTGGCTTGAGGGCCACAGTTTGCTGACCTCTGTTACAAAGCCTTCCTGAATATGCCATACATTATTTTTTTCCCCCTTCTTGTTGGCTTCCTTCCCTCCCCTATGTTCTCACTCCTACCTCCTTTCCTTCCTATCTTTCATTCATCTTTGTTTTAATGTGTGTTTAACAGGGATCCCTCCTATGGATTGTCCTTAAATCACCACATCTGCTCTGTTACTGGTTCTAGGCAACACATAAAGGGGAACTCCTGCAAGGAATCTCATTGTTCATGGTCTTAGTCTCAGATCCCTTGGCCCAACTCCTCTTCACACTATATTCTTCTTTGTTCTTGATTCTCCTTCCAACCCATGGCTCATTTTCCTATTTCAGTTTTGCCTCATTCACACGTAGAATTGACTGTTTCCCCCCACCACCCCCACCCCTTCACAGGGATGATCCTGATGCCCTCTTTTAGTACCTTTGGTTTCAGCTCTCTGGCTGTGCTGCTGCAGGTCACCTTGGGTGAATCTCCTCCTGGTGGGATCTGTCACTGGGACTCTCCACTTTGGCGCCATTTTTTCCCATCATCTGCTAGGTAGCTTGTCTGCTTGATTGTAATGAGCTTTGCCAGCTGGAATTGGACACTCTGTGCCTGGTCCTGTGCCAAATGCCAAGAGGATGGAGAGGCCAGAATGGTGTAGTCTGTGTTGTTGAGAAGCCCAGTGAGCAGAGAGAAGGTACAACTAACTCTAAGGTAACATGAGAGGAGAAAATCTTTGGGGAGCCAGACTTAAAACTGATGACTTCAAGGAGAGAGAGGAGAGTCAGAAACAGCTTTAGTCTTCAACTTTGAATTTCACTTTCTTGCTGAAAAACCTGCTGTACACCCTATTGTCTCCTATGCCAATTCCAACGTTCACTGCATCCCCTCAACTATTCTCTGCAATCTCTCATTGGTTTGCTAACCTATTGAGTTACATTTCTCAGTAATCCCCAGTGTGGACTTCTGGCCCAGGCACCCCACTTTCTTAGTCTTCCTTGCATATAACACTCCAATTCCTACCTACATGCTTAATGGCCAGTATCATCACTCACCAACTGCGTGACCTTGGAAGGTCACTTAATTATCCTGAATCTCAGTTTTTTTTATCTGTAGAATGACTAAATATTTAGTTTGTTATTTGTTTATATAAAAAATTTAAGTACTTACTGAACTGCTGGATCTAAAATGTTTTGTCTGGTGCCTGAAACTTAATAAGTCCTCAAGAAATATCCATTTCTTCCCGCTCACCTCCTCTTTCTTTCTCCCTTCCCTGCCCCTCCCTTCCCCTCCCCTCTTCTCTTCTCCATCCTAACCTACTTCAAGACCAAGTTCAGTTTTTTCCCCCCTCTTGAAGATTTCTGCACTCATTCCAACCCTACCCCGTCAGTGTGTAGCTGTATGATCTCAGACAAGCTGTTTATCTTCTCTGAGTCTCTATTTCCCCATTGGTAAAATTAGACTAATAATAACATCCTTACTATCTAAAATAAAGCCACTTTTCAGTTCCTCTGTCACGTCTACTCCTCAGAAAACTCGTTATCTAACGTGATTACTGGGGTGGTTTTTTTTTTTTTTGGTCTATTGTCTTTCTTCTCCCACTAGTAGGTAACAATTTATGTTGTTAGTATGTTCCCTGCTATATTCCCAGTGCCTAGAAGATCTTATTGAATACGTTGAATAAAAGAGTAAGTCAGTTGCAGGTGGGATTTGAAGGCATACTGAGATGTGAGTTAAATGACTGCCTGGTTCATGGTTGTCAGCAAGCTTTCAATAAATGCAATTATCTTTAGCACAAAATTTGCTGCCTATGTTTTCCGTCACCATTGGTACTACTATTAAATAAGGCAGATGCAGTACTCTCTACTCTAAGGCAATAATACTGGTTGGGAAGAGAAAATCCATCTACAGTGGAACCAGCCTCTTCAGAGTTGCCAAACTCTGAGAGTGAGCCATTAGGTCTTTGCATGAACACAAATGTCGATAAACAAATGCAAGCACCAAGAAGCAGTGTGACTAAATGGCATCCAGAGGCATAAAGGGAGTCATGGTTTCAGTTAGTGGGGTCTCTGCCTTCTTGTTTCTCTGTTCCCCATCATTCTGACCAAATGACCATTTGGATATAAATTTGAATTTTTGACAGCTCGCTGACTGAAAGAACCCCTCTTATCCTATTGATTGAGACCATCTTCCCTTTCTCTTGACTTAATACTCTGTAACAATGGATCAGTGCAGCTACAAGTACATAGTGAAAATTCCTTTCGTGTTCTTTTTTTTTAAGATTTTATTTATTTATTTGACACAGACAGAGAGATTACAAGTAGGCAGAGAGGCAGGCAGAGAGACAAGGAGAGGAGGAAGCAGGCTCCCTGCTGAGCAGAGAGCCCAATGCGGGCCTCGATCCCAGGATGCTGAGACCATGACCTGAGCCGAAAGCAGAGGCTTTAACCCACTGAGCCACCCAGGCGCCCTCCTTTCGTGTTCTTATTGATTCACTTTGACATGATTAATTGACAATTTACCCCCAACTTTCTATCTTTTAGTCTTGACTTTAGTTCTATGAGGTAGACAAAATACTCCCACTTTCTAAATGCTTGCTGATGGGTCTGGCATCCCATGGGTGGATAGTGGTGGGTCTAGGATACTTTGAACTTCAGTTCTAGGCTTTTTCCACTTCCTCATAGTTTCCCTCCAGCCAGATTTTTGTCTGAGATTTACACATTCAAGAAACATTTGTTGAGTGTCTATAGGGACCAGGACACAACTATGACAGTACTGACAATAGCTTATATGTCATGCTAGGAGTATAGATTTTATCCTTTAGGGACAAAGCAAATTGGACTTCCTTTTTTTTTTCTCCCCATTTCCATAGGTAGCTTCCCCAAAGAGAAATCCTCTGGTTAAACTGGTCTTTGTGACAGTCACCCTATGGAAATATTGGTTCAAATGAGCCACATAACAGGTCTATATGGCATGACACTTCTCTGCTCCGCTGACCTGGGAGAACCTATGGCTGATGTAGGTGGAACTCTGTGTATGCATATAGTCATATACTCAGATTTCTTCTGGTATCCAGGACCTTACTGTCCTAGTTGCCTGTGAGTCAAGATGACAAACAGAAGGGGTTTTGTGGATCAGAGAACATGACCCTAAGTAGGATCCAGAATTCCTTGGGGCCATCTTGGTCAACTAGTCTGTGTCTAATTCACTGACTGAACTTGATGGCACTGATATCCCCCACAGGTGACTTCCTTTACTTGTCGGGATGCTGCATTTTAACTTCAAAGCTGCCTTCAACATGAGAACTGGATGGAGCAATCTTTGGGAAGAGCTTTCCACCTGTGGCTTTGTTTCTCTTGCCCCTGGCTGGGTTGTCTTCGAAGCCAATAGAAAGTTTACTGTCTGTGTGGAAACGTTTTTCTTGGCCTCTGTTTGCTTTGGAACACATGAGCTCTCTGTAGTTGTCACAATATAAGTCTGTCAGAGAACACTATTTTATTTTTAATGACAATGTGGTGGAGTTGAAAGAGGCCTGGATTAGAAATCAGGAGGAGGAAAAAAAGAAAAGAGGAAAAAGAAAATTTTAACAATGTTTTAGGCCTACCGTCCCCTCACCAGCTGTGTGTCCCAGGGCAAGTCACAACTGCGGACTGGTTCTCAGTGGCAATGAATTAGTCCTGATGAGGCCAATTTCACAATCTTGCTGAATATTAAGAGGTATGATCTTGTGAGAATAACCTCTAAGTAATAAAGCATTTTTTAGATTTTGTCAACCTTCACTCTTACTTTAATTTTTATTGAAAGCAGGTATAAATCACAATGGGTTTTATTCTTTTTCTCCAGGAAGTAAGTCTTAACTACCCTAGTACTCATGGTATATTCTTTCTCTGAGCTGATGAAAAGATAAAGCTCCACCTTTTTTGAACTTAGTCATAATACTTCCTTTGTTATTTCTATATTTATGCATTTCACGCATAGGATGAGGTCCCCGGCAGGTATCCGGGATGTCTTTATTATTCTTTCTGCTTGGCACAGCACTGAGCATAAAGTAGACACTTTGTATTATTGAGTTAAACCGAATTTCCATGGATATCCCTACTTGAACTAATAAAGACTATACAGCTCTGAGAAAATTCATTAATTGGGGTCATTATTATCAACCAACATAACACATTTGTTTAAACTCAGTACTCTGTAGTTTATGTTGGTCACTAATGCGTCTCAGTGAGATATGGTTGTTTAGAGCACTTTGCAAGGCTATGTGGATCTTCCATTCTAAGGAAACCACAGGATGATAGTCAAGCAAAGCGAAGTTTGTCCAGAGCCATGGATACATGGCAAGTGAGCCTGGAAAATGTGGAGAAGTTCATGGTGAAGCATGCTTAGCCATAGGCTCACTTGCAGTGAGGGCAGCCACATGACTGGGTTCTGGCCCACAGGAGGAGTATGGCCCCAGAAATGGTTGCACAGCACCCAGGTTTGGCTATAAAACCTCATGTGTCATCCTTCTTACTTACTCTTTTTAGCCATTGGTTGATTGAAGGGGATTCAGTGGGAAAATTCCAGAGAATCTTTTTTCTAAAAAGGGACAGTTAGTAAATATTTTAGACTTTGCCGGCCATATGGTCTCTGCTGCAATTATTTAACATTACCAGCATGGTGTGAAATCAGCCGCAGACAATATGTAAACAAAGGAGCATGACTATGTTCTAATAAACCTTTATTTATAAAACAGGCAGTGGTTGGATCTGGCCCACGGGCTGTAGTTTGCTGACCTTTGACCTAGAGGATGGCGCACCAGAAGACGCAAGACCTCTGAATCACCACATCAACGTCTTTCAGCTATACACGCAAAGGGACTATGAGGTGTGTGAGAAATAACCTTTACTTTGTTAAGCCGCTGAGATATTTGCATTGTTTATTAAAACAGCTGGTGTTAATTATCGTCACTAATGCTGAATCATTCTAGAATTCGCCATTGTTTCTTTTTTTAATCCTAGTTCAATTAATCACCAATCCTGCCAATTTTGTCTTCCAAATATTTTTCATATCTTCCTCTGTATCCCTACTCCCACTGCTTGAGTGCATAGCCTTGTCATTTATCATCAGTATGGCCACAACCTCCCCCAAAGGGTAGTGGCCTCTCTCCAGCTCATCTTCCATACTGTGGATAGAGAAATGGCTGAGACATGTTCCAAACACAGAAGGTAAGGCCAGCTCTCTCTGACTGTCAGCATAGCTCTCCCATCCTTTGAAACATCCCCTATTGAGGCTTGTCACTCTGCTGAAAAATGCAGCTTTGCGTCTGAAGGGCTTGATTTAAGTAGTACCTCTGCCACATTCAACTGTAACTTGGCTTTGCTTCTGTTCTTTCATCTGTTCGTCTAGGGTAATGATTCCTTCTTCACCAGACTGCTGTGGGGATGAAACGTGATGGTTTATAAAGCTGTTTCTAGTGTGGGGCTGTCCTCTTACATTGCTCTTGGCTGTGGTGACATCCCATACTTTTTTCTCAAGTGATGAGATGAGGGAGCAATTTTGTTCCCCAGGGTACATTTGGCAACGTTTGGGGACATTTTTGATCGCATAACGCTGGGGGTGCCTTTAGCATCTAGTGTATAGAGTTCAGTCATCCTACACTGAGCAAAGCACCCCCTCACAACAAAGAATTATCTGGATGCAAATGTCAGTAATGTCCAGGATGAGGACTCTGTTCTGAGACCTGTGTGAGGGGATGAAAACTCACTGCTCAAATGGTATTTCTTTGTCAGTCATGGAATCGAAAATGTTTCTGAGATTGAGGGCCTTTGAAAGGGGGCTGCATTTTCTGGTTTGCATCCCCCTAACTCCCTGGTCATGTTATATATTGTTGGATCTGCTGGCCCCTAAAGGCATTTGAATTTGTTCCCCTGGGTGGACTTTCATTCCCCAAATGGACAGTAACTTACTCAAGGGAAGGAACCTTTTCTTTGCCAAATTAACATTTGACTGAAGAGATGCTGACCCGCTGAAAGGTAATCTCCCACATGTGTATGTCAAGATCTAGGCTCAGGGTCCACCTCCTTCCCAAAGTGCTTGGTGGAACTCATCCTTCTTTGACTTTCCTTGGGTTTAACTTCTGAACAGCCCAATTTAGTCCAGTAACACACAGGAGACCTCAGAGTTACAAATGCTTGACTTCAGAACATCCTCATGTGGAAATAATGTTGAGGTCCTTTGGGAATCTAGAGAGGGAACTGCAGCTTTTGAGGTATCTGGTTCATTTCTTGTTGCATCTTAGGCTTTACCCAGTCCTTCAGGGTTCATGCTTGTCATCCTCTGTGTTTCTAGGGTGTTTTTTTCTCATCAACTGCCTGATGATTGGTGGACCTATGGGAAGATGATTAGGGGGACAGATTGTTCTCTAGGTTATCTTCTTTTCTTTAGAACATTAGAAGAGAACACTTTTTTTTTTGACATAAAGAATGTTGAACACTTGTTACTTAATATATCCCAAATATTATAGAAAAGAGGAAGAATTTCTGGGTCCAGGAAGGCATACAGGGTCTGTTGGATGGCTGGTCATGGGGACAGGTGTGTGAGATGTTGGACACAACCTCACAATAGGAGCTAGTGAAGTGATAGTGGTATTTCATTAGATGTGAGGGATTGGAAAGCCACAGGGAGAGCGAGGGAATGGAAAGAGAAAGTTCTAACATTATGTTAGGTGTGTGTCTTCCTCACCACAGTCCCCTCTGTTGCTTGTGTTTGAACATATTCAGAATAAAAGCCCATGAAGGAAAGGGGTGGGGTCCTTGTTTTAGGGCTGTTGTAACAAAAGACCCCACATTAGGCAGCTTATGAACAAAAGAAGTTTATTTCTCATAGTTCCAAGGCTGGAAGTCCAAGACTAGGTTGCCATAATGGCTGGGTTCTGCTAAAGATCTCCCCCCCGCTCCCGAGTTGCAGATGGCCAATTTCAACCTGTGGCCTCAAAGCCTATTAACTCTGCCTCTGCATTGACCTGTTCATCCATTAACTCGTGTCTATTTGCATGTCCCTTCCCTGGGCCAGTCTCACGACCACTCAGCTGTGGGAGTGACTAGTCTCTCTTCTGTCCCCCCGCATCTGGACTTGTTCCCTGCAGCACTGACTACTCTCTGTTTCCAGTGACAGAACTAAGGGCTTTCTCTCTACACAATGCAGCCAATGTAGCTACAGTAGAATTGTGATGGTAGGTGACATGAGCCACCTGTTCAGGACTTCCATGTGCCAAGTCCTGTTCAAAGCGCTTGATCCATGTCTACTCATCTAACCAGCACCATGGCTCTATGAGGTGGGTGCCTCTATTTCTCTGATTTTTCTATTTTGGAAGAGAAGACTGAGGGGAATAGAATTTGAGAGAACTTGTCCAGTAACATATAGGCAATGGTAAAACTAGGGTTCAGAATCACTTTTTCTTTTCAAGAGATTTTTCTTCACCTTTGAAAATTTGGAGTAAGAGGGGCATTTGCACATACTCACAGATTAAAGAACAGAAGTTCTGGGATTTGGGATTGCATTTAAGCTTGAGTCTTGTCCACTCATTCATTCACTCAGGATTGCATTAAGGAAATTTTGATTGACATTGCCAGGCAACATCCTAGGTTCTGGGGACACAGTTTTAAATTCAGTTGTCAAGGTCTTTGGACTTTTATGGGCTTTTCTTTTTTTATGGAGGAAGATAGACAATACAAGGCAATACAAATAAAAGCTGGTAATACAGTCGAACTGCGTGATGTGATATAGAGTGATTGGGTGGTCCAGAGAAACCTATTTGTGGCAAAATGTTGAAAACCTAGTAGGAACCAACTAAGAGGAGATGGAGGGGTGGAAGGTAGGGTGTGGAGGCTTTTTTGGCAGAAGGAGTCATCAGTGCAAAGGTCCTGAGGTAGGAAGCAGCTGAGTACATTTGTAAACAACATGGTTGAAACACAGCAAAGGAGGCAAGTCCAGAGGATGTCAGGGAGGAATGTCAAGTCATGTAGTCTTTTGCAGGCCAATGCAGAGAGTTTTGATTTTGTTCTCAGCCTGATGGGAAGTCATTGAGATATTTTAAGCAAGGGAGTAATGTGATTATCTCATTCTTGTTTCTGATAGCTCACTCCAGCTGTAGGTGGAGGATGGACCATAGTGGGCAAGGGTGGAAGCAGGTGGTGCAGGAGAGATGAGGAATGCTGGCACCTCTCACTTGAATGGTGAAGATGGAGAAAGAGAGAAGCATGACTCTATCTTAAACTCTCAGTGGCCAGAGCTCACGGAAAAGAAGCATTGTCATTATAAGACTTTCCATCAGGGCAAGGTGGTGAAAGGGATCATAGAGAGAAATCATGTTCCTTTCCTGTACATTCTCACTCCTGCGGATGGCCACCCAGCCCAAAGAGTGGCTATTTTCTGTTGCAAAGGTTCTGGCTGTACTGGCACTAACTCATGTTAATATGCAACCAGAGACAGAGCCATAAACCAGAGCAGACTCATGGAAGGGACGGAAGAGACACGGTCCAGACCATCACTTCAAAGATGAGCATCACCCTGTGCATAGGTGGGCCCCACCATATTCCATCACTCTGTAAAATTGCTGCAAGTTGCCATGAACTAGCTTCCCCAAGTATATCTACAGTTTTCCATCTCCCTTCTCATTCATCCGCACTGGGCCCCATCTCCTTATCCTTCTGGCCCCATCGGAGATGTGTTGGGGGTTTCAGAAATATGCTTCTTACTAGGTTGCAAAATAATGAGGATACTGGCAAAGGAGACACAGACGAAGTGACTACATGAGGTGCTACTAGGTCTGGTCCTGAGATTCTGGCTTCACTTGATGAGTAGTTATGGTTGTGAGTTTGTGTGGGGAAGCATCTACAGGTCTCTGTCTGTCTTGAGGTATCCTGACAATGCCCTCCCCCTAGCCTGTGCCGAAGAGGCACATGGGTCTTTCAGCAAGTGTGTTGTGCCACTTTTGTGGTTTGTAGAAGGCAAGCCCATGTTCATAACATGGCTGGGAGTAGGTCCCAGGACTAAGCATCTACTCTAATGTAGAGTGGTACAGTTCACAGCTGAGACTCAGAGTTCCCTCCTCATTATGCCAGAAGCTGGGCACTAGGTGCAGTTTTATTTTTTATGTATTTTCTGATTATCAACTAGCAGTTGATCATTGCAGAAAATTTGGTGAATTCAGAAAAAATTCAGTGGGGCAGAAAAATGATTTCCCATTAGCCTATTATCAAGAAGAAAACCACTTTGTGTTTCGCATGTTTCCTTCTGGATTTTAAATTTTTCCTGTGTACTATTTTTTTTAAATGAAGTTGAGTTTATGTTGTATGTGCAGTTATTTTTATCCCTCATTTTCCCACTTACCTTTACTTCAGAAATCTCTTTCCATCATACTAAACATTCTTGGTGACATATTCCTTTAGTTTCCAAAGGTATAAACTTCATCCAGCCCATAGCAGCATTGAGAATACACTGGTGATCAAGGCAAATGTGGTCTCAATCCTCAGGGGATCTTCAGTCTGGTAGCAATATGTACATTTTCATTTATTCTTTCTTCATTGTTTTTCTTTTATCTTTATGAAGTTTTTCTTTTCCCAGCTATCAGAAAGCTAAGATCTATGTAAAAGTGCATTATTGGAATACAGTAAATGCTTAGTGTATTTATTTAGCTAGTTTTGGTACCTTATGTCTGATCAACACCCCCTTCCCACCCCCAAAATCACTGTGCTCCTTTTATGGACAAAGAAATGGTCACAGAGAAGGGATCATGCTTAATGGTGAAGTATGGATATAGATCTAGACCTCTGCAGTCTAAGTTAAGGTGCCATTCTTTCTTTAGATTACTATTACTTGAGTGACTACCATGGGCCAAATGTGTTCCTAGCCTATGATCTTAGCTGTTGGAACTGCAAAGAATGTTGGTAAACTCATTCCTGCCAAAGTGCTGGCGGACAACAGCTTAAGATTCAAGGAGTTTCCACTTTTAAAAACTTCCCCATCCCTGTGTGAAGTCAAGGCAGTTGGAAGGAGAAACTCCTCAAGCTAGTTTTAATCTGGCCTATTCTCTGATTCATACATCCACCAATTCTCTTCTTACTGCAACCTAGATTAAGAATCTGGGCTTTGAAATCAGGCCGCTTGGATTCCAACGGCCTATATAATTCTTCTCCATAATTAGCTATGGTGATTTGAACACATCACTCAGTCTCTTTGAGCCTGTGTCCTCATCTCTCAAATGGAGATTATGATGAATGCTCCCTCATAGTTTTGTCATGAAAATTAAGTGTAATAATACAAGTAACTATGTAGCGTACTTCCCAACACATGGTTAAACACTCAAAAATACATTCTCTCACTAGGTAGCCCTTATTTTTCTTATCATGGGCAAGTAGAACAATTGCCACTTAGTGATTGACACCACTGAGATATCATGTGTTCAAATGCAGCTGCCCTCTTCTTTATGGCTTTGGAAGCAGGTGGGTATTCTTCTTCTTTGATATCTGGGAGAAGTGAGAAACAGAGAAATTACGCAATTAGCTCCAATTGAAACCAGGTCTATTTTAGGCATAATATCATTTAGAGGGGTTTCCCAGATTGGCAAATAGAAATAATACTCCTCCACAACGCATGCAATTCTGGGTGATTTTGCAAAGGAAAAAAGATCCCATGGTTTACCAGATGTTCCCTCCAGGAATCACTGGCTCTAGTAGAGTAAAGAG
Source organism: Ailurus styani (assembly GCA_002007465.1). Taxonomy (NCBI): domain Eukaryota; kingdom Metazoa; phylum Chordata; class Mammalia; order Carnivora; family Ailuridae; genus Ailurus; species Ailurus styani. The sequence goes on along the minus strand of LNAC01000112.1, from coordinate 799,143 downwards.
TTACTGCTAGAAAGGTCACTGCAGCCATATGTGTTCTCAGTGAAGCCAGGTTTTAGGGAGAGGGACAGACAGACGATGCCCTGCTTTAGCAGAGCTGACCCCACGGTCACACTGAGACTTCAGCAATGCACTTACAAGTATATTTTACACGAATAACTTGAGGATGTGCCAACAAGGTTAACAGCTGCTGGGGTTGTACCCCTCAGTGGTTATTGAAGGACATGGATGGGGGTACCATTATAAGGAGGAAGTAAGTTGACCCATGGCAAAACCTGCCTTTTGTCCCCCAGACCAAAGATTGCCATCACAACAGAGCAGCCTGGGCCAGCACTCTCAGCTGATGATGATTCTAACCATAGTGCTCTACCAAGCAGCAAGTGGCACTACCTTGAATTGGCCTCTGCCATCCCTGGGGAAACCAGGAGAAGAGTCAATGGAATGCCTCCCTGGGATAAACAGAATAGCATTTGTGCACTATTGCTATAGTGGTTCTTGTTATCCTGCACTTCCGATCACCAAACCTATGTGAGTTGACTTCTGGAGAATACGCAGGATTCTTCTGCATACAGAGTTGGAATATCTATATCTATATCTATATCTATATATATCCATATCCATACATATACATACACACATACCTATATATGCATATACATACATGTACATATATACATTCACATATATATTTTTTCTTTTTTCTTTTTTTTTTAAGAAAGAGAGAGTGTGAGCCTGGTGGTGGGTATTAAGGAGGGCACGTATTGCATGGAGCACTGGGTGTGGTACATAAACAATGAATCGTGGATCACTGAAAAAATAAAAAAAAAAAAGAGAGAGCGTGCCTTTGTGAGCAAGTCAGAGGGGGCCAGGGGACAAAGGGAGAAGGAGAGAGGGAATCTTTTTTTAATTGTTTGCCTTTATTTTTTATGCATTTAATTTAATTAATTTATTTATTTTCATTAGCCAAAATATAGTACATTTGTTTTTGATGTAGCATTCAGTGTTGTATAAGTTGCATATAACACCCTGTGCTCTGAGAGAATCTTAAGCAGGTTCCATGCTTAGTGTGGAGCTTGACACAGGGCTTGATCTCATGGCTCTGAGATCATGAGCTGATCCAAAATCAAGAGTTGGGCACTTAACCATCTCAGCCACCCTGGTGCCCCCATGATTTTTAGTTTTAATGGCAATAAACAATAACCCTTTCATAATTCATTTTCTTCCCCATGCACACAGCTGTGACTAGGCTCTTGGCCCCTGACAGTCATTCCAACATACTTCCCAAATTCTGTCCTACTGATGCTTTTGGCTTTAAGAAGTTCTTCAGTACTAGGGAAGCTTTCAGGTGATAGAGTGGGTCCTTGGGAGGTACTCAAGGGCCAGTCTGCAATGAGCTACCTGGGAGTTGAGGTTTTCCATTGAGTTTAACCACCATTTACTGTCTGAGCACATCCTTGGGCTTGTCTTCTCTCAGCTGGAACCAGGGAATTACAGATGAAACACTCATGGCTTTTCTTCTAGTGGGGCTCACAGCCCAACAGTGGAGACAGAAACAAATAGAGAAAGAGAATGTGTCCTGCTGGACCTGACAGAGAGGCTGTGGGAGCAGCCAGGAGAGGAAGATCTATAAAGAACTTCTCAAACTCAACACCCAAAAAACAAATAATCCAGTCAAAAAATAGGCAGAAGACATGAACAGACACTCCTTCAAAGAAGACATATAAATAGCTAACAGACACATAAAAAAATGCTCATCATCATTAGCCATCAGGGAAATTCAAATCAAAACCACATTGAGATATCACCTTATACCAGTTAGAATGGCAAAAACTAACAAGGCGGGAAGGAAAAAATGTTAGTGAGGATGTGGAGAAAGGGGAACCCTCGTACACTGTTGGGAATGTAAGCTGGTACAGCCACTTTGAAAAACAGTGTGGATGTTCCTCAAAATGTTAAAAATAGAGCTACCCTATGACCCAGCAATTGTACTACTAGGTGTTTACCCCAAAGATATAGATGTGGTAAAAAGAAAGGGCACATGGACCCCAAAGTTCATAACAGCAATGTTGACAATAGGCAAACTGTGGAAAGAGCTGAGATGTCCTTCAACAGATGAATGGATAAAGAAGATGTGGTCTATATACACAATGGAATATTACTTAGCCATCACAAAGGATGAATACCCACCATTTGCATGGACATGGATGGAACTGGAGGGGGTTGTCTAAGTGAAATAAGTCCATTGGAGAAAGACAATTATCATATGGTTTCGCTCGTATGTGGAACATAAGGAATAGAGCAGAGGACCACAGGGGAAGGGAGGAGAAACTGAATGGGAAGAAATCAGAGAGGGAGACAAACCATGAGGGACTCTGGACTCTGGGAAACAAACTGAAGGTTTCAGAAGGGAGGGGGTTGGGGGGATGGGGTAGCTGGATGATGGGGATTAAGGAGGGCATGTGTTGTGATGAGCACTGGGTGTTGTACGCAACTGATGAATCATCGAACACCACGTCAAAAACTAATGATGTACTATATGTTGGCTAACTGAACATAATAAAAAAAAATAAAACCAGCTTTGCAATCAGAGAAGGCTTCTTGGAGGGGAATCATTTTATCATCCCTCATACCATATATTCAGTCAACAAATATTTATTGAACCCTCACAATATGCCTGGCTTGGGGCTAGGTGCTGGAGACACAGCAACAAACAAATCAGACAAGGTTTTTTGTTTGCATGGAGTTTTTATTAGAATCTGGAGGAATCAACTGAGGAATCTCAAGAAAGAAAGACGCAATTTGAGGGGGGAAGAGAGAGTGACATTAAGGTAGAGAGAGCAGAAAGGTCAAAAGAAATGCTCTGTACTGTGTGTGCAGGGAATTACAGGGACTTTCAATCAATACTGGGATTGACAAATGAGGATTTCTGCAACATGCAGACAGTTAAAGAGAGGATTTTCTTCCCCACTAGATCTGATTAGAGACTTTACTTTCTTATTCCCTGTACTTATCTCTGTGTTGAGAATGGTGCTCAGTACCCAGTAGGTGGTCAATACATTCTTGTTGAGCCATTAAATGAATTAATGCTGGGCCGAGCTGAACACCAACCGGTCTTTGAGTAGATGATGCCAGTTCCAACTCTCGCAGAGAGCAAAGCAAAGTCAGTCTTTAATAATTAAGGAGTCTCCAGGCTGAACACTGAATGAGATCTGATCTCAGCCGCATGGCTGGCACCCCCCATTTGAATCTAAAATGTTAAATGCCAGCATAGATTTGCAGAGTTCCAAGTTGATTTTTATTACTAGAACAACTGAATGGGGCTGGGAGTAACTTTCTAAGATGTCCCTAAGGTCCAGAATATTCAGAGAATGGAAAAAACTGAGTGTTGATAGCCTTTATTCATTCTACAAGCATTCTGGGGGAGCTGTTGCGTGAGATACTGTGGTAGATCCTAGTCCTTGAGGTGCCCTTTCTTTGGGAGGCCTCCCTGTGCCTCTCACCCCTTCCCAACAGAGCTTACCCCTCCATCTCTGAGCTACTTCTGTCCTTTATGTCTGTTCTGATCTCTTTTGTCATTGTATTTTCCCTTCTGTATCCGGCCTTAGACTGTGAGCTTCTCCAGTGCAGGTTCTCCATCTTATTCAGGTTTGATTCTTCGGTGGCTTGGAAAAAGACTGCGACGTTCAGCTGAAGACTCACATTCTGGCAGGGGACATGGGCACACTGAAAGCAGCAATGCCTCAGGATATTGCAGGGGCTTGTGGACTTTCAGGACAGTATGGGACCAGGAGGAAAGGATGCCTGGGTTTGCCTGGGTAATGAATCTTGTGAAGACATCACAAAAGAGGCAACATGCAAGTTGAGTGACGAAGAGGATTTTTCTAGGGGAAAGAAAAAAAGATTCTGTGAAACAGGAGGAGGAGTTTTGGAAGGAGTACTGGGGTGTTTATGGTACTCCTGCTGGTTTCACGTCCCCTGTTGTGTGGGTCTGGGACAGATGCTTACAGGATTGTGCTGGAAGCAGCAGACCTGGAGTTGACATTAGTTCTCACTCCCCATTATTTCTGACAGCCCATTTTACAGCTGGGGACCCTGGGGCTGGAAAAGGGGAAATATGTAGTAAGAACAGAGCTGGCTACAAATTGTCGATTTTATACTCCTGCCCTCAAATGTAGCTGCCTCTTGTTGCTGTGTTCTTTTGCCAGATGTAGTCTTAGAGTTTCCTGCAGGTGGGGAGAGGATTTCCTTTTGGATGATGTTCAAATAGGTCAGACATGTTGCTTCCTTATCTACTGCTGTTTTTGAGAAGGAGCCAGCTGGGCCCTTGAGTTTCCCAGATAAATCTGAACAGCAAGAGAAGACCTGGTCTCCTCTAATAATAAAGACTTCCCTCTCTCTCTCTTTCTCCTTTTCTTTCCTTTCTCTCTCTTTTCTCAGTTTTACATTAAAATTAGACAATTCTGCACTGAGCGGGACCAGGGACAGAGTATATGGTCGAAGAGACCAGAAATGAGGAGGTTCGGAATGGCTGTAACTGGGGGATTTGTGTTTCTCGCTGGCTATTTATTAGACTCCTGACTGCCCCCTCCATAAATTCATACTTTATATCACACACACACACACACACACACACACACACACACACACACACACATTATATTTCATATTGGTCCAGGGTTGTTCTTGGAAAGGAAATTAATATGCAAATGAAAACACAAATTGAATTATGCAAACAGATATGAAGATAAGACAGTAAGAAATAATTTAGCAGAGCATGCCCTACCCCCACCCTTTGCAGAGGTGATATATTATACAAAGTAGCAGGAGCGAAGGGCTTTGATTCTTATCAAACTCCAAACAAGAATCTTATTTTCAGGTCTTTCTTTATAACATGGTGGTCTAGTTGTCTTCTTAGGGGCAGGGCCATGAGAGAAAGCCTTCACTGGCTGGGCACTTAATATTTTTCAGGTCTGTTCTGGGACTTGGTGATTGTCATCAAATACAACATTCACCACACCACCACGAGGAGTGTACAATTATCACTGTTACACAAATGAGGAAACAAGAGCCCAGGGAAGTTAATAGACATTTCCCAAGTCCCTTGGCCATTAACAGGAAGACCTGAAATGTGCATGTGATTTGATTTAAGGATAAATGGATGTGGCCAGTGTCCTCTTTCTCTCTCCATTCTTTTGGTTCTGCTTCCATGGTAGTTAGGCTCTGCTTTTCTGCCCCACTGATACCTCTGCCACTGGAGGTATGGCTGTCTTTGTTCATACCCAGTGGGGAAGAGAGAAAATTTTCAGGAGAGATGAAGGGAACTTCTGTTTCCCAGAATCTCTAGCAGATGTCTTGCTGACTGATGGACTCAGGCACTCATTGGTGAAAGCCCATGATTCAAAATGAGGAAGAGTGGTGGTCCCACTTGAAAATCAGGATCCTGTTAGAAAAAGGAAAGAAGGCTTGCTGGGTAGGCAACCACAAGTGTCTGCTAAAGGTATCTGGAAGATTCCGGTAGTGAAATGCATTCTAGGAAATAAAAAGTAGTGGCTGAGAGAGTATTTATTTATTTTCTAATGAAGTATAATTAGCATACAGTGTTACATTAGTTTCAGGTGTTCAATATAGTGAACCCACAATTCTTTACATTTCTCAGTGCTCACATGGTAAGTGTTCTTTTAATCCCCTTCACCCATTTCCTTCATCCCCTGCCCACCTCTCCTCTGGCAACCCCCAGTTTGTTCTCTGTATTTAAGGGCCTGTTCTGTTTGGTTGTCTCTCTCTTTTTAAAAAAGATTTTATTTGTTTATTTTACAAAGAGGGGGAGAGAGAGAGAGAGAGAGAGAGAGAGAGAGAGAGAGAGAGAGAGAAAACACAAGTGGGGGAGGGGCAAAGGGAGAGGGAGAGAGAATATGTCAAGTAGATTTCCTGCTGAGCGTGGAGCCCATGCTGGCCTTGATCTCATGATCCTGAGATCATGACCTGAGCCGAATTCAAGAGTTGGACGCTCAACTGACTGCCGTCCAGGTGCCCCATTTGTCTTTTTTCTTTGTTCGTTTGTTTTGTTTAGCTGGCAAGAGTGACACCATATAAGTCTTCAATGACATATTTAAACTACTGTGAATAAATTAACCCCTTTTTACTAACGTATTAGCTTTTCACATTATAAGATGTTCTCATAATGTTTATGTTACTACAGTCTCATGGTGTTACCCAGATGCAGGTTTTACCCTTTGGATTTCATATGATAAGAGGCAAAGTCGGGAGCAGGGTGATAGAAATCCAAATGGAGATCTTTAAGTTCCTTCACTGGTCTTTTCACTAAATCACTGACGTTGAAATACCAGAAGTGCTTTCCAGTCAGTCCAAAACTGATATGACTGGCTGATCATAAAATAGGGCAGTGTAAAATCCACCTGCCCCTCCTCTTCCAGGGAATATTCAAGGTATGTTGGGAGCCAGGGTTGCATGCTAGAAAGAACACAGACTCTGGCTTCAGAGGGCCCTTAGCCTGGGGGCTCCAGCTCCAACACATGGGGGCCATGTGTCCCAGAGCAAGTTACTGGATCCCTCAAACTGGGGTTCCTCATCTTGTGAAGTGGAAGTGACCATGCCCACCTCACAGACTGTGTGGAGGGAACAAATAGAATATGGAGAACTCAGAAAAGTGTCTTCACAAGGTAGACATCAGTGAAATGTAGAAACTGAGGTAATTGCCTCTGTTTGCCTGGGGCTGAGGATGTCCCTGGGATGGGCCCCTTTCAGTGTTGAAGGTGGGCAATCTCAGACAAACTGGAACTACCTCAGTCACTGGGCTGACATCAGTGATTATTCTGAGGGTGAGATGGCTGGTTAAAAGAAATGCCTCAAGTCTTTGGTTAAGTGACTGGGTTTAAAATCAGAAATAAGCCTGGATGCTCCAAGTCTCCCCATCCGAATGTGGACTGTTGGGTTAGCTAGCAGAGAGGGTCCCCGGGCTTGGATGGGGCACCATGGATGAACCTAGTCTGGCTGGAGGGAGTCTGAATAATTGGGAGATCCTCTGTGGGTGTGAAACTTCCCTGACCTGGGAGCAGAACTTTAGAGAATAGTCAGGCTGCTGACCTTGACAAGTTCTTTCCCTCTCTGGGCCCTAGTTTCCTTTTAGGGAAAAAAAGGGGGGCAAAACTGGGGAGCAAAAATAAGATATATCTCTCTAGTCCTTTATAGTTCACAGATTTTGATATCACTAGACCATGCAGTCTTTACTACAGTTCAGCAAGGAAGATATCGTTACCCTCAACATTTGTTGTTCCCAGTTCACAGGTGTGGAGAATGAGGCTCAAAAAAGATAGGACATCTTGCCCAAAGCCTCACATCCAAGAAGTAATCCTGAGGGAACGAACTTGGAATTTCTGACTCCAGAGCCCACTTTTTTTTTTTTTTTCCCTCATAATGCCTCTCTGCCTAGCCTGGCACAAAGACCCCTTCCTGCTTCACAGTGTCATGACACTGAAACCCAAATGTTCTACTGTTAATCTGAGGAATAAAGAACCACGAAGTCAATTTCTTGAGCTAAATGCCTTGGCTAAATATCTTTTTTGGGGAGACTCTCCACCTTCTGTCTGTTCTTTTTAGGCACAGGGGAAATTTGGCAAGGGTTCCTTTCCCCATCAGGAAAAAACAACAGCTCTAACCTCTGTGGAACAAGAAAGCAAGATGGTTTTAGGGTCAGCGGCTGCTTTGAGTAGAAGTTAGCAGAATGGGCACAGCTTGTGTATGTAAGTTGTAAGTAAGGCTGTCACTCTGGCAAAGTTTTAATTTAGCAGAAAAGTAACTGCTCATGTATGCATGGTACACTTACTCTCCCTTCTCCAGCACATGGATGAGCGCGCGCATGCACACACACACACACACACACACACACACACACACACACACACACACACTCGTGCAAAGAACCCAAAGAATCCTCGGAAAGGACAGTTAATTAGTTCTAAAAACACTGCCATCAACAAAATCAGCAACACATGTGACCAGGCTTCTGAAAAGTCAGCAGGAAGTCTTGCCCATGAATTCTTGGTTGCAAAGTAAACTTTTATTTCAGTACAACATGTTTTATAGTGCCATAAAAGAGGAGAGTCAATACCTCTATCTAGTATCGACGGAACCAAGAAAATACTGATTCTGTATTGTTTGAAGGGCAAGGGAATATGAATGGTTACCCTTAATAAAGTAGTTGAAAATCTTAAAAGTATGACTTCTGGTTTTGCTCAGGATAACTGAGGTGGCCAAAGTGATGTCTATAATGCCTGATTACTTCTTCTGGGAGTACATAAACCCTGGGAATGGAGACAAGATATTTTTATTAGAGAATTTTGAGATACCTTGTTTTCTCCGATTCTTCTGAACCACCAAAACTTTGAGGTTCATTAATTGAACAAATACCGATTTATGCAAGGCTGGATATCAGACCCTAGTGATTTGGTCTGAATAGGGAAAGGGGACCAGGGTTTCTATTAACAGGACTCCAAGCTCAACTTATGGGAGCCACTTATATATATACACCTCCAATATATCCATATCTTCCATCACCACTACCCAGGCCCCAATTCAAGACATCATTTCTTCCTGGGTCAGTTTCCTGTTTTACATTCTTCCTACGTAGGCAGAGTGCCTTTTGCCAAATGAACAATTGATGACCCAGGACTCTCTGTCTGAACTGAAAGCTTTGCCAGTTTCTCACTGACTTAGAACAGAGCCTGAGCTCCCATAAAAGGCTGTAGGCCAGCCCCTTGCTTCTCTTCCCTCCCCTCTCACTTCTCTTTCTGCTTTGGCCTTGTTGATATCTCTTTTGTTCTTGAAATACACTGCTCTCTGTGTCTAGGTCTTCGTATGTACCTCTTCTAAGGAAATGTTCAAGCCGAGTCTATGCAGTTTGCACATGGCTGGACTTTAATTTTTTTTTAAGATTTTATTTATTTATTTGACAGAGAGAGAGAGAGAGAGATCACAAGTAGGCAGAGAGGCAGGCAGAGAGATAGGGGGAAGCAGGCTCCCTGCTGAGCAGGGAGCCCGATGTGGGGCTCGATCCCAGGACCCTGAGATCATGACCTGAGCCGAAGGCAGAGGCTTTAACCCACTGAGCCACCCAGGTGCCCCATGGCTGGACTTTAAATGGTCAACTAGACTTTTTGATTGCAGTCATAGATGTGTGATGAGGAACAGGGCAAGTGGCGCCCAGTTTATCAAATGATTTTAAGCCAATCTTCTTTCTCTCCTTCCTAAAACTATTTCTTGGTTCATATAACTAGGGAGGCAGCTGACTTCAGGCACAGATAAATCCAGGTCTCTCATTAGGTTGACTGTACCATTCACTACTTTTGAGGGTGAAAGAAAATTCCATTAATTATTACATCAGAACAGCAGGTAAAAACTGAGATAGTCCCAGTGATCGGAGAAGTATGTCTTTGGAATAGTCTTTTGCCCTCTCCCTCTCTTTTTGCTTTTCTCTTAGACCATATTTTCACTTAGGCTGCTTCTGCAAGGTGGCTATAATCTACTTTTTTAAAAAATATTTTTATTTATTTATTTGACAGATAGAGAGAGATCACAAGGAGGCAGAGAGGCAGGCAGAGAGAGAGGAGGAAGCAGGCTCCCCGCCGAGCAGGGAGCCCGATGCGGGGCTCGATCCCAGGACCCTGAGATCACGACCTGAGCTGAAGGCAGAGGCTTTAACCCACTGAGCCCCCCAGGCGCCCTGGCTATAATCTACCTTAACAGTGCCTTGGTTATTGTGGCCACAGTGAGGGGTGCTCTGCTCAGCCAGGCCTGGTCATCTGTCCACCCCTAGAATCATCCCACCTGAATGACAGAAACTGGGAGAGGGGGTGTGGTGGTTCCTCATACTGGATCAGGTGCTCGTCCCCTTGTTGAGGGAAACAGTGCTGGGTAATCGGAACGACAAATGTGAACACGTCTCTGGTCGTTGTGAGAAGGCATACAAAGAGAGCATAATAACATTACAAAAAAGTGTTGCACATTTTGACGACTTCTATAAAGTGGGAGCGTCTTTGGTTCCAAATAAAATGCTTCAAGTTTCCATAAAAAGCCAGCAATGATTAATGAGAGGGGAAACATTGTGTGGGTATATGAGAGCTCTGGGCTACCTTTGTGATTTTTCTGTAAGTCTACAACTATCCTAAAATGAAAATTTACTTTAAAAATAGTGACTAGTAGGAAAATGTGTCTCATTATAGCATCTTGGAGGCACATCCCACAGCTGTCACAGAAAGAAGATAAAGTTACTTACCTCTTAAGGGAGAGGAAGAGAGACACTCCACCTTTAATTGTGGCAATAAATATATAGCACATATATTTGTGCAGCGTGGTGGAAATGGAAAGAACTGAAAAAAATTCAGTTTAGTTTACTATATATAGTTTAAGAAATGCTCTCTTCTATTCCGTACTTTGTACTTGTAAGAGAAGGCAAAGTGGAGACCCAGGACTTATTCAGCACTTGAGTTGTGTTTATGCATAAATTTGTTTATATCATCTAAACTACTTGTAATTATGTCACTTCATTATTACATAAATTGATGACATATGAATACAAAATAAGAATTGATATGCTTTTGAAATTGAAACCAAATACTCTGGAAAGACTTGATAAAGGCAACTTTTTCATAAAATTGCTGTCAAGTTAGGCATGATTGGGACAACTATAAATCATGGGGAAAACATCCGTAGGAATTTACAAGGGATCTGTACTCAGATTTCTTCCCAAGTGTTTGATATCACTCGTTTACAAGGAAAGATTAAGGCTTGTAGACCATACATAATGTGTATGTTTATAGAAGATACATGATTGATCTCCAATCCCTGACCCATAAATAAAAAAACCCTTGACCTTACATTAAAAGGTTGGTGACTAAATGAACATTTATATATTTTCAATGAAAATAAAACATGTAAAAGATGTGTACCCATTTAAAAAAATTTTCAATTAACTAGCCAACTTTGGGACCTATTCATGTTGAATAAAAGGTTCTATTGTGTTGGCGAATTGCAATAAATAAGAAAAACTTAGTTGTTGAGTTCTTTCTGACTTACAGAAGCTCTTCTAGATGTGATGCATTTTCTCTGACTGCAATTAACCTGAGGATCAGTGTGTTGTTCTCGATGGCATGAGGCAGAAATTTAGAGAGACATGGGAATCATTGGTTTGTAAGAAATAAGTTTCCCCGTCTTAAAACAATCCCTCTATCCTTATTATTTAGAAAGTGTATTGTTCCTCCCAAATGAGTCTGGTGAAATGAGAAAAATAGATGATTTGAGCTGATGTGTATGTCATAGAGGTGTGGAAGTCCCAAACTCCCACCGCTTTTGTACTTTTAGGAATTTGCTGTCAAAGGCTTGATTCTGGATTGGACTCAATATGTCCAATTTTTTTTTTGTATGGATCACTCACTCTGCTGATCACCCCATCACTGAACCGTTTTTTTTTTTTAAGATTTCATTTATTTATTTGACACACAGAGAGAGATTACAAGTAGGCAGAGAGGCAGGCAGAGAGACAGGGAGAGGAGGAAGCAGGCTCCCCGCTGAGCAGAGAGCCCGATGCGGGCCTCGATCCCAGGACGCTGAGATCATGACCTGAGCCGAAAGCAGAGGCCCCAACCCACTGAGCCACCCAGGCGCCCGTCACTGAACCGTTTTATGCTACCCCTCACCCTTGTGACTAATAATTGTGTTGACCCTCTCTCCCCCTCTCTTGCCACCAGTGTGAGGTCCTTAGATAGTATATGCTTCTTTGAAGAAGGTCTGGATTTGTTGCTCTTGAAATAGTAGCACCTTAGCAAAACTATTTCCTATGTGTATACTTTTTGTTTGGTTTAAAAGGTTTGCATATACATTATCTCATTTGAGCCACATAACAAACCTCAAAACTTCCCTTTTATAGTTGAGAAAACTGAAATTCAAAGGCTGGAAGTCATTTGTTTGAAATTCCTTAATTAGGAATCAGAAGACCTGGTGTTTGGTTTAGGAACTTTTGATTTCAAACCCAAAGCTTCTTTCTGAATCCCCAACGCAAACATGAGGTATTCTGGCTTATCTGTTCCTTTTGGATTACTTACATCGCACAAATCTTTTATTACCTTTTATTAATTTACTTAACAAAGAGTTTGTGAGCATTAATTGTATGTGAAGCAATTGGCTAAAAATAGATTTATACCCAGAAGCCCCCTTCTGGGGAGGGTTGGGGACTCAGATGTGACCACAAAAAATGCTCACACGCTTGAGGTTCACCCTTGAAACTCCCCATCTGTGCTTTTCACGTGTGTCCCACATAGCATGTGAAACTCGGAGAAGCATAAATATCCATTTTAGTATGCTGCCATGGGTTAATCGCACAATTATCAGTAAGCAATATGATGGTGTGAACATGTGCTCCTGATAATTGCCACCATTTCCCATGGAGTGAGCGTGTATTTATTTACCACATTATTACTGCAAAAAATGTGTGTGATTTTGCTGGTAACTATGTAATTAACTTGTACCTCACTGGGTTATTTTAGCTAGAGCTGCATCTGGTGACTTCTAAAGAGCTGTTAGGAACAATGCAGAGCACGCCTTGTGGTTCTGTCCACGAGAATGCTTGTATGTTGAGCATATTTGTAGTTGATTATTTTTGAGCCAACTGTTGGTGTGGATTTATTGTGGGTTTGTGCCAGAGAATACGTGCTTCAATATAAAACATCACTTCTTTCTCTGTTGTTTCCATAAAACTGCTTTCTACTGATCACATTACTCTCCTCATTCAAATATCTGCTGGATTTGCTCAACCTAAAGCAATAACCCTACCTCTCCTTTATATACTTCATAAGCAGTGAGGTTTACAATGAAGTTTTATGGATGTGTAACTTAGCCACCCTGGAATAGGGTTCTTTGCAGGTCCCATTTTTCACAGTCTTTGCTTTACATATCTGAACCATTTCTATTATTCCTCTGATGTATTTGTCTAATATAATATTTTTAAAAAGATTTTATTTATTTATTTGAGTGAGAGCGAGAAAGAGCATGAGTAAGAGGTAGGAGCAGACTCCTCACTGAGCAGGGAGCCTGATGCAGGACTTGGTCCCAGGACTCAGGGATCATGACCTAACCTGAAGGCAGACACTTAAGCCACCCAGATGCCTCTGTTTAATGTAAGATTGCTATCATACAGAACATTGGAAAGTAGAAAAGAAAAGCTTTGCCCTTTTTTCTGTTTTACTAACTCAGTGCCCATTAACATTTGGTATATTTCCTTCCAGTCTTTTTTCTTGCACACTTGTGATTTTAAAAAATATTGTCAGTAACCACATTAGGCAGAAAATTTGATAATCTTTTTTTTTTACTTTTGCTGTATCTTTATTTTCTTGTACTCCAAAATAGTCTTATAAAAAAGCCTTTTATATCAACGTGGACGGGTCTGGAGGAGATGATGCTGAGTGGAATAAGTCAAGCAGAGAAAGTCAATTATCATATGGTTTCATTTACTTGTGGAACATAGGGAATAAAATGGAGGACTTTAGGAGAAGGAAAAGAAAAGTGAATTGAGGTAAATTGGAGGGGGAGACAAACCATGAGAGACCGTGGACTCTGAGAAACAAACTGAGGGTTATGGAGGGGAGGGGGGTGGGGGGGATGGGTGAGCCTGGTGGTGGGTATTACGAAGGACACGTATTGCGTGGAGCACTGGGTGTGGTGCATAAACAACGAATCTTGGATCACTGAAAAAATAAAAAAAATATTAAAAAAAGAAGATCAAAAAAGAAAAAAAAGTCTTTTGAATGGAAATGGATAGGCACTTTTCCCTATAACTCTAGATAAGTAGAGCTTAAAACTCTGGACTTAACACATCAAACAAATGTAAGAGGACTCTGAGAGGCAGAGAAAACTAGGCAGACTGGGTTAGGGACCTCAAGACTTGGGGAATGACATGGCAATGAGTTCTCTGGATTTTCTTTTTTGTCTTGTATCACCCAGACGGGTGCTGGAGAAACTGGCATTCTGAAATGCCAGTGCATTCCGACAAAAAGTCCCCAAGCAAAGACTGGTCGAAGAAAGGGCACCCTAGCAAGAGAGGAGGCTTAGATACTGGTCACCAAATACCACAAGAAAAGAGGAGCCTCACGCCACCTTATTAACCGAGGTTGTGTGGGAGGCTTTGACTGCCACCCTCACCTAGCTGGCGTGGTGTTGGAGAAGGCTAAGTCGGGCCCTGGGACTTCTCCCCTTGCTGGGCAACAGTGAGCAGCGCCTACACTTCCTGGACGGCCAGAAGCCAAGGTGCCACCTCTGCTCAGAAGGAAGGAGGTCTCCTTTCGTCTTCCTGGCTGTCAGTAGAGGACAGGGGATACCTGGACTTCTACTTCCATCCAGCAGATAAAGTGGTATCTCCCTTTCCCTCTGGCTTGGTATCAGAAGAAGCCTGCTAAAGCTGAAGATTGAAATTAGACCTGGAGTTTTATAACCCCAAATGTCCAGGCTTCAGTAATTCAAAGAACCAGGAAATTCTTTTTTTTTTTTCCCAGTTGTACCAGGATCTTTTATTCAATTTAATCTTACTTCTATGAGCAAAAGAGATATTTTCTAAATTGACGTTTGTTACAATGAATAAAAATGGGTAAGTGGGGCATAGATATGTATGTGGATAAGTAATAGTGCTGAGGCGCCTGGGTGGCTCAGTGGGTTAAAGCCTCTGCCTTCGGCTCAGGTCATGATCTCAGGGTCCTGAGATCGAGCCCGGAATCTGGTTCTCTCTGCTCAACAGGGAGCCTGCTTCCTCTTCTCTCTCTCCCTGCCTCTCTGACTACTTGTGATCTTTCTCTCTGTGTCAAATAAGTAAATAAAATCTTTAAAAAATAAGTAATAGTGTTTTGTTTCTATTGCTAAGATATTTTTTGATTTTTTAGATTTTTTCTAACTTTATTTGTTCAGTGATCCAAGATTCATTGTTTATGCACCACACCCCGTGCTCCATGCAATACATGCCCTCCTTAATACCCACCACCAGGCTCACCCATCCCCCCCCCTCCCCTCCATAACCCTCAGTTTGTTTCTCAGAGTCCACAGTCTCTCAAGGTTCGTCTTCCCTCCAGTTTACCCCAATTCACTTTTCCTTTCCTTCTCCTAAGGTCCTCCATTTTATTCCTTATGTTCCACAAGTAAGTGAAACCATATGATAATTGACTTTCTCTGCTTGACTTATTTCACTCAGCATAATGTCCTCCAGACCTATTCATGTTGATACAAAAGTTGAGTATTCATCCTTTCTGATGACTGCATAATATTGCATTGTATATATGGACCACATTTTCTTTATCCATTTGTGTGTTGAAGGGCATCTCAGCTCTTTCCATAGTTTGGCGATTGTGGACATTGCTGCTATGAACATTGGGGTACATATGGCCCTTCTTTTCACTACATCTGTATCTTTGGGGTAAGTACCCAGTAGCGCAATTGCAGGGTCATAGGAGAACCAGGAAATTCTTGAATGAGAAAAGATGGTCATGAGAGAACAGTTCCTAGATGACTAAGGTGTTTGAATTGTCTGGCAAGAATTTTAAAGCAGTCATTATAAAAGTGCTTTGATGAACAATGATGGACATTATTGAAAAAAAATAAAAAAAAGAGAAAGTCTCAGCAAAGAAATTAAAGATATAAAGAATAGTTAAATGAAAATGTTAGAACAGAAAAATACAGTATCTCAAAAAACAAAAACAAAAACAAAAAACCAAACCTACAACCAAGCCAAACAAACAACAACAACAAAAAAACCACAAAGCAAAACCAAAAAAAAACAAAAACAAAAACAAAAAACCGAAGAACTCAACAGTAAATTGGAGGAATAGGTAGAATAAAAAGTAAAACTTTATGATAGAACCACAGAAATGACCTAGTCTGAACAACAGAAAGAAAATAGAATTAAAAGAGAAAAAAAGAGCTGAGAATCAGGGATGTGTGGGACTAAAGTAGAAGATCTGACATTTATGACATTGGCATCTCAGAAAAAGAGGAGAGAGAAGGTGGAACTGAGAAAGTTTCTAAAGAATTGATGGCTAAATTTCCCAGAGTTGACAGAAGATAAACCTATGGATTCAAGATGCTGAGTGAAACTTGAACAGATAAACCCGAAAACACCCATGCCAGGATACATCATAATAAAACTTATGGAAACTGGGGTCCCTGGGTGGCTCAGTCAATTGGGTGTCTGCTTTCGGCTCAGGTTATTGTCTCAGGTCTGGGATCGAATCCGGCATCAGGCTCCCTGCTCAGTGGGGAGTCTGCTTCTCCCTCTCCCTCTGCCCCCCACTTGTGCTCTCTCTCTCTCAAATAAATAAATAAAATCTTTAAAAAAGTATTTATTAAAAAAAACTTCTGGAAACATAGAATCTTGGTCAATGAGAGAGATCTGACAGTTACTTCTAGGTGGAAATGATATGAATGACAATATATTTCTCATCAGAAACCATCTCCACAGTCAGAAAGAAGTGGAATCTTGTTTCTAAGTGCTGAAGGAAAGGAACTGTTGACCCAGGATTCTATACCCTGAGTACATATTCTTGCAGAACAGAAGGGAAATAAAGATACGCTAAGGTGAAGGACAACTGAGAGAATTTGTCATCAGCAAAGCAAATTCTCTAAAGGAATTCCGCTCAACAGAAAGTAAATGGAAAAGGCAAGAATGTGTGTAAATACGACGGGCTTTCTTTCTCCCACTGAGGGATCCCAATTATGTTTCATGGTTGAAGCCAAAATGATAACACGATCTGATGTGGTTATTGAAGGATGTCAAAGCAGAAAGTATTTAAAGCTATCGATGGCTGGGGGTGAAAAGGAATAAAAGTGGAGGTGTGTGAGTAGGGAGGGGAAGTGTAAGGGAGATCTCCACAGTGAGTGAAGAGTTCTGTGATTGCAGCGGTGCTTGGGGGATTCCAGGCATGTGAAAACAGAGTGTAGAACTGCACACACATAGTGTACTTCTGACCAGTTCCTGGTTTTGCTCGAGTATGACATAGTTACATAACATGAGGCGTAACCATTAGGGAAATCTGGGTGAAGGGTACATGACACCTCTTTGCCCTATTTCTCAAATCTCTAATTTAGAGAGTTAATAATTACAGATCATGGGTCTGTAATTATTTCAAAATAGACAGTTTTAAAAAGCGAAGGGGATAGTGAATGAACAAACAAATATCAATGCATCTATATTAAGAATTCCATCCAGCAACAGCTTGGATGAATCTCTAATGGGTTATGCTGAATGAAAGAAGGCATGCAAATGTTTATGTACTCTGTGATTCCATTCATGTAATGATCTGGAAAAAGCCAAACCATAGGGAAAGAATCTTAGCGGTGGATTTCCTGGGGTGGAATTGGCTACTCAAGGAAAGTTTTGGGGGTGATGGAAGTGCTCTATATCTGGATAGTGGTGGTGATTACACAACTGTATACATTTTTCAGAACTCATAAAACTACCTCCATAAACTCAGGGTAAAAAAAACAAAAACATCATAATGTATTTAACAATACATATAATAAGTGAATGTTTGCATTCTTTTTCGTTTCTTACTATCCAAAACAGTGTTGTCACGAACACCTGTGAGCAAATCACTTCATTTCTCTGGGGAATTTGTATTATTTCTGTGCACTGTATTCCCAGATGTTGTTGCAAGGGTGGATAGAGAGTAGTAGGGGATAAATATTATGAACATCTTTATAGATTTTGAAAAATAATTACAAAATTAGTTCTCAGAAATGTACTTTCTTGTAACCAGTTTATACGACCCTAAGAGGGTCTGGAAGTACTTCTTTCTCCACACCCTTGTAGGCAACAGGAGTTTGACTGCTACTGTCAGTTGGTTTGGTTCAGATATCTCTTCTTGATAATTGAAGGGTTTGTATTTACTTGAAGCTTTATAATTACGGCATATAGGATTAGCTGGGCAGAACTGAACCCACGCTATTTACAGTTCACTTAACATCCCCTTAAACATTCCCGCACATGTATGACAAGCTATAAATACTATTCATTTGTAACTAGAGTGTGTGGTTCTGGTAATTACCACCAATTTTCTTCGCCAAATATTGGTGACATCCGTAGACAGGAGAATTAGGGAGGTGTCTCTATCCTGGTTCTAGGACTAGCCCCGCCTTTTTATCTTTATTCTTTGTCCTCTGTTTCTCTGTTATTCTCACATTGTCTTCTTGTCCCATTCAACTGCATATCCCTTTCTAGTTTATATTTTAATGAGCCCTTGATTTTGGTTTGGGCCGATATACTAGATGAATTGTATGTCATAAATGTGGTTCAATCTATTACAAACTGCTAAAAAAAATACACGTTGTAGGATCTAGTACCTTCATCTCCTCTTTTTCTGTAGTTGCAGGGATACTTTCTGTATTTGCTGCTATTGGGTATGTGCAATACTTCACCCCAGGGAGGTGTGACTATTTTGATTGTAAATGGATCTGCTGCAGTGGCTACATTTTGGAGTGTTTTGTGTCTGCTCTTCAGTGATAAGTCATGTCTTATAGCCCCTCCTGGCATTTGGCTGAATGAAAACAATTTTTGGGTAAACATTACCCTAAGAATGTACCTCTACTTGATGAGAAGCCTACTCCCTTTTTATTTCTTCTCCTGTCTTCATAGATGGGTATGTTTTTACTTACCTTATGTCATTTAATTTTCAAATTTGTCTCTGAAGTTGATGCTCACACCCCTGTTTTGCATGTACTTAGTAGGACTACAAAGCCTTTCCATATGGGTGCTACCCCCAGAGGTGATCCTCTAAATAACGTGTGACCCAGCTCTGTGGAGATTTGACAAATTAGGCTTCACCTGTACCCAGGAGAGATCTCTGCTGCTGTTCTGCTCTGGCCTTGCGTCATTCCCATGTTGGATTTGAACCCAAAACCCTTGGTTTCCATTTCTTCCTCTCCCCATTGTAGTTCCCTGAAGTGCCAGCTCCATTCTGGGTTTTGGGGGACCCTTCAGTGTATAAAACAGATTTCTGCTCTTATGATGTTTACATTCTAGTGAGTGGAGACAGAGACAGACAATTAATCTTAAACATTATAAATTAGTAAATGATGTTTGATGTGAGAGGTGAATACAACGGGAAAAAAAAATTCAAGGAACAGAAGGAGCCTGTTGGGCCCTGCTATTTTAAAAGGGTTGGACTTGATAAACTTCGCTGAGCACCTGATAGTCTTGATGTCTGGGTGCACAGCACTGTGGACACAGGACATAGCTGGTGTAGGGACTTAAGGTAGAATGTGAGTTGTTTGTGGATGAGTGACGAGGGACAGAGTGGAAAGAGCTGTAAAGGTGTGGCAGGGAGGCCAAATGATGAAGGGCTCTGTAGGCTCCTGTAGGATGTAAATGCAGTGACATTCCTCTCAGTTACAGCCAAGTCGATTTTCATGAGCAGCTTTATTCAATATTCTTTACAAGAAAACCATCACTTAACCAGCCACTGTGGCCTCTCCTGACCAAATCCTGCTGCACAAATATGCTAGAGACATTCAATCGCATTTCCAGCAAGACTTGGCATAATTTTGAAACTGTTCAATCAACCCAGTAAATATGAATTAAACATTTATGGTTGTATTAAATATTCGAAAGATAGGAACCAAAACAGTCTATCAAGTAATTGTACATATTTGTGCATTTACAAAATGCATATTCATGAGAGCTATGTAAATATATATTTAGTCATTTCCTCTTCCATGTGAAGAGCCACGGCTGAGCTACAGATGGTAACTTTCTTGCATATAATTATGAGAATGACACAGTAAACCATTCTGGAGTTGTTCTTAGAAAAAGATCATCGTCTATGTGGCCATTCCATGAGTTCAGTGCTCTTTGAATTGGGGAGAAAAAAGTTCTAGAACATGCCTGTCCTTATGGCAGTCATTTGAAAAAGAAATGGCAGTTGCCATGCAGATAAATACCCTTCTGCACCAGTCTTGTTCCCGTGGAAGTGGTTGTCATACTATTTTCCATCAAGAGTCCCAAACGGGAAGTTGTTTGTGTGGGGGGCACATCTAGGGATATGCACAGCTCTGCTAGTCCCGCTCTAGCTCCACCCTTTCTTTCCCGCTCAGAAGTCACATTGGATGCTAGAGTTGGAATGATGGTATTTTGGGGTTAATATTTAATTCATTCTAATTTATTCAAAAACATGTCCAACTTTTGTATGGTATCTGTTAATAGTAACATGACTGGCACCCCCTCACAAATGCTCATGACAACTCTTATGGATCCTTCTGCCACATCTGAGGACTCTTTGGATACGGAGATTGCTGAGAGTGTACGTATTCTAATTTTGTCTTTGTTGAAGATCTGATGTGAAAATCTTTCTGGGAATCAGAATTTTTTAAAAGGATCTCTTATTAGCACTTGACAGCTCATTCACTCAGCCAAGATTCTGTGAGACCCTCCACTGTTCCTCATGCATTTTTTTTAATTTTA
This sequence comes from Ailurus styani, assembly GCA_002007465.1. Lineage (NCBI taxonomy): Eukaryota > Metazoa > Chordata > Mammalia > Carnivora > Ailuridae > Ailurus > Ailurus styani. The sequence continues at coordinate 778,643 of LNAC01000112.1, read as the reverse complement.
TTTTTTCGGTGATCCAAGATTCATTGTTTATGCACCACACCCAGTGCTTCATGCAAGACGTGCCCTTCTTAATACCCACTACCAGGCTCACCGCTCCCCTCACTCCCCTCCCCTCCATAACCCTCAGTTTGTTTCTCAGAGTCCACAGTCTTTCAAGGTTCTTCATGCTCATGGATTGGAAGAATAAACATTGTTAAAATGTCTATACTGCCCAGAGAAATCTATACTTTCAATGCCATCCTGATCAAAATTCCACCGGCATTCTTCAAAGTGCTGGAACAAACAATCCTAAAGTTTATATAGAATTGGAAAAGACCCCGAATCACTAAGGAAACGCTGAAAAAGAAAAACAGAGCTGGGGGCATCACATTGCCTGATTTCAAGCTTTACTACAAAGCTGTGATCACCAAGACAGCATGGTACTGGCACAAAAACAGACACATAGACCAATGGAACAGAGTAGAGAGTCCAGATATGGACCCTCAACTCTATGGTCAAATAATCTTCAACAAAGCAGGAAAAAAATATCCAGTGGAAAAAAGACAGTCTCTTCAATAAATGGTGCTAGGAAAATTGGACAGCTATGTGTAGAAGAATGAAACTCGACCATTCTCTCACACCATACACAAAGATAAACTTGAAATGGATGAAAGACCTCAACATGAGGCAGGAATTTATCGAAATCCTAGAGGAGAACATAGGCAGTTACCTCTTTGACATCAGCCACAGCAACTTCTTTCAAGGAAACAAATGGGAAAGGCAAAGGAAACAAAAGGGAAAATGAACTTTTGGGACTTCATCAAGCTAAAAAACTTCTGTTCATCATATATTTTGAGGAATTGAGGAGAGGGAGAAGGGAGAGAGAGAGAGAGAGATTAAGTAAGAGATATAACTGGGTCTCCATATCCCTGAAGTTTGACTAGCTGGCCCCACTGCTCTGCATTCTTGAGAGAAATAGGCAGAAACAGAAATGGCGCCCACATATACAGACACTGGCTGTCACTGGTTATCAGTAGGTGAGACTTTAGCCTAGTCAGCTGGCTGATACATGGATAAACCCTGAGAACTCAAGATGAGTTCAGAAGCAGACTTGGCATGGGTCAATGTCCCTTGGATTCTCTTTTTTGGAGACAAAGCCATTTTGATTCAATAATAAGTTAACAGTAAGAAACAACCACTGGAATGGATAGGCTATGTGGTTACTCAGTTTGAGGTAGGCTTTCTGGATCTTCCCATCTCACTCAGAGCAAAAGCCAAAGCCCCCATCTGTGATTTGTCTCCCCAGAGTATAGACTTCATCTCTCAGTAGCCCTCTACTCCCCACCCCACAGGCCTCCTGTCACTCCTTGAAGCACCATGGGTCCTTTGACCTCTTGTATCCTCTGCCCGGTGTGCTCTGTCTGTTATTGTGGGGCTACTTCCCTTACTTCCTTAAAGTCTTTATTTAAAAACAGCCTTCTCATGGGCGCCTGGGTGGCTCAGTGGGTTAAAGCCTCTGCTTTCGGCTCAGGTCATGATCTCAGCGTCCTGGGATCGAGGCCCGCATCGGGCTCCCTGCTCAGCGGGGAGCCTGCTTCCTCTTCTCTCTGCCTGCCTCTCTGTCTACTTGTAATCTCTCTCTTGCTCTGTGTCAAATAAATAAATAAAATCTTTAAAAAAAATAAAATAAAAACAGCCTTCTCAGTGGGGTCTTTCTTGACCATCTTAGGCAAGATTTTGATTGCTGTCCCCACATTTCATTTCCTGTCTTGATTGTTTCTACTATCTAACAATTGTACTTATTTATACCAGCTAGAGTCTGGCTCCCCACTGCAATGCATATTCCACAGGGGCATGGGTTTTTGTCTATTTTGTTCATTGTTGTATCCCCAGAATCCTGAACAATGCCAACCACATGGTAGGATTCAATATTTACTGAATGAATCAATGATTACATGCTTAAAAACAAGGTGACTTCATAGAGAAGCAGGAGAAAGAATCATTGCAGAGTCAAGGGACCATGTGTGTGTGTGTGTGTATATATATATATATATATATATATATATATATATATATATATATAGAGAGAGAGAGAGAGAGAGAGAAGTGAAATGCTGACAGGTTTTTTGAGAAGTTTCCAGTCCCCACTTCCAATTTCTAATGAACCTGGGTTTTATTTTCTGTCCATGGTCTATCCCCCTAAAATTATCCTTTTCGTAAGCTGCCTTAAGTGGATTGGTCTTTACTGCAACTAAAAAAACTCTAGGCAAAAGGAATAGAATCAAAGTAGGAAGCTCTAATTGTTTTCTGAGCACACAGTGTGCACTGAAGGATGGGGTTCCCATGCAGTGAACAGTTTTGTGGGTATCTCTCCCAGATAACTAGGTCACAGACAACTGGCGTTTCCCCATGTGGCAAAGTGGAGCATGCACAGAAATCCCTGCCTCCTCTCTGTCTGCTTTTCAAGCATTGCTGAATGCCTTCTAATGATTTCATCTGCTTGGAGGTCTGCTGGGTTTTCCACTTTCATAGAAGGCGGTGGTGCCAGCGGCTGATGCATGCTCTGACTGCTGACTTGAAACATGCTTTGATGAATTAGTGCAACCCGGCCAGCCATTTACTTTAAATTTTACCCTTGATTCTTCCTCTAGCAAACAATTAAGGAGCAGCAGTGGCTTCCTGCAGGGGAGACCAATGCCTTCTGTCCTCTGCGGAAACAGCTTTGGCGTTCTTCCAAAAGATGAATGGCGTGGACCAGGAGCTCCAGTTTCCTTCAGCTTTCAAGCATCCAAATAAGCAAACATTTGAATGCGTACAATAAAATAAAATAAATTAAAATCACAAACAAGGAAACCTGTATAGGTTGCCAGCAAGTCCGATGACTTGAATGGGGAACTGGGAAATGCACCCTTGGACTTAACAATACTGTAAGTCAAAGAGCACTGAGAGGTCACCTGAACAACTAACTGGGCCCAGTGACAAGGCGCCATGTCTTCCTTCTCGCTGGGTGAGTAGCGCAGACCAACCTCAAAATCGCCTGAGTAAGAGGAAAGTGTCTCTTTAACAGTACTAAGGGACAATTTATTATGTGTATCCTTCCAGGGATGCACAATGTCAGTGCAGGCCCATTGCATTTGCATTATTTCCAGACAACAGCAGCAGCAGAAAAGGACACTGATTTATTTCAGAGCAAGCACAGGTGAATTTAACGTCTGTTGGGACTGAGCCAGGAAAGACTTAACCCACTCTGGGCTCTTAAGGGCTTGAGGGGGGACAGCAGGTTTTTGGAAGGGTCCCACTGGCCTCTGGCTAAATTCAGCTTCCCTAAGCCTATGTTCCTCAATCACCTGGTCAGAAAAGCTCTTGCAGAGAAAAGAGGATGGAAAAAATCCTGTTGCGGAATAGAAAATCTGATGCTGGCTTCTCCAGTAGCACATATACTAAAAATTGAAATGGTACAGAGTAGATTAGCATGGCCTCTGCTCAAGGATGACACAAAATTTGTGAAGCATTCCATATTTTTTATATGGAATAAAATAAAAACAAAGAAGAAAGAAAGAAAGAAGACAGAAAGAAAGAAAGAAAGAAAGAAAGAAAGAAAGAAAGAAAGAAAGAAAGAAAGAAAGAAAGAAAGATCTGGTTTTATGCCCTAACCCAGCTAATTTCTTTCTCAGTGACCTGGGCAAATAATTTAGTCCTTTTATTTTTATTTTATTCTTTAATTCTTTAAAAATAATTTAGTCCTTTTAAGACTCATGTATTTCTTTGTAAAGGAGTCTAAGAACACTCCCTTGCAGGGTTGGAGTGAGGATCCAGTAGGCAAATGTATCAGAGAGTGCTTTGTGAATTACACACATGACATTGTTTGGAGCTGACATCAGTTTGGGATTCCTAGCAAATAGCTTTATCCCAGAAGAATCAAGAAGATGATAATCCCAATTATTCTTTAAATCCTGGCAATTAAGCATTATAGAATTGCAAAAGGTCATGGTAGAAAGTCTGAGATAGCTCTTCCTAATCTCTTGTTGGGCACCTGGAGAAACCAGTTGTAGGGAAGACAGTAGACTGAACATCAAGGGAAATGAGGTGAATCTTAATGACCTTTGCTCTCTCTTCCTTATCAGAATGCTTCAGAATGCCATGCATACAGTAAGAGTTCAATAAATGCTGATAGAAGTGAAAGAATTCACTCAGTGTCAAACACCCAGTGTTGCTGTTGACAATGGCAGGTTGGAATCTTTTCTCTTTAATTCACACTCCAGGATTCTCTTCTTCCAATATCAAATATTACAGAGAATGTGTTTGAGGGTCACCCTAGTCATCTAGAAAAGGAACATGGCCTCCATAAGTCATCAACATCCTGGTAAAAGCCACTAGCTTCAACTTCCAATGGCAGTTTGTTGAAGTCTTAAAGAACATTTAATTCTTGTCAAACCATCTTTCTTTCTTTCTTTCTTTAAAAGATTTTATTTATTTATTTGACACAGAGATAGAGAGATCACAAGTAGGCAGAGAGGCAGGCAGAGAGAGAGGAGGAAGCAGGCTTCCTGCTGAGATCATGACCAGAGCCGAAGGCAGAGGCTTTAACCCACTGAACCACCCAGGCGCCCCAAACNAGAGATCACAAGTAGGCAGAGAGGCAGGCAGAGAGAGAGGAGGAAGCAGGCTCCCTGCTGAGATCATGACCAGAGCCGAAGGCAGAGGCTTTAACCCACTGAACCACCCAGGCGCCCCAAACCAATCTTTCAATAACCATTTTAACATACTTAACAGGACAAATTCACAAAATGTTGTCCAATATGTTACCTTATTTAATTTCCTGAACAATCTAATGAAGTAGGCACTATTATTTCCATTTCCCAGAGTAACAAGCTGAAGCTCTGAGAGTCTGCATGACCTGTTCATTGATGTACAGACACCGCCAGCTCTGAGTCTGAACACCAAACTTTTGCTTCCAAGTGCATTCCGTCAATACTATCTTACGAAATATCAAATAGACATCCTTTGCTGTTTCTGTTTCTCCTTCCTTCCTTTTCCTCTCTCCTTCTATCCCTCTCTTGTCTCTTACAAGCTCTTATTAGCTGGTGCTAGGTGCCACACAGGACACAGAAGCTGGGGGACAATGAATAGAACAACCCCATCTTTGAAGAGTTGGCAATCTACCGAAGAAAAGGACCTACAGGGAAAGAGGTAATTCCAAATACAGGTGATCTTTGCTAAGCACCAACCCTGCCTGAGTAGAGTCTGAAAGGGTGAACTGACAAGCACCTCACTGGCTAGAAGGTGAGAGAGATAGAAAAACACCTGTCCAGGGCACTGCCTTCCTTCTGGAAAAATCATTCACTGAATCCCAGTCTGCCCCTTTCAAAATACGAAGTCTTTCAAAATCCGTACCTTCACCTTCCCTGCTCTCTTTGGTGCGATGAATGGAAGATGGGTGTGATGCATCCAAGTGGAATCTGCAAATAGCTGATCCTTTAAAACCTACGTTTTAAATACCAATAAAACAAGTCTCAACACTTGTTCCTCATTCAGGGAGTTCATTCAACCAGGAGCCCTGGAGGAGGAAAGCTACTCCCTGTGGAACTGTTCTCCTTTCAGGGCTCTCATATGAAACTGAAACTCATCTCCGGGCTCTTCCCTTTTGCCTGCCTTGCTTAATTTTAAGTCAGTTAGTCTATAATCCCTTGTGGCTTCCCTCCTTTGTCTGCCTTCACTTTGTCTAAACAGCAGAAGGGGTTCTGTTGGCAACTCCAACGTGTGTCCAAGTCTGGAAATAATACCCCACAGGCACTCAGTAGGTCTCTGTTCAATGAAGAAATGAATGGATGAATAGAGGAATGGATAATGGCCAGATTTACCATTTACCCGTTGCCTGACTCTCAGGAAGGTATTTAACTTAGTTGTGCATCAGTTCCTCATCTTTATGAATGGTGTGTAGAATATTACAAAAATATCTATACTTACGTACTATATAAAACACCTGAGATTCACTCTGGTACTCAAAAAATGGTAGCCATGATGATTATGATTATCATTATTAAAGAGACCTGAAAGTGACCTGAAAGCCACAAGAGGAATGTTCCTGTCGGGTGAGGAGGGTCAGGGAATGTTTCTGTTAGTTGTGAGGGACAGAGTATTGAAGCAAGCAGAGGATAGGCTCAGGGGAAGGCATCTCATCCAGTAATACTGGGGTCAAGGGAGGAGGTCTGAAATCTTCTGAAGACAAGAAGGATAAGGTGAAAGGTGGGGACTCTGGCAAGGCTGTAGAAAGAGGTGAGGGGATGAGGAAAATATATGATCAAATGGGTACCTAAAATTAAGTTGTTAGTGATTATTATGCAGTTATGCGCCACTGAAATATGGCAACAACTGTGCCCAACAGGAGAAGCAGGTGCCCAGTGCCATATGAGTGGTAAGCATGACAGCACAGGGATATCAGTCATGCTGTAGGGCACAGAGGAAAGATGGTGGCATTGTCCTTGGGCATCTGAGAGAGGCCCCATCATCGAGGATTTCTTCCTCCTCTCTTGCTCTCTCACTTGTTCACTCACTTATTTCATATATATTCTTGAGCACCTGCTAATTTGCTAGATGTGGAGTTGGATGATACGGACATAGCTAGAACAAGACATGGAGCCTTGGGTTCAGTAGGTGATCTCCAGGTGTTGTTGGGGAAGATGACACTGGAGGCAGAGACAGTGGCATGACAAACAGCATGGAGAACTTTCAAACAAGCATGGTATTTCACAGGCAGTCCAAAGGGAATGGCAGGGATGTGCACAGTCCAAATGTCCTTTGGAGTGGAGGCTGACATAATATGCCAAGAAAAGGAGCAGATGGAAGGTGGTAGACAGGGACATTCATGTTTCAGAAGGATGCCTCTAGGGGTGGGTGGGCTGGAAGGGAATGAGATAGCTCTTTTAGAGAAATAATAGTGGAGATGGTGGAGGGCTTCTGGGATGAGGCAAGGTGAAGTACAGAATCAGATGGTGAGGTGAAAGGATGTTCCTGGATGCAGAGTTCTCCCCATAGTCAAGAGTGAAGGAGAGTACACCAGCAACTTAGTTGGAGGCTGAGAAGGGGCAACGAGCCCCTGAATGGGGAAGAAGGAGCCTGAGGGTGGGGAGGAGACAAACTTCAATGTGACAGTTGGGGTCCTAACTGTGACCAAAAGGACTAATGGTCCAATTTTGAGAGGTGCCAACCCTAACATTTCTGCTCCTCAGGGATTCACCCTGGACCTCTTAGAAGAAGGGGTAGGTTTATTGGTGTCAGTCCCATTCTTTGTAGTGGGATAACTTTATGACATCTGAGGAAGAGTCAACTAGTCTACCTAAAGCTGAATTTGAGATTCAAAATGACTTTGGATGGAAAAGGGTAGAGGCGAACAGCAGATCACTCAAAGTCCCATGTGTAAAAATAAAACAAATATGTCTTGATTTATTACCAACTTTGTGAAATCTCTTCCGTCCAGTTAAAGTCTTATACCAGGGGAAGTACGTGAAGAAAAGTCAACGCCAAGAATTTTGTAAAATCTCTGTCCTTTGCTTGAGTTTCTTTGCCTCTCGGGTTCTCTTTTTGTGCTGCATGCCATGTTCCGAAGAACACAGGCAGAAATCCCCCCAAAGACTTCTTTCTGCCAAGGCCCCTCCACTCGCACAGCACTTTTTACATCTCCCCAGTGATGGTTCCTTAACTACAGACCATTATCATTATTTTTCTTACATGGAGGCAGCACTGAACCCTTTTCTCTAGTGGTCCCATCATCTAGCAGAGTCCAGCATGCCCCTGAATAAATGAATGTTTGCTGAATAAATTGTATGATTAGTGGTGGCTAACATGTGTTCTGGCATTCTCTAGGGCCTGCTTTTGCAAGGGACACTTATGGAGATGAGGGGAAGAGAAAGTGTTAGGAAAAGATACTCTTTCCTGTGCGCTCTTCATGTCACTGCCCATTCTGTGTGCTTAAAAGGAAGAATTTGCTTTAGATGAAACTGCATGTGGTGTCCTGCAGTGGCTCATAAATTTCAGTTGGCAGAAACAGCTGGGCTAGTTGCCTAAGAATCTCTAGAGATTCTGATTCAGTAGTTTCGGGGTGGACCCTGGAATGAAAAAAAATTGTATCTCTGTATCTCTTTATCTATCTCTGTATCTATCTCTGTATTATCTATCTCTGTATTATCTATCTATCTATCTATCTATCTATCTATCTATCTATCTATCTATCTATCTATCCTTCCATCCATCCATCCATCCATCCATCCATCTTCCCAGTCACCCCAAAGTTTTGGCAGTGCTATTGAGAGAAAAGAACACCACTGGAGTTTGGAGACATAGGTTGGAATTTGGGGTACACCACTGATTAGTAACTGGGAGAGTAGCTTATTTTCCTTAAGCCTTGGGGAACCCATCTGTAAAATGACAACAATAATCTACCTCTCAGGGCTCTCAGGAGATATAATTGAATAACACTTGTAAATGGAAGAGACCTGTAGTAGGTTCTCAATAAATGATAGTTGAATTTGAACATGCATGAGAGAAGAAAGAGCAGGGAGACCAAATTTTCTGGGACAGCTTATAACCAAGCAGGAAAAAGAAAGCCTTTGGATATAGGTAGAACGTGATGATTCATCTGTTGTGTTCTAAATTGCTCAGATTTTGGCAACATAGAAAGCAGCCCTTGCTAAAAAATCCATCTCCCAGGGGGCATGAGGAAATAGTTCTTGGGCAGTTGTCAGTCCAAGCCAGAAAGAAATAGGATTAACCCCCAGAAAAGTCAAGAGCTGAGAAATTCATACTGTGATCAGTGTGAGAAGCTCTCTTTGCTTGGAGAATGAGAGAGTGACCACTCCTGTAGGGGCTACCAAAGGGCAGGTCCGGGATATGGGGCTGGGGAGAAGGATGGGTGGCAGAGAAACGATTAGTCGGACATCAGGGTCCAGAGAATTGATCTCCATGTCTGTGTCCTCACATGGAGCTGCCAATGCCAGCTGTAATTATGTACTCTTTAAGGAACAAATATTCTGCAAGCTTAAGGCAAAATTGAGGTGACTCCATAAGCCAAAAACATCTATTGTGTGGTTATAGTGTACAAATATGGAGGGAACCTGGAGCTAACCAATGTGGGCTAGGTATTACTCCTTCTTCCCTCTGCCCCCAGTGGAGACTTTGGGTATGTTTCTTACTTCATTGGATAGAAATCATTTGAGTTTGTCTTACCTGCTAACCATTTTTTTCCCCTGCACTTAGCACAGTGCTTAGCACATAACAGATCCTGAAGATATTCAAAATGGTCTTTTGAAGAAATTGAGCTACGGGCCAGGCACTTTTAAATTGGCTTATGCATCCCATAGTATAGTTTATGTGCTAGGAGTTATTTTATGCTCCAGAGTCAACATGAGCAGTATCCTGAAGTCCTAACTCTTCCAAAAACATTGGTGAGAGAAAGACAGGGAACTTATCTATTGGATTTATAACAAAATACATGGTAATCTTAAAATGAACTTTGATATGTTATAAAGTAGGAGACTAAATCTACATGGCTTTGAGATTAAAACAAACATCACATCAAAGTCTTCCTTTCCCTCTTCCCAAATATATAGGGTTCCTTGAATTTTTCTGGCAGTCATTTGTGACCAGCTATGTGAAGGCAAGGACTGTGTTTTTGCTACTTGATGAATCCCTAGCACCAAGCACAATGCCTGGCTCACAGGAGGCACTCAAGAAAAGTTTGCTGAATAAGTGAGAGTGTTTTACGAATTATTGTTTGCATGTTTCTCTTCTCTCTTCATATGGAGTGTAAACTCCTGGAAGGTGTATTCTAGTTATTTTTGGGTCTGTAATGCCTGACATGTAATAAGTTCTTGCTAGATGTCCATCTTGTGATTCATTGTATATCCACTGAGCCTAGCACAGAGCTTTGCAAATACCAGGCACTGTGCATCTTCAGAAGTGATGTTGTCTTTTGGGGTCAAGGAGAGCTATGATCAAATTGCTAGTTTCCATGTTGAACACCTTCTTACTTAACCTTTCTTAGCTTCAGTTTCGCTGTCTATAGAATGAGAATCACATTTTCTGATCCCCAGGATGGATGCCGAGTATCAAAGACATTTTTTACATGAGATACTTGTCACATAGCAAGTCTTTAGCAATGCTCATCCTCTCTTTCCTGTTGCTTCTGTCTTGTTTCTAGACACTTGTTTCTGTACCTTGAATGAGATTCAAAAGGACTAAGTTTTGGTTCTGGTTCTAAGCTTTAGCTCTGGTTCTATAGAATGGCATTCTTACTTGGTCTAGTTCTAAGAAAATCTTTTACACCATTCGAGGTTTAATTTTTCTATCAGCAAAATGGGTAGGATACTTACAACCATTTTCTGCTGGTGTTCTGGGAAGAAGAATGAGATAAGGTCTGGAAGGAGAACTTGAGCTTTAGAGATGAAAAGTGCTGTGTAAATTCAAAGCCCAGATGCTTTATGATATTACTCTCCAATGACTTCTTGGATTTTTTTTTTTTGAAAGCAAGAGGCTGCCTGACCTGCAGACACAGTCCTTAGCTCTGTCCCTTCCTAACAGCCCTTTGAAATAATTTGAAAGTATCCTTGAGTGTTGTTGCTTGGCTTTGCCTCTCCTCCTGCCCCTCCCCTGCTTCACTGCTCTCTGAGGTTGGAGGTAATTGTTTTTGGGGTGGGAGGAAAAGTGAAGCAATCCCAGAGATAATTGCCCCATGGTCAGGACATCAGGGTTCAAGTCCTGACTCTGACTCTCACTAGAATTAGGCAAATCAGTGATCATCTGTGGGTCCGACCCGAAAACAATGAGGCTGAGCTGGAAAATCTTCCAGTTCCTTACCAGCTTTAAGCGTGTGGACCAGATGCCTGGCAGATGAGCATTGTAGGTAGGTGGGGAAGTAGAACTAAAAAGGGTGGCAGAGCACAGGCAAGAGAGAGTTCTCACTGGAAAGGGGATTGTCGGGGAGCATTGGAAGAATAGAGGGTGGGAAGGGTCATGAGCAACCCGACTGGGCAGGGTCTTAATACAGACAGAGAGATTGAGAACTGGTATCACATAGGCTTTCCTTCTTCTGGGAGGCAATACGGTGACCCAGCAAAAGCGATAGCATGGCTCCGGAATGAGGTTGACCCCGTGGCCTTACCACTAATTAGTTAAGTCTTTGGGCAAGTTACTACACTTTCCAAATCTCAGTTTTTATTTTCTATGAAATGGCAATAAAATACTCACCTTATGGGATTGTTGTAAGAATTAGGTGATGTAAAAAAAGAAGAATTAGGTGATGTAGTACATGGAAGTATAGTGGACTTCATTGTTCATGGATTCCGTTTTTGTAAACTTGCCTACTTGCTATGATTGACTTGTGACCCCCAAACTCAGACTGACTGTGCTCTCACAGTCACTGACAAACATGCACAGAGTGGCAAAACTTTGAGTCACTCAACACCTATGTTCCCAGCTGAGGTTGAACAAGGAGAGTGTCTGCCTTCTTGTGTTAGCTCTCACACTGTAAACAAGTGTCCTTTCTGCAGTCTGTTTAGTGCCAAGTTTTTCACATTTTTATGCTTGTTATTGGTGGCTTTGTAGTTTAAAATAGTCCCCGAGTGTAGTCCTGAAGGGCTGTCTAGTGTTCCTGAGCACAAGAGAGTTGTGATGTACCTTCTGGAGAAAATAAATGTGTAGATAAGCTTCATTCAGGCATGAGTTACCCTGCTCTTGGCTGTGAATGCAATATTAATGAATCAACAATATATATATTAAATAAGGTATTAATAAGGAGATGATAAGCAGTTGTCTACAGACAGAATATTTGTACTGATTCTCCACAAGGAGAATTTATAGAATGAGCTAATGGTTAAAACTTATGTGTAGTAAAGCTTATGTGTAGTCACATGTGTGTTTCTTTGAGTGTGTGTTTTGGGAGTTTATCAACAACATTAGAGAAAAACATTTTATCAGACAAATAAACTTTATTTTTTTATTTTTATTTTTTAAGATTTTATTTATTTATTTGACAGAGAGAGAGATTACAAGTAGGCAGAGAGGCAGGCAGAGAGACAGGGAGAGGAGGAAGCAGGCTCCCCGCTGAGCAGAGAGCCCGATGTGGGCCTCGATCCCAGGACGCTGAGATCATGACCTGAGCCGAAAGCAGAGGCTTTAACCCACTGAGCCACCCAGGCGCCCCAGACAAATAAACTTTAAATAAACTATTTAAAAGGGCCCTTCAAGACTTTTTTGCAATGCACTTGTGTTATAATTATATATATATATCAGAGTCCACAGTCTCTCATTGTTCGTCTCCCCCTCTGATTTAAGGAGGGGAGGGGGGTGGGGGGATGGGTGAGCCTGGTGGTGGATATTAAGGAGCACATATTAAGCACATATTGCTTGGAGCACTGGGTGTGGTGCATAAGCAATGAATCTTGGATCATTGAAAAAATAAAATAAAAAATAAGTTAAAAAAATTATATGTATTGGGCGGCTGGGTGGCTCAGTGGGTTAAAACCTCTGCTTTCGGCTCAGGTCATGATCTCAGGGTCCTGGGATCGAGGCCCGCATTGGGCTCCCTGCTCGGTGGGGAGCCTGCTTCCTCCTCTCTCTCTCTGCCTGCCTCTCTGCCTACTTGTGATCTGATCTCTCTGTGTGTCAAATAAATAAATAAAATCTTTTTAAAAAATTATATGTATTTATAAGTATATATGCTTGTATATACTATATACACTGTGTGTGTGTGTGTGTGTGTGTGTGTGTGTGTGTGTGTGTATTTGAGAATATGAAGACCTAAGAGGGTAAAGTGAGTTTGCAAAATACACATTCATTTGGTTTTCCATTTGGTGCCAGGCGAGGACAAAAAAAATCGACCTCAGTTGACAAGCAAGCCCTTAGTGGTCTTCCACTATATTCAAGCATTGTAGTTGCTGCTGGGATGATTGAGAGATGCAGGCTGTCTAAATCCTTCTATTGAAAGGTTTGTGTTGTTATTCCACATTGCAGTGGACAAGGAGATGGCTTGGAAGATGAGGTTCGAGAGGAGTACAAATGAATCCTGACATGACAAAGAAAGAACTCCTTTGAATTCAGACAGATTCTACTGTTACCTTGCTGTGGGATATTAGGCAAATCCTATATCCTCCCTGAGCCCCAGCATCATCACCTATCAAATGGTGCGAATCTACTTTATAGGATTGCCATGGAGATTAGAGATCATGTAAGGAAAGTACCAGAAACATGGGAGACATAAGAGAAATGCTTACCATCACTTTGAGTATGAGCTTGATTTTAGACCTTACTTCCTGGACAATTCCACTGTTGCTATGACTAACTGCAGATCCACAGCCTCTGTGATTTTCCTAGTTCTGCGTGGACAGTGAGGACAGTGAGCAGAATGCTACACCCACTCTCTCCTGACAAAAGGTGAACTGGTGAGCAGAGGAGGTTGATGTGTCTGCTCTTCCCCAAAGTAGCAAAGCCAGGATGAAAGTGGTGCATCTTCCACGGGCTGGCTCTGCTCCTTTCCTGTGGTAGGGCAGATCTGCTGCAAGCTGGATGTTATAACCCACTTGCACTAACCTTCACGGAAGCTCAAAGGCAGTCAGGCTTTAAAATCTTTATGGAAGTTTTTTTTTCCCCACTTACTCTCTCATTCTCTTTTCTTCTCTTCCTTTTAATTTGATATGAAAGTTTGCATCGATGGCTTATGATTCCTTTGTGTGTGTGTGTGTGCTTGCAAAATAGAGACATAAGCACATAGGTTGTATTTACAGCCAGGAAAAGTTCCTGGCGGATGGAGACATCAGGTACTTTATAGGCCTGAGAACAAGGTTTCTTCTTTTGCTGTTGATGAAGTTATTAAATTTCTGTGGTATTTTCACCCCATACAATGCACAATAAGGTGTTTCACTATGTTAGCAGTCAAGGTGCTCTTCACCTCAAAATAAAATGATTGGTGTGAGCCAGGAGAGGTCCAAGTGAATATAAATACATCCCTTTCATATCACAGATTGGCCATGAACAATTTTCTGCTCATTATTATCAGATGGCACAAACATACAACAGAACCATTTTAGTGGGCTTGGGTGGGAGGAGAAGTTATTAAAGTATATTAGTTAGTTCTTTGGATCTCTGAGAATCTAAAGAGTCAAACGTGGCAGCTCTATGGACAAGGACCACATCCAAACTATATCATAAGAATGCACCAGCAGTGCCTTCATCACTGCCATTGAGCACAGGGAGCACAACTCTTATCCTGGAACCAGGACGCCAGATATCTCACCTCTGCTATTCCTCAAAGCCAGCCATGACTGCCTTCTCTAGCCAAAAAGTGGTTTCTATCTAGCATCTCCTTTTTCATCTTGATCACTTCTCAATGAAATTCTCATGGGGCATGTGATTGGTAGGGCTAAGGCTGAGTATTGCAAGGGACGGAGGAAGGATGTGGAAAACTTCTCAAATATGGGAAACTCCAAATGTTGACTGTAGTTTTCAATGCTGGATAATATTAAGGAAAATCTGGGAAAAGTGTAACTGCTGCTTGGGTCTGCTATTAGACCTAGAACATGGACCAGGGCTTCTCCACTTCGGTAGTCTTGAAATTTGGGACCAGATGATTCATCATTGTGAGGAGCTGTCCTGTCCATTGCAGAATGTTTAACAGCATTCCTGGCTTCCACCCACCAGATGCCAGTAGCACTGCCTCCTATTGTGACAATAAAAATGTCTCTGGACATTATCAAGTGTCCCCTGGGCAGCAAGATCTCACCTGGTTGAGAACCACTACTGTAGATCGTGATATGTTTGGAGCACTGTGTATGTGTGCATTACTTTATGACAAAAATATTTTGGGGGGCGCCTGGGTGGCTCAGTGGGTTAAAGCCTCTGCTTTCGGCTCAGGTCATGATCTCAGCGTCCTGGGATTGAGGCCCACATCGGGCTCTCTGCTCAGCGGGGAGCCTGGTTCCTCCTCTCTCTCTGCCTGCCTCTCTGCCTACTTGTAATCTCTCTCTCTGTGTCAAATAAATAAATAAAATCTTAAAAAAATATTTTGGGGAAAGTTGAATAAACTAGATATGAGAGGCTGTAGAGAATGGAACTGTGGGAGGGGGAGTTCTCAGGAGCCCATCCCTTAGATATAAACATCACAAGTGTAAGGTTTGTTTGTTTTGTCCACAACTCTGTTCTCAGTGCCTAGTGCATAGTGGTGCTCAATACATATTTGTGGAATGAACAAAAAAATTAAAATTCAAGTTTTTTTTTAAAAGAACAGGCTCAATTTAGATATTCTGTCCTTTCATTAGACTAGAGTTTGGTTCTGAAAGTATAGTCACTGCTAAGGTGTGTACTGGCCCAAATGTAGCAGCAGCCAGATGTAGGAAGCCCACATGTCAAAACATCCTGGATATTACACACTTGGTACTCACAAGTGGTTTAAGAATGGACATCCCTCACTCTTCCTGTTTCCCTGCAAAATATGCATCATATGCATCCCAATGCATGCTTTAGCTGAATTTGGGCAACCTTGGTCAAGGAGGATGCTTGGAAGCCCCAGTACAATCAAGAGCTCCTATTTGCCTTTTAATATTTATGTCCAAGCTAAATTGAAATATCCTGAGGACCTCTGGGTCTCTTTATTTGTTGATTACATATTTATTGAATCAAATGTTGAGGATTTAGCCATGAGCAAGATAGACCAAGTCCCTATCCTTATAGAACCTGCATTCAGGTGGTATAGAGAGAGAATTCATAAGTAAATACATAAAATAATAAATCTAGATAACTCTGAAATGAGCACTAGAATAAATCTACAGAGGTAGAGTGATGATGAGTGGGTATTGAGGAAGAAAGGCTGGTTTGGGAAATCCTCTCTGAGGAGATACCCTGAGAGCAGTGACCTCAAGAAGTAATTTTCAACTTTTGCCCCTTTCTTCTTCCCCGTATCCTTGAGAGTAGGAACAGGATGTGTGTGTAGAGGGTGAGGAGGACAGAGCAGAATCACTTGAGGCATTCCTGTGGTGATCCAGGAACCCTTGGGGGTGCGCATGCCTTTTTATTGAGAGTCTTCAGGAACTTGCCACAGTTGGTATCATTTTGTGCTCTCCTTCTTAACATTTTTGAGTCCCAGATCCTTTAGAGAATCTGAAATAAGTTAGGGAAACTCTCCAAAAAATGCACCTTAAATACAAAATTGGCATGAAAGTTTGGATGTCCATGAACTTGTTGAAGTCCATCTATAGGGAGCTTCTTTTGTTCCAATATTAAAAAATTCTGGCTTAATAATAATACTCATATAACCATTTATTGTACCATAAGTGAGGTGAAATCCTAACTGCTTTACATGTATTATCCCTGTCAAACCCTATAATGACCCTATGAAATTGGTAGGATCACCAACCCACTGAGCAAATGAAGAAAAGGAGGCATGGAGTTAAGTGAAAATTTCCCAGAGTCACACAGAGCTTAAGTGTCTGTCTTATTTTCTTTAGTGGTCTTCATAACCTCCCAGGAAATATTTTTTTGTTGAGGACGTGGCCCATCTAAAGACTTGGATAGCTCTTGATGCAGCACTCTAGGAAACCGTGATAGCAAATCTCCAGGGTGAAGATGGTGTCTCCTACCCCTGTATTTACCTCAGGACCTGTCCCAGTTGTTGGTGCCATGTGAGCACCCAGGGCCTTCATGGCCCTGCCTGGGGGACTGTACCTGTGCACATCATAACATGCATTACCCCACACGTGTTACTTAGAACCAGGCTCAATGTTTTGTGTTTGATGACTCAATGGAAGTGTTTGATGACTCAGTGAAGTGTTTGATGACAGTGCTGTCCTGATAGTAAATGATCTTATTACTGTGGGTTACAGACTGTGTTTGCGACTACATGGGATGACTTCAACATTAGAGAGGGACTATTTCACAATGGCTAAGACACACTAGAGCCAGGAAGCCAAACTCTATCAAGGGCTAAGTAGTACACATTTTAGGTTTTGAGGGCCAAGAGGCAATGCTGAGAACTTCCATGTAAAGATTTATATCACTATTTAATATATACTCATTTAAAAGTATTAAAAAATATTTTTAACTTCTGAATCATGCGGAATCTGGAAGGTTTGATTTGGCTCACAGACTGATTTGTAGTTGGCTGACTCTGCTCTACACTTAGGTTATCTGAACTAATATCCACCCTGACAGTGAATGGATGGATAACCTTCATTGTATTATTTAGCCTCTCTGTGCCTCAGTTTCCTCCCATGCAAAATGAGGATGGTCATGGCACCTTCTTTACAGAATCACTGGGAGTCACTGTATGTAAAAGCGTGTAAGAGTTCTTGCTACCTCATCAAGATCATATCAGTCTGCTTATTATTATTCCTTGATTGTTTGATAAAAGGTGTATCCCAAGACATACCAGTGCTTTGGAATTCTTGCTGGGACATGGAATTCTTGCTGTGAGAACCAGCATAATGTGACACTGGGTGACTTATTTTAAAAATCTCTAAATTCAGAAAATGATAAATAGAATTCAGTTTCAGGACTCTTCCTTTTTCTTTCATCTCTCTATGCGCACAAGGAAAAATAAATCCAGGGCTATGTGAGGAACTAGGTGGGTAAGTTCCTCTATGAGAAAATGATTGTCAGTCTCACGTGTGGGCTAATGCGTGTTATGATGCGCACAGTCAGTCTCCCTCCCCAGCCTCCCCCACTCCTAGTGCTTTGGGAGCCTTGGGGTAGAGACGGGAGAGACGTGGGGGACAGACACTATCCGCAGGGTTGGCAGGCAGATAACTTTATCTAGCACTTGTCACTTCTTAGAGTTATGCTGGATGTTTTAAGAAATAATCTCATTTCTTCATTACTGTGCATATCAGCTGGGTAAGATGGGCGTAATTAACCCTGGATTATTGATGGAGAAGTAGAGAAACAGGAGGTTAAGTTTACACAGTCAATAAGTGGCA
The DNA here is from genome assembly GCA_002007465.1 of Ailurus styani. Lineage (NCBI taxonomy): Eukaryota > Metazoa > Chordata > Mammalia > Carnivora > Ailuridae > Ailurus > Ailurus styani. The sequence goes on along the minus strand of LNAC01000112.1, from coordinate 760,707 downwards.
GGACTGAGATTCAAATCCAGGTTTACCTCATTCCCAAGCCCCCGAGTCTATGCTGTTTTCAGGGTGCTATGCTGCTCCCTGGGCAGGGGCCATAGGACCACCCTCGGCAGGAAATTGTCTCTCTGGGCGTCTGGGCTCCCCACTCCAACCATGGCCTTTTAATCAAATGAGAGCAGAGTCAAATCCTTCTGTGCCTTGTACTATTTAGAAGCTCTAGGGACTGTGGATAAAAAGGAGAGAGAAGGCAGAAGGCAAAATTCATCTTAGAACAAGTCGGTGCATAACAATGAGCCTCAGTTTATATGCTCTACTTTGAATGAATCCCATTGACCAAGGTATCAGGATCATTTTCCTTAAATCTTTGAGAATATCATTTTTATTGGATTCATACTATTCTATTGTATAAATATACCATAATGTGCTTAAACAAACCTCTTTTTGGAGCCATTTTGATCAGATCCAATTTTATGCCAACATGAATACTACATGACAAATATTCTTGACTGTATGACGTGTATTTTGTTATAGGCGTGAATCTTAAGAATGGCAGATGGAAGATTTTGCTTTGTCGACCCCTGTTGATGGTCTTTGTGTTTTGCTAGAGGTATTGCGGATATTTTGCTGTTTAGCTGGTGTATGTCTTCATGTATAATTTGCATTCAAGAATGAACACAAATCCCTCAAGTTTCCCCCCACCCCTTGGAGGCGCCCTTAAAAAAGGGATAATCTTTTTTTCTATATTTTTAGTGGGAATACGGAGATATAGTTTACTCCATTGCTTCAAGCTAGAGACTAAATGATAGTAGAAAGGAAGAAAACAGAGCTTTGAAAAAGGCATGTAACAAGTTTTTATAACTGGCAATATACTCTGAGCCTAGAACTTTCTCCCTAATTTGTAAAACCACATGCATTTCAACAGAGACTCATCTGTTTTTGAGTCATTGGCACTTAACAAATATAAATGTTGTGTTGTAAGAGTTCAATAAACTTTACAATCTCTTAACTACTCTTTGCTTAAAATGGGAGATGTGTTGAAACTGGTTGGTAAGTTGTGCAGGGGGAAAAGAGAGAGGGGAAACCAGAAGGAAGAGGATGTGGGTTTTTGCCACCCTGAAATTCAGCTGAAATCTGCAGGAAGCTCAAGTAGGGAAATTAAAGTTAAGGGGTGATCTGTGAAGGAAACAAACAACCTTGGGAGCCCTCAAAATGTAACTGTCTCAAGCAGGCAGATGGGATGAATCATGAGAACAGGCGCTGGCCCATTGGTCAAGAGCTTTAATAAATCACATTTTGGAGCTTTTTCGTTCTTCATTCATCATTCATGCATTCATTTGTTGAAAGGGTACTATGTATCAAGCCCTGTTTTAGGAGTTGGGAATCAGCTGTGGACATATCAAGAGAAGGTAGGTCCCTCTTCTCATGGGGTTCTTATCATGGGGAGAGAGACACACAGTAAATAAATAAATAAAGTAAAAAAAAAAAAGGTTGGGAACTGACAGAGTTCGGACTTGAGTTTAAGTTTGTTTGATCCCAGAGCAGCCCTACAGATGTGTCTAGGTCATCTGACATGGTGCTTGGAATGTAAGCCTCGATTTCTTTATTCATAAAGAGGGGATGGGGGCTCAGTCAGGTAAGCAGCCAGCTCTTGGTTTCGGCTCAGGTCATGATCTTGGGGTCATAGGATCAGGCCCCATGTCAGGCTCCTCATTCAGCACAGAATCTGCCTGAGATTCTATCTTTTCCTCTGCTCCTCCCTCTGCTTTGTCTCTCTGTCTCTCTCATATAAATAAATAAAATCTTTTAAAAAAATAGGATAAATATTTACCCCCACAAGTTTGCTGGGAGAATCAAATGGGAAGGAAAGAATGAAAGTTTGATAAGATATCAAATAGTCTCCTCATACAGAAAATGTTATTATTCTTACTGGACTGATACTATATGGACTGTATGGGGACTTTGAACTTGGAATGCTTCCAATCAGAAAGCAGGTCTTTATTATAGAAAGAGAACCACACAGGCCTGGATGGAAAAAAATAAGACCACGTGGCTCTTGTCAGTTCTGATATTGGTGTCTGGGTCTGGTCACTCAGCCTGTTTTCTCAACGCTGAAGAGGCTGCTAGCCCCACCCTGGTGGGTAGTTGTGAGGCTCACATAGGATAATGTGTGGGAGGTTTGAAAAAGCTTTTTGTGTCTGTCATTACTGTGTGCACTGCCCTGTCCTGAGGCACATTCGGAAGTAATTTCGTGTTTCTCCTCCATCTTCACGGAGAATCTCTTGCATCCTATGGAGCAGCCAGGCTGGTGACCTCAGGGCAGTCTGCTATGCACCTGTGTCCCTATTCCTAGATCCCAACCTGAAAGAGCAGGGTGAAGTTGTTTCTTGCATCTTCCTTCTGGGTCACTTTGTTCATTTATGATCATTATCCGTCAGGTCTTTCTGAGGTATATTGTATTCATTCTAGAATATAAGCTCGTCTTGGAATATATTCCCTTCACCCTTTAAGAATCTTTGCAAGTTTGATTCTTGTGCAATTCTCTACCTATCCTCTTAAGCCAGAAATCTCCCCCAATTCAAGCTGCATACATAAAAGGTTTTAAAAAAACCTAACTAAAATGAAATACAATAAAGAATTAGCACCAATAATAAAAATCATTGCTTGACAAATTCTCAGGTGTAAAGCAGGGTTGTTTTTCTTGAAAATGGAAATGATATTTTCCTGAATGCCAGAAGAAAAAATTCATGGTAACGAGTGAAGCAGAAAACTAGTAATGGGATTTGGGTCACTGACACTCAGCCTGGGCCCTGGGAATAAGGACATCAGTGCAGAGCAGGCTGCCTTGGTCCAACTTAAGATGCATGAGGTCCCAATGAAGTCAGGGGGATACTTGAGGTGACTTCCGAGTTTGCCTTGAGTGGCATAGGACACAGATCTTCTCCATGGGATCCCAGCACTAGATGATACTTAGATCAGCCAGGAAAAGAGTAGCAGCTGGCTCCTGACCCTGCCCTGCTGGAGGGGGGTCTGCCAGCCCTTTCAAAGCTGCTGAGAGGAATGGGGATCTGCAGGGAGGGGGGTGGGAGATGTTGTTCTGGGAGAATCAAATGGGAAGGAAAGAATGAATCTTTGGGCTTGCATGCTGGTATTCCTTCATTTGGCCAGTGTCTAAAGCCTCACTGATTAGCATTTATTGTAAGGAGGAGTTTTGTTTTTTTTTTTTTGCCCAAGGGGTACAGGTCTGTGAATCATCAGGCTTACATCTTTCACAGCATTCACCAAAGCACAAACCCTCCCCAATGTCCATAACCCATCCACCCTATCCCTACCCTCCCACCCCCCAGTAACCCTCAGTTTGTTTTATGAGATTAGAAGTCTCTTATGGTTTGTCTCCTTCCCCATCCCATCTTGTTTCATTATTTTTCCCTCCCTACCCCCCACAACCCCCCACCCTGCCCCTCAAGTTCCTCATATCAGAGAGATCATATGATAATTGTCTTTCTCTGATTGACTTATTTCGCTCAGCATAATACCCTCCAGTTCCATCCATGTCGTTGCAAATGGCAAGATTTCGTTTCTTTTGATAGCTGCATAGTATTCCATTGTATATATATACCACATCTTCTTTATCCATTCATCTGTTGATGGACATCTAGGTTCTTTCCATAGTTTGGCTATTGTGGACATTGCTGCTATAAACATTCGGGTGCACGTGCCCCTGAGGATCACTACCTTTGTGTCTTTAGGATAAATACCCAGTAGTGCGATTGCTGGGTCGTAGGGTAGCTCCATTTTCAACTTTTTGAGGAATCTCCATACTGTTTTCCAGAGTGGCTGCACCAGTTTGCATTCCCACCAACAGTGTAGGAGGGTTCCCCTTTCTCCGCAACCTCGCCAACATCTGTCATTTCCTGACTTGTTGATTTTAGCCATTCTGACTGGTGTAAGGTGGTATCTCGCTGTGGTTTTAATTTGTATTTCTCTGATGCCGAGTGATGTTGAGCACTTTCTCATGTGTCTGTTGGCCATTTGGATGTCTTCTTTGGAGAAATGTCTGTTCATGTCTTCTGCCCATTTCTTGACTGGGTTATTTGTTTTATGGGTGTTGAGTTTGAGAAGCTCTTTATAGATTTTGGATACTAGCCCTTTATCTGATATGTCATTTGCAAATATCTTCTCCCATTCTGTCAGTTGTCTTTTGGTTTTGTTGACTGTTTCCTTTGCTGTGCAAAAGCTTTTAATCTTGATGAAGTCCCAATAGTTCATTTTTGCCCTTGCTTCCCTTGCCTTTGGTGAGGTTCCTAGGAAGAAGTTGCTGCGGTTGAGGTCGAAGAGGTTGCTGCCTGTGTTCTCCTCGAGGATTTTGATGGATTCCTTTCTCACATTGAGGTCTTTTATCCATTTTGAGTCTATTTTTGTGTGTGGTGTCAGGAAATGATCCAGTTTCATTTTTCTGCATGTGGCTGACCAGTTTTCCCAACACCATTTGTTGAAGAGACTGTCTTTTTCCCACTGGACATTCTTTCCTGCTTTGTCGAAGATTAGTTGACCATAGAGTTGAGGGTCCATTTTTGGGTTCTCTATTCTGTTCCACTGGTCTATGTGTCTGTTTTTGTGCCAGTACCATACTGTCTTGATGATGACGGCTTTGTAATAGAGCTTGAAATCTGGAATTGTGATGCCGCCAACTTTGCTTTTTTTTTTCAACATTCCTTTGGCTATTCGGGGTCTTTTCTGGTTCCATATAAATTTTAGGATTATTTGTTCCATTTCTTTGAAGTAAATTGCTGGTATTTTGATGGGGATTGCATTAAATGTGTAGATTGCTCTAGGTAGCATAGACATTTTCACAATATTTATTCTACCCATCCATGAGCATGGAATGTTTTTCCACTTCTTTGTGTCTTCCTCAATTTCTTTCATGAGTACTTTATAGTTTTCTGAATACAGATTCTTTGCCTCTTTGGTTAGGTTTATTCCTAGGTATCTTATGGTTTTGGGTGCAATTGTAAATGGGATTGACTCTTTAATTTCTCTTTCTTCTGTTTTGTTGTTGGTATATAGAAATGCAACTGATTTCTGTGCATTGATTTTATATCCTGACACTTGACTGAATTCCTGTATGAGTGCTAGCAGTTTTGGAGTGGAGTCCTTTGGGTTTTCCACATAAAGTATCATATCATCTGCAAAGAGTGAGAGTTTGACCTCTTCCTTGCCGATTTGGATGCCTTTTATTTCTTTTTGTTGTCTGATTGCTGAGGCTAGGACTTCTAGTACTATGTTGAATAGCAGTGGTGATAGTGGACAGCCTTGCCGTGTTCCTGACTTTAGGGGAAAAGCTCTCAGTTTTTCTCCATTGAGAATGATATTCGCTGTGGGTTTTTCGTAGATGGCTTTGATGATATTGAGGTATGTACCCTCTATGCCTACACTATGAAGAGTTTTGATTAAGAAAGGGTGCTGTACTTTGTCAAATGCTTTTTCAGCATCTATTGAGAGGATCATATGGTTCTTGTTCTTTCTTTTATTAATGTCTTGTATCACATTGATTGATTTGCGAATGTTAAACCAACCTTGCATCCCAGGAATAAATCCCACTTGGTCGTGGTGAATAATCCTTTTTATGTGCTGCTGGATCCTATTGGCTAGTATTTTGTTGAGGATTTTTGCATCCGTATTCATCAAAGATATTGGTCTGTAATTCTCCTTCTTGATGGGGTCTTTGCCTGGTTTGGGGATCAAGGTAATGCTGGCCTCATAAAAGGAGTTTGGAAGTTTTCCTTCCAATTCTATTTTTTGGAACAGTTTCAGGAGAATAGGTATTAATTCTTCTTTAAATGTTTGGTAGAATTCCCCTGGGAAGCCGTCTGGCCCTGGGCTCTTGTTCGTTGGGAGATTTTTGATGACTGCTTCAATCTCCTTACTGGTGATGGGTCTATTCAGGTCTTCAGTTTCTTCCTGGTTCAGTTTTGGTAGTTTATATTTCTCTAAGAATGCATCCATTTCTTCCAGATTGTCAAATTTGCTGGTGTAGAGTTGCTCATAATATGTTCTTAGAATTGTTTGTATTTCTTTGGTGTTGGTTGTGATCTCTCCTCTTTCATTCATGATTTTATTAATTTGAGTCCTTTCTCTTTTCTTTTGGATAAGTCTGGCCAGGGGTTTATCAATCTTATTAATTCTTTCAAAGAACCAGCTCCTAGTTTCATTGATTTGTTCCACTGTTCTTTTGGTTTCTATTTCATTGATTTCTGCTCTGATCTTTATGATTTCTCTTCTCCTGCTGGGTGTAGCCTTTCTTTGCTGTTCTTTCTCTAGCTTTTGTAGGTGTAGAGTTAGGTTGTGTACTTGAGACCTTTCTTGTTTCTTGAGAAAGGCTTGTATTGCTATATACTTTCCTCTTAGGACTGCTTTTGCTGTATCCCAAAGATTTTGAACAGTTGTGTTTTCATTTTCATTTGTTTCCATGAATTTTTTTAATTCTTCTTTAATTTCCTGGTTGACCCATTCATTCTTGAGTAGGGTGTTCTTCAGCCTCCATGTATTTGAGGTCTTTCCAACTTTCCTTTTGTGGTTGAGTTCTAGTTTCAGAGCATTATGGTCTGAAAATATGCAGGGAATGATCCCAATCTTTTGGTACCTGTTGAGACCTGATTTGTGACCCAGAATATGGTCTATTCTGGAGAATGTTCCATGTGCACTGGAGAAGAATGTGTATTCTGTTGTTTTGGGATGGAATGTTCTGAATATATCTGTGATGTCCAACTGGTCCAGGGTGTCATTTAAAGCCTTTATTTCCTTGTTGATCTTTTGCTTTGATGATCTGTCCATTTCAGTAAGGGGGGTGTTCAAGTCCCCTACTAATATTGTATTCTTGTCAATGTGTTTCTTTGATTTTGTTATTAATTGGTTTATATAATTGGCTGCTCCCATGTTAGGGGCATAGATATTTATGATTGTTAGATCTTCTTGTTGGACAGATCCTTTTAGTATGATATAGTGTCCTTCTTCATCTCTTATGATATTCTTTGCCTTAAAGTCTAGTTTATCTGATATAAGGATTGCCACTCCAGCTTTCTTTTGCTGTCCATTGGCATGGTAAATTGTTTTCCATCCCCTCACTTTAAATCTGGAGGTGTCTTTGCGTGTAAGATGAGTTTCTTGTAGACAGCATATCGATGGGTCTTGTTTTTTTATCCATTCTGATACCCTGTGTCTTTTAGTTGGGGCATTTAGTCCATTTACATTCAGAGTAACTATTGAGAGATATACATTTAGAGCCATTGTATTGCCTGTAAGGTGACTGTTACTGTATATTGTGTTTCTTCCTTTCTGGTCTATGTTTCTTTAAGGTCTCTTTGCTTAGAGGACCCCTTTCAATATTTCCTGTAGGGCTGGCTTGGTGTTTGCAAATTCCTTGAGTTTTTGTTTGTCCTGGAAGATTTTTATCTCTCCTTCTATTTTCAGTGAGAGCCTAGCTGGATATAGTATTCTTGGCTGCAGATTTTTCTCATTTAGTGCTCTGAATACATCATGCCAGCTCTTTCTGGCCTGCCAGGTCTCTGTGGATAGGTCTGCTGACAATCTAATATTTCTACCATTGTATGTTATAGACCTCTTGTCCCGAGCTGCTTTCAGGATTTTCTCTTTGTCACTAAGACTTGTAAGTTTTACTATTAGATGACGGGGTGTGGACCTATTTTTATTAATTTTGGGGGGGCTTCTCTGTGCCTCCTGGATTTTGATGCTTGTTCCCTTTGCCAGATTAGGGAAATTCTGTATTAAGATCTGCTCCAATATACCTTCTGGCCCTCTCTCAATCTCGTCCTCTTCTGGGATCCCAATTATTCTAATATTGTTTCGTCTTATGGCATCACTTATCTCTCGAATTCTCTCCTCATGGTCCAGTAGTTGTTTGTCTCTCTTTTCATCCTCTTCTTTTTTCTCTGACATTTTGTCTTCTAAATCACTAATTCTATCTTCGGCTTCATTTATCCTAGCAGTAAGAGCCTCCATTTTCAATTGCACCTCATTAATAGCTTTTTTGATTTCAGCTTGGTTAGATTTTAGTTCTTTTATTTCTCCAGAAAGGTCTTTTATTTCTTTAGAGACAGCTTCTCTATTTTCTTCCATTTTTTTTTCAAGCCCAGCCAGCACCTTAAGAATCGTCATTCTGAACTCTGGTTCTGTCATATTACTAATGTCCGCATTGATTAGGTCCCTAGCCGTCATTACTGGCTCTTGTTCTTTTTTTTGTGTTGATTTTTTCCGCCTTGTCATTTTATGCAGATAGGAATAGATGGATGAGAGAACTAAATACTAAGGGGTAGCGATGACCCCAGAGAAATATACACTAACCTACTCAGAAGAGACCTGGAACTGGGTAGAAAAGTAAGAGGGGAAAAAAAAAAAAAAACAAAAAAAAAAAAAACAAAAAACAAAAAACAAAAAAAACCAAATCCAAAAACTAACAAACAAACAAACAAACAAAAACCCAAAAACCCAAAATCATACAAAAACTAAACAAAAATGAATAAAACAAAATCCTGTATCTATATTATCTATTTCTGTTTCTATATCTATGTCTATGACTCCATATCTATATCTATCTCTATCTCTATCTATCTCTATCTCTCTCTATTAGATTGGTGAATTGAACAGACCCTATAAGTATCCAAAAAAATAAGGTTAAAAACAATGAAGGGATAAAATATGATTATAACAATGAAAATTTTAAAAAAAGAGAATAAAAAGTGTTGATACGATATAAGAGTTAAGAACGTTAAAATAGGAAAAGGGAAAAATTTTAAAAGAAAAAAGTAAGAAAAAATTTCAAAGAGAAAAAAAAATCAATGAACTTTGAACGACTGAAGAATCATGGGGAAAAAGCCATGAATTGTCTCCGTTGCTTTTCCGTAGTTCTGGGGTTCCGCAACGCTTAGCCGTCTTGAACTTGACTTTGACTGGATGGTTTGTTTGTTTGTTTCTCTTGGTCTTCTGGGGGAGGGGCCTGTTGCTATGATTCTCAAGTGTCTCTGCCCGAGGCGGATTCCCACCGCCCTCGCCAGGGGCCAGGCTAAGTAATCAGCTCGGGTTCGCTCTCAGGAGCTTTTGTTCCCTGAACGCTTTCCGTACCTCGTTGGAGGACGGGACTGAAAATGGCGGCTCCCAGTCTCCGACCCGGAGGAGCCGAGAGCCTGGGGCCTCAGCCCTCAGCCCGCCTCAGAGAAAAGCAGTCCCTCCCGTCTCCTGGTCTCCGGCCGCGCTCCGAGCTCACCCGGCCTGTGACTGAGTGTCTCTATCTCTGGCGCGGCCCCGCTTAGAATCTCCAAACCCGGCAGATCCTGCAGCCGCTCCCGCACTGCTGCTCCCGGAGGAGGAAGGTGAGTCTCTCCGGGTCTGCCGCCCGTGGGGTCCCCGCTCACAGATCAGTGGCCCGGCTGAGCTTCAGATCCCAGCCCAAGGTAACCCCAAGCTGAGAGACACCTCAGCTCAGCTCCGTCTCTCCCGCCGGCTTCTGAGACCTGGGAGCTCGGTCGCGCTCAGACACCCCTGGTCTTTTTGTGTCCCCGTGGGTCCTGAGACCACACTGTCCCTGCAGGGGCTTCACCCCCCGCTTGGTCTCTGGGGCGACGTCCCTCAGTGGAGCCGACTTCTCACAGTTCCGAGTCTGTGCTCCGCTGCTCGCTCCCTTGCCGGCAGCCGGCCCCTCCCCCCGGGGTCTATCTTCCCGTCGCCGCAGATTCACTTCTCCGCACGTCCTACCTTCCAGAAAGTGGTCGATTTTCTGTTCCTAGACTTGCTGCTCTTCTTCTCTTCGATCTCCGGTAGAATTTGTAGGTGTTCAGAATGGTTTGATAGCTCTCTGGGTGAATTCCTGGGACCTGATGATAATCAGTCTCCTACTCCTCCGCCATCTTGCCGCTCCCCTCGTAAGGAGGAGTTTTTATCTTGCCCTCATATATTCGTTGCTGCTGCTGCTTCCCATCTTGCCTCCTCCTCTTCTTCTTCTGCATCCTCCGTTGCCTCCTCTTCTTTCTTTTCCTTCTGGTCTTTTTTTTTTTTAATTTTATTTTTATTCTTTGCCCAAGGGGTACAGGTCTGTGAATCATCAGGCTTACATCTTTCACAGCATTCACCAAAGCACAAACCCTCCCCAATGTCCATAATCCATCCACCCTATCCCTACCCTCCCACCCCCCAGTAACCCTCAGTTTGTTTTGTGAGATTAGGAGTCTCTTATGGTTTGTCTCCTTCCCCATCCCATCTTGTTTCATTATTTTTCCCTCCCTACCCCCCACGACCCCCGACCCTGACTCTCAAGTTCCTCATATCAGAGAGATCATTTGATAATTGTCTTTCTCTGATTGACTTATTTCGCTCAGCATAATACCCTCCAGTTCCATCCATGTCGTTGCAAACGGCAAGATTTCGTTTCTTTTGATGGCTGCATAGTATTCCATTGTATATATATACCACATCTTCTTTATCCATTCATCTGTTGATGGACATCTAGGTTCTTTCCATAGTTTGGCTATTGTGGACATTGCTGCTATAAACATTCGGGTGCACATGCCCCTGAGAATCACTACCTTTGTGTCTTTAGGATAAATACCCAGTAGTGCGATTGCTGGGTCATAGGGTAGCTCCGTTTTCAACTTTTTGAGGAATCTCCATACTGTTTTCCAGAGTGGCTGCACCAGCTTGTATTCGCACCAACAGTGTTCCTCCTGGTCTTTTTATTCCACCAAGCCTTAGACTACAATCATAAGATGTTACATTGGAAGGGGCACCAAAAATGATCATGCACAATCTTTCACTTTTCACAGGAGAAACAGACCAAGAGAGAGGGGAAGTGACATGAATATCCTAATGTTTGTCTGATTCAGGCTCTGACAATGGCCTCAACCAGGAGGAAATTTTATTCTGATAGAAAGGACTGGGAACCCCCAGAGAGTGAGGACACGTTATTCCTTAGAGAGAACCAAGAGGGTATTTATTGCTAAGGTTCAGAGTCTATCTGAGAGTGGTGGGGGGATATGGGCAGAGCTTGAATACATCAAGGCATGAGAGAAAGGATAAAGGAAAACAATTCTTGTAAATCTTACCCCAAATCTAAAAACATCCCACCACCTCGACTGTCACCACCCTGGATTTTGTGGTCACTATTATTATTATTATTATTATGTTTTTCTGGACCACTGTCATAATCTAACTAATCTGCTTGGTTCCTCTCTGAAATGCTGAAGCTCATTTCCATATAGCAACCAAGTTGTTCCTACTTACAGGTTTACTGATGACCTCCCTGGATGCCTAGAATAAAACCCCAAGGCCACTGTGTTAGTTTTCTAGAGCTGCATTAACAAAGTATCATAAACTGGATAGCCTCAAGCAACAAATATTCATTGTCAATTCTAGAGGGTAGAAGTCTGAAACCAAGTGTCATGCTCTCTTTGAGAACTCTAGCAGAAGCTTTCCCTAGCTTTGGGTGGTTTCTAGTAATCCTTATTATGCCTTGGCTTATAGATGTATCACTCCAATCTCACCTTGGCTTTATATGGCTGTCTCCCCCTGCATCTCTGTGTTCAAATTTCCCTTTTCTTATAATGACACCAGTCGTACTAGATTTAGCAGCCCCCAGCCCAGTATGACTTCCTCTGAACTTGATTATAACTGAAAAATTCTATTTCAAGTAATATCACTTTCATAGGTTCTTGAATGGACATGAGTTGGTGGGGGGAAGAGTATTCAGCCCGCTACAACCACCAAGAGCCCGCATGATCTGGTTTCTGTTACTACTTGGACCTCACCGTCTACTCGCTGCCCCTCTTTTGTTCCAGCCATGCGGGCTTTCTTCTGATTCCTGAATACACCAAACATGCGCCTACCTCAGGACCCTTGCGCTAATTGATTCCTCTGCCTGGGAAGCCCTCTCCCTTGATATTTTCAAAACTTACTTTCCCATTCCATTCAGATCTCCATTGAAATTCAAATTCAGATTAATGCCTCTACCATTCTCTATTTCTATACCTTGCTGTATTATTCTTCATTGCACCTATTTATATCTACATATATATTATCTATTTCATTGTTTTATTATTTTTGCCTGTCCCAGTTAGAATGTGAGCTACAATATGACAGCAATTTTCTCTTTTTCAATGATAGAACCAAGTGGCTAGTAACATGCGTGACACTTTTTAGAAACTCAGTAGACATTGGTTGGAGGAGTAAATGAATGGATGACTCTCCCAGTTTTAATGGCACAGGATTAGGTTGCATATATCAAGAAAAAGGCTTTTCAGCTCACCAGATCCACATTCTATAACCTGGCAGTCACAATGGCCCAAAGTCCAATTCTGTTTTATCTACTCAATACCTCCTCCACTACCCTTGGTTTGCAGATGGCAGACCAAGAGGTCAGAACTAGAGGATTAGGGAAATAGCACACCTGGTGAGTTAGAAAGTCAGGGCAATAGTGTGGTAAGAAGAGAGTGGGCATGCGATCAACAGTTAGATATCACACGGCTGAGCAAACTAGGGTTTCTAAAGTCAGTCAAGAGCAGTTACTGGTCCTCAGCAAATGGAAGGGTGGATCAAGTTTTACAACCAGGAATATTAACAGTAACAAAGATAGCAAGCATTTTATGTTGCCTTAAAGTCTTACAAGTTACAAAGCCCTTCACTGTCCAATACATAGCTGAACCACATATGAACTTGTGCAATTCCATAGTTAGAATACAACCACAATTACAACAGTTACAGTTATAATTCTTATGCCTCTGCTAGGCATTATGGCATAGGAATAGACTTGCCTTCAACAGTGTCAAGCACAGGAGGAAAGTAGGCATGGTAAGAAATTATTATTCTAAGAGAGGTAATTGCAATGATAAAGGCATGCCCAATTGGTATGGAATCACAGAAAAGGTGAGCCTAACTCAGCTCTGGAGGAAAGGAAGGATCAGGAGAGGCTTTCTGGAGGAGGCAACAACTGAAATGAAGGAAAGAAAGCTTCTAGATCTGCACTGTCACTTATGATAACTACTAGTCACATGTGGCTATTTAAATGTAAATTAAAATGAATAAAATGTAAAATTTAGCTTCTCAGTCACATTAGCCACATTTCAAGTGTTCAGTGCTCATTTAGTTAAGACTGATATAGAACACTTCTTTTCTATCATTGCAGACAGTTCTATTGGATAGTGCTGCTATAGAGTTTGGCTTTTCAAGGTCATTGTCCATTTAGGAAACTCTTGAAATTAACAGAATATTCTAACTCAAACTGGATTAAATACCAGTCAGAATTCATTTGTGCACATAACAGAGCAGTCCAGAGGTGGCTGATCCTTCAGGTAAGATTTGATAAAGATACTGGCTTCTTTCTATAATTCTCCCACCTTTCTCTTCCCTACATGATGGCTTTATTCTCATGCTGGTTTTCTTCATGGTAATAAAGTGGCTGCAATAGTTCCAGCCTTTTCATTTGTATTCCATATCATCAAGAAAGAGAAATCTTTTTCTCTATCCATGAGTGGCATGGGTTATATTTGCCTGTCTCCATGTATGTGTGTATGCTGGAGCTGGCACTAACCAATGTGACCAAGGACACACCATCTGTTGATTGGCTTAGGCCCAAGTTAAGTGCCTGAGTGCTGAGGCCAGACATATGGAATTGTGCTGATTTGCTTAATTCAGTCAGGATGGGGCTTGTTTGTGAAGCTAGAAGTAAGGTGCAGATGGATGTCTGTACCTGGTGGCTCAGTCATTAAGCATCTGCCTTCAGCTCAGGTCATGATCCTGGGGTCCTGGGATAGAGTCCCAGATCAGGCTCCTTGTTTAGTGGGGAGTCTGCTTTTCCCTCTCCCACTCCCCCTGCTGTATTCCATCTCTCGCTGTCTCTCTCTCTGTCAAATAAATAAAATCTTAAAAAAAAAAAAGTGAGATACAGATTTCACCTTCTGGCTGTAGCCCAGTAAGGTACAGGTGCAGAAAATACAGGTGCAGAAAATCGTGGGGTGGCAAGGCCCACTGCTGTCACTCAGTTAAGTGGATCTTGGATTATCTATGTCTTTCTGGGCCTCAGTTTCCCATAGGCCATGTGAAGAAGTCAGACCAGCTCTGGCTTCTGTTGATGTCTCCAGGTGAGATTTCTTAGCAGGGACAGGCTAGAGAGAGGGAGGGGAGACTCATGGGATGCTGTATTTTAAAAATCACTTATTCTCAAGGTTGTGCAAGTGCAGGATTGGCATCTAAATGTAAGGGTTTCCTTAAACTTTGTGCCCAAGGCACCATATTTGCCTTATCCTTGCTCCTATTCTGTTTCCCAGGAAATCAATTTGTCAGAAAGGATGGATTCTATCTTTCTCTTTGAATTCAAAGGATAGTTTTCTTTTATCTAAAATAGCAATGATTTTCAGGTTCAAAAATGCACACAGATCGTTTAAAAAAAAAAAAAGCACTGCTGTTTTCACCAGGCCTATCCATCTCCCCAGTGGTTGTTCTGATGAGTTGGGTGATATTACAACACAATAGGAAAACATATTACCCATTACAAATGGCATTGCATTATAAACTATAAATAATTGATAGGCAATGATATAGAATAATAACTTTGCCTCAGAGCTATTTGTCTGAGGTCTTAATAATTTCACTCTGTCGAGTCATAGACTAACCCCAGAGTGGCAGTTATAACAATACTGTGGTGATGGAGCAGATGGGTAAGAAGGAGGATGGTGGGGACTCAGAGATCAGGTGGGAGGGAGGATCACAGCTGATCAGAGTTCCCAGATTTAGCAAATAAAAGTACAGGACAAAAAAATATTGCATGGGACATATGTATACTAAAGAAATCACTTGCTATTTTTCTAAAATTAAAAATTAACTGGGTGTCTGGTATTCATGTGGCAACCCTAGTATTGCTGCCATAACAAATTCCCACAAACTTGTTAGCTTAAAACAACACATATTTACTATCTTTACAGTCTAGAGGTCTGATGTCTAAAATCAGTTCTACTGTGCTAAAATCATGGTGTCAGCAAGATTGCATTCTTCATGAAGGATCTAAGACAGAATTTGTTTCCTTGTCTTTGAGAGCTTCCAGAGGACACTTGCATTCCTTGGCTCCTGACCAACATGCCTATGACCTCTGATTCTGTCATCACGTCTTCTCTGATTTTGACTCTCCTGCTTCCTTCTTATAAGGACACTTGTGATTACGTTGAGTTTTCCTGGGTAATGGAGGGTACATCTCTCCAAGGTCCTTAATCACACCTGCAAAACCTCCTTTGTCATCTAAGGTAGCAGATTCAGAGGTTTGAGAATTAAGATGTCAACATCCTTGGAGGAGACATTATTCTACCTACCACACCTAGCCTAGCCTAGGTGGAAATGTCTAGTTCTTGAAATGTGACGTCAGGACACATAGTCTTCACAAATAACATTGGGTGGCACTTGCACTATTGCTCTGCCCCGGAACATTTCTTTAAAATTTCCAACTTTTGGAGCCAGCACTCTTGTCTGAAGTGTGAAGTAGGGGGGAGAACTGGGTTTCTGGGGTTGGGACAGATCTGGGTGGGAATTCTGACTCAACCTCTTTCTCTCCGAATGATCTTGCTAGATTGCCTTCCTCTCTGGTTTCCTGGTCTGTGGAATACGAGTAATAATAGTATTTCCACCCCAGGATCATCCTGAGGGCAAGAGATACTTGATGAAAGCATGTAGCAGACACTGTGCAAACATGAGGGGCTGCCATACTAATGGTGCTGATGAGAGGCTGTGAGTTTTGTAGGCAGGGGTGTTGTATGCTTCCTTTCTGGAGAAAGGCTGAGATGCAAAGTTATGGAGATGGCAGATTACTGTCAGTTGCTCACCTGACGATTTGTGCTGAGAGTTTATGCAATTGGCTATAACCCAGAGTGGGAGTTACTCAACCTCAGCACTACTGATAGTTTGTGCTGGATGATTGTTTGTGGTGGGGGATGTTCTTTATCTCTGACTCCATGTCTCTCTCTGGCCTTGTTGTCCTCAATGTAATAGGTCAATAATCACAGCTTCAGAAGAACCAATCTTGTTAACTGTCCATACTATCCAAAGCCACCTACAGATCTGATGCAAACTCTATCAAAATACCAACACCATTTTTTCATAGAACTAAAAAAAAAGTAATCCTCAAATTTGTATGGAACTGCAGAAGACCCTGAGCAGCCAAAGCAATCTTGAAAAAGAAGAACAAAGTTGGAGGTATTGCAATTTCAGATTTCAAGATACACTGCAAAGCTGTAGTAATCAAAACAGTATGGTACCAGCACAAAAATAGACACATCAATCAATGGAACAGAATAGAGAATTTATTTTTTATTTTTTTTTTAAAGATTTTATTTATTCACTTGACACAGAGAGAGAGATTACAAGTAGGCAGAGAGAGGAGAGAGGAGGAAGCAGGCTCCCTGCTGCGCAGAGAGCCCGATGTGGGCCTCGATCCCAGGACCCTGGGATCATGACCTGAGCCGAAGGCAGCGGCTTTAACCCACTGAGCCACCCAGGCACCCCAGAATAGAGAATTTAGGAATAAACCCATACTTACATGGTCAATTAGTTTACAACAAAAGAGGCAAGAATATACAATGGGCTAGAGACAGTTTCTTTAACAAATGGTGCCAGGAAAACTGGACAGCTACATGCAAAAGAATGAAACTGGACCACTTACACCATTCACACAAACTCAAAATGGACTAAAATGGATTCGTGGAGTAGTGAATTAATATCCAAAATATATGAAGAATTTACACAACTCAACATCAAAAAACCGAATAGTCCAATTTAAAAATGGGCAGGGGAGGGGGCACCTGGGTGGTTCAGTTGGTTAAACATCTGCCTTCAGCTCGGATCATGATCCCAGAGTCCTGGGGTCAAGTCCCGCATTGGCCTTCCTGCTCAGCAGGGAGCCTGCCTCTCTGTCTTCCTTTGCTGCTCCCCCTGCTTGTGCTCACACACATTCTCTCTCTGTCTCTCTCAAGTAAATAAATAAATACTTTTTAAAATAGGCTGGGGTCATGAATAGATATTTTTCCAAAGGAGGCACGCAGATGGCCATTGGACACATGAAAAGATGCTCCACATTACTAATCATCTGGTAAATGAAAGTGAAAACACAATGAACTATCACTTTACACCTGGTAGAATGGCTAAAATAAAAAAACAAAAGAAATAATAAGTGTTGGTGAGGATGTAGAGAAAAGGGAATACGTGTGTGTTGTTGGTAGGAATGCATATTGGTGCAATTCACTAGAAAGCAATATATAGGCTCCTCAAAAAATATAGAATTGCCGAATGACCCAGTGATTCCGCTTGCTCAAAGAAAATGAGCACACCAATCTGGAAAGATATATGTACCCCATGTTTATTGCAGCAGTATTTATAATAACCAAGATATAGAAGAAACCTAATTGTCCATCCATAGATGAATGGATGAAAAAGATATAAGATATGCGTGCATGCATGTGCAGTGCGCACGCATGCGCACACGCATGCACGCGCGCACGCACACACACACCCATGCTGGAATGTTAGCCATAAAAAAGATGAAATCTTGACATTTACAACAACATGGATGGACTAGAGAGTATTATGTTAAGTGAGATATGTTATTCAGAGAAAGACAAATGCCATGATTTCTCTCACATGTAGAATTTAAGAAACAGAGCACATGAACAAAGATACAAAAAAAAACACACAAAAACACACAAATCAAAACCTCCAAACAGACTCTTAAGTATAAGAGAACAAACTGGTGGTTGCCAGAGGAGAGTTGGATTGAAGGATGGGTGAAATAGATAAAAGGAATTAAGAGTACAGTTATCTTGATGAGCACTGAGAAGTGTATAGAATCGTTGAATCACCTGAAATTAATATAACACTGTATGTTACTGATACTTCAATAAAAAAAAATCACAACTTCATCTCTTTGACCCTGAATGCCTCTCTAAGTGACCACTTTGCTGTCAATTACTTATATTTTAGTATGAATGAGGAGTCAAAGACCAGAATTGATAAAAACAGAGCAGGGAGAGGTAAATAGAGGCAGGTAGATAAGAGGAGATCCTGATTTGGGACACCAGAGATGTCACATTCTAACTTTACAGTTTTCCTGGTACTTGATTCTGTTCTTGCATCTACTTATAGAATTGTGTTTTGGTCTGAATTATATTTTCCAATGCCCATGTTAAGGAGATAATTATTCACAGTGCAGCCACAATGAAAGAATTTCTCTGGAACAAATATTAACATCACATAGCTCTACATTTTCCATTTTATGAGCATTTACCTCTCTTCCACTAAACTAATTCATCATCAAATCGCCCAGATATTTATCTTCTTTGAAGGCCAACAGGAACGACTTTGAGGGTGGTCATGAAGCTCTCAGGCAGGAAAGACCTGGCTATCCCATTGCCTTCGTGGTTGAGAGATATGAGGCCTGTCTCTGATGCTGTATTTACCAGATGTGTGGCCTTGGGCCAGTTTCTTTACCATGCTGAGCCTTATCTCCCATATCTCCACAATGAAAAACCTTGGTTAGATTATGCCCAATTCTTCCTTTGAGCGTAAAGTTCTGTGAATCCATAACTCATCCGTGATGGTGTTGGGGTTCAGATCTGGACTGGAAATGAAATTGTTCTTAAGTTCTCCACCAACAGTGTGGTTTGGTTAGAGATTGCCTGTCTTGGTTGAAGTGAGAATCAATATTTTCCTCTTTTCTTGGGGAGCACCTTACCAATCCCAGCCACTGACCAGCTGTTAGTACTGGTGTTCAACTACGTGAAGTATGGAGCAGTAATACTAACTCCCACCTGGAGACTCTCGGAAGGACATACAGGGTAAACAGGCCCTGCAGAACTCATCAAGGTGACAGGTGTTGGGATTCTCTTGGAGTTTAGTTTCTTCCTTTGACAAAGTATTTAGGTGTTGTGCAAGCTGGAGTTTTATACTTTTCAAAGGAGTAAAACTCTTTGTTATATGCAATTATATAGCCGGAAGGGCTGATCAGCTTTCTAATTGCTACAAAGAAGTCAATGCTCATGGAACAATAAACTGTCCTTACTTCTTCATTTGTTCTTGACTTTTTTTTATGTTCATCAATGCAGGATGACGTGGATTAAACAGAATCCATCATTTTCTTGGGAGGCTTTCTGAATCCCTTGATTTCCACAGGGCATATGGACTGTCATGTTGACATGGTGGCTATTACTGGCTGCCAATTTATTCAATTATTCATTAATATTCATTAGATGCCCACTCTGTGCTAGGCACTAAGGAAACAGGAGAAAAAGCGGATAAAGACTCCCCCTTTTAAAAAAAATTTCATATTCTATCAGATTTATGAAACTATTATAATTCAATTCAACTCAATTCAATTCAATCCCAATTATCTTTATGCAGTAGTCTAGTTTAATTTGACTTATGCTTACAGAGTACTCACTGCATGCAGGATGATATGCTGGTTGTGACATCTCTTCATTTGTATTTCTAATTTCAGCAGTCATAATCACAGCTTTGGTTATTAGGCGCTGCACATTGAACCCTTTTATAAATAGGTAAATGACTACAGTAGGGAATAAACACCTCATGAGTCATGTTTGAAGAGTATAAATCTTATTTCTCCATTCCACTGTAGTCTTGGAAAAAATCAAGGGTATCTAGGACAAATACATTTATTTTTCCTCCAAGTCTCATATCATTCATTTATCTATTCATTTAACATCACTACCTAGAAAATGGGAACACAGAGATAGGTAAGACCAGGTCCATGCCCTCAGGCACCTCTCATCTAGCCGCAAGAGAGTGAAATCTCTAAACAGATAATTATCATTGTATTAACAATGTTATTAATCCCTATCTTTCATTGATTGTCTCCTGTGTTGCAGGTGATACACATGTCACACATCATACACATTATCTTGTTTGACCTATATGAATAGCTATAAGAGGTAGGTATAGTTTCCTTTTTTGTAGATAAGGAAACAAAAGCCTGAAGCGATCAAAGTGTACACCTGAGAAGTGGTGGAGTAGGGATTTGAACACAGGCTCATTTGACTCCAAAGCCCACAGTCTTCTTATCCAGCAGCAAAATTCCTAAATAAAATTAGTAAGGAACTAGGAGTTCCTTAGGCCAGGAGTAAGGAACGCTTTTCTTAAGGTCGGCCACCATTCTTTCCTTGTTCTGAAATCATAGTGAGCCCATTACTATTGCATATATTTTACTTATGCATGAATATGTGTGAGTTAGAGCTTCTGATAAGCATTAATTAAGAAGTATTAGCATGGTGACTTGAAAGAAGTAGAGAATGAATTCAACAAGTAGTATGAACATAGTTATATATGGACATGTAAATATAGGTACCTCTCATGAGTACTAGATCCTGGGGATCAAATGGTATAGGAGGCATAGGGTCTCTGTAAGAGTTCATAGCCTTCCAGGGGCTGTGGATAAATGAACTAACAATCTTGTTAAAGTGATAATGTGCTAACTCTTATGTTGGGAGTGCTTTGGAAACTATGGGATCTAGCTTATTAGTACTAGATAAAACCGGAGGATAAGGTGGCCAGTCAAATCTTCTCTTGCAAAGTAACCATAAAGTGAAGATTTAAAGGATGACTGGAGTTAGCCAAGTACAAGGGAATGGTGGGGGGAGCACGCATTAGTCCACTTAGCCTAGGCTATACCAGGTAACAAATAACTTCTAGATCTTGGAAGATTTAAGGTATATTAACTGTAGGTTAAGGTTTACTTCTTTCTCATGCTGTGTCTGTCCTTGGTCAGTTGAGGCTTCACTTCATGTCTCTGTACTCCAGAACCCAGGCTGATGGAGCCTTGACCATCTGGAAAGTGACAAGAGGAAGAGAAAGAGTGAGACATGAGTAAGCACTGGTTTTCCCAGCTCCTGCTTAAAGGGACAGACATTGCGTTCACTTATATTTCATTGACCAAATCAAGCTCCATGCCTGCAACTCCATGGTCAAGGGGATGAGGAAGTGTAATATTACCATATGCCTACAAGGAAAGGAATCCAAAAACTCGTAAAGAGCTCTCATGATCATCCCCAGGATAGGAAGAGAGGGAGGGCATTTCAGACCAGAGTTGTGCGTGTGGAAAGTCTGAGGGCCTGGAACACTTCTCTGGTGGGACTGCATTGTCTCATAGTGGTTGAAGCCCAAGTAAACTTCACATTTTAGTGGTTCTCAGCATCCGGATATGGAGGCCATCATCTTCATCTCACCAAGACCTAGCACTATGTTTGGCACAAGACCGTTGAAAAAGAACTGAGTGTGTAAGTCAGAGTTGATAATGTCTGGGCCCAAGAATCAACGTCCTGCCTTTTGCAGTAAGGTCCATATTTGTCACACAGACCACTTTCCTATCCCCATACTTACCTAACTCCGTGCAAAAGACATTTACTTTTTTTGGCCAGGCAGGATGGTGGAACATAATTATTATTTATTTAAAACTCATTACCTGCAAGTCTTTTGCGTGGAACCAATTAAGAAAGCTCTTAAAGAAAAATAAAATATTATGCTTGGTGTAACACAGTCTTTGGGGGCCCTCCTAATGTGTTAGAAATCCCCATAGGTCTTGACAATTTTTTCATCTCTCCCTTTTAAAAGCGTGGCT
Source organism: Ailurus styani (assembly GCA_002007465.1). Classification (NCBI taxonomy): domain Eukaryota; kingdom Metazoa; phylum Chordata; class Mammalia; order Carnivora; family Ailuridae; genus Ailurus; species Ailurus styani. The sequence goes on along the minus strand of LNAC01000112.1, from coordinate 739,049 downwards.
GCTGCCAGGGAATTTGGCTCCTGGTGTTAAGTGCTGGTTGTGGTTTTCCCCCAAATAAAATTATGGCTACGCTGAAGGTGGGAGTGAAGCAGGGAGTGGGAATTGGGAGGGAGCATGGGCACTCATGTCGGTTCAGGTGTCAAATTTTACATGTCTGGGTTTTGTTTCCACCAGGCCCCACTCTCTGCAATCACTGCTCTGTTATATACACTTACTGGAAGGGCTGGCTCTGTTTCCAGGAAATCTCTCTGAATTGGGGACATCAGAATCTAAAAAGTAGACGATGGAGGGCTGGTTTTAGATGGAGCCAGCAAAGGTGCTATGGTTTGAAAAAGCAGCGTGAGAAACAACTCTCCCTGAGATTCTGCAGCCTGGAAACATAAGCCCAAAAGCAAGTGCAAGTAAGTGTTTGGCTGACTAGGAGACCATCTTGGGATCTCTCTGAGCTCTGCTTTCCCGGCAGCAGGCTGGACTGTATAAAAGAGCTGAAAGTTCCCTTCTGCACAGAACATGTTTCGTGCCTATGAAAACCCTCACAGATGTACCAAATTGTCACCATTCCTGCACTGGAGATCCACTCATGTGGATTAAGATCTTGCTGTCAGAGACAGTAGCGTTTATGACCAGGCTTTAGCAGCAGAGTGTAAGCCACAGCAAAATACTGCTTAGCAGAGCTCTGTGGAAACATAGTTAAGCTCTGACTGCAGAAGAAAAGTGTAATCAAGGAAACGTGCACAGGCATCCCCAGGGCTGGTCAAGTGCTCCTCTGGGTTTCCAAAAATTCAAAAATATCTGCCCCAGTGAAGGAGCGGTCCCTCCCCCCTGTCTTTCTAGCTCTTTCAGGATTCTGCCCAAATGGCAGGGGGTACAATGTGATTTGTTTCCACCCTTTCAGAAGCCTACAGCCAGGAGGAGAGGTAGCACTGTGCACGCATTAAGAGTTACTATCACGACAAGAGTTGGGCTGTCTTGGGAGGCAAGGCTGCCCAGCCCTTTCAAGGTCTCGATCAAGGTACTAGGATTCAGTTTTGTCATCTGTAAAATGGGGAAGCTAATAGTAACTATCTCAAAAGTGCTGGCAAATATTAAATGAGAACATATATGCCCTGTATACCTACTAGTTAACATTTATTAAGTCCTTATTGATATTAAACTATGGTCTGAATTAAACATTATATAGGTTATTTCATTTGGTTCTCCCAATAGTCTCTGAGTTGTTACTAGTGTTATTATTTCCCATTTTACAGATAATGACAATAAAGTACAGAGATGTAAGTAACTCCCCTTAGTTGACAGCCAGTGAGAGGGTGTTTGGGATGAATCTGATGTGTCTGTCTATAGAACCTGTGCCCTAAACTGTGAGCTCTGATAAATGTTGACTATTAACATTAATATATGTGTTATTTTATTCAATTCTCATCATACCACTAGAGGGTGATTACTCTAAGTCCCACTTTTACTGATTCAGGCAGTGAATCTCAGAGAGGTGAGGTGACTAGGTCTGTCTTCCAGTGCTTGCAGAATCAATGAGCTCTCCAAGGCTCTCCCTTGCTGCCAACTTCATGAATTACTTATCGAATGGGGCAGGATTATGTTAAACACCCGAAGTACTACTGTCTTGAATTGGACCAAATATACAATGAATTGAACCAAGAAGGAGTACCTCATGGTGCTTTATATGAATGCAGGCACCTGGAATATCCACAACAATTTGACATGCCCTGGGGCTAGTCTAAGCTAGATGCAAAATACATACCTCTGGGGCCCGGGCCACACCCATGCAATCAGAGCTGCTGAGGTGAGGCTTGGAAATCTGTGTCTGACAAGCTTTTCAGGTGATTTTGATAAGCAGCCAGTTTGGAAACCACACCAGCATAGCTAGACCCAGATCTCCAAGTGGCATTTCATACCGAATGATGCAGAATGGAGATGAAGTCGTAGAGGCTCCAACTTTGATGACTCTGTCCTGTCGATCTTGTGACAATAAGCCACTCACCCAACTTCACTGAGCATTGGTTTCTTCATGGGTCACATGAAGCACATAGTGCATGGGGTCATGGCAAGGAGCACAGGAGTTAACACATTAAAAACATGAGCCAAATCAAAAGTGGTCCACTCGGAACAGCCTAGATGCTCAATACATACTTTTCAAGTTGAATCTTTGCTTTCTTGTGGCCATATCTGAAATCATCATAGTTTCTAAATGCTTCTAATGTTTCCTGATGATGCTGATAATAAGGTATTCCCACTAGTTTCTGAAACTAACTGAAAACGTAATTATCTCTAGACAAAGATGGTTTCTAGAACACTCAGGTCCTCGATTTTTCCTTTTTGAGTCAGAAATCAATGCAGTGGTAGATTTTCTCCTAAAATATACCTAGAAGAAAAGAGAAACCTAAATTAGCCCCATTTGGGCTATGTGCAATGCAAGGGGAGCCCCATTGTCTGTTCAGCATCACTTACCGAGCATCTCTTTCAGCTTAAAGAGGCTAATCTGATAAGCTCTATTGGATGGTATTACAATTCCAGCTAGGCAGAGATCTGGGTTCCATTAAATACATGGGAAATGTCACAGGGTTACCCACGTTAGAGAAATAACTCCATTAGTTATAAATGGCAATTTATGCTGCTATAATTCCTCTTACAGAAACTGTTCTATGTTGTAAGGAGCTCAGTTATTTTCTGGTTGCTGCAGAAATGACTTCTCATAGCAATAAAATAAAATAAAATAAAATAAAATAAAATAAAATAAAATGGTTTCCAATCATGGTTTTGGATCCCTGTGATTTGGCTACAGGGAAGGAACCACACCAACTCAGACCAGGCCAACCTGAACATTTTGGTCTATTTCTTTTTCCCTTTGGATATTAATAACCTGACTTTCTGGTATGCTTCTAGGTCTCATGGACACACTGTGTAGCCTGAATCACGCTGAACTCTGAGCACTCACAAGATGACTTTCTTTCTAAACATCCTCCTTTCCATGTCAAGGTGTTCAGTTCACAGTCTCTTGAATGACCTCAACTCTGAGCAGCTTGTGTTGTGATGTGTCTTGTTGGGGGCCATGAAAGCAGAACAAGGCACTGTCCTCCTCTTCAAAGAGTTTGTGGTCTTGCTGGAAAATCTGTGCTAATAAGCATTAACTCTGCAAACAAGCACTAATAACACACATTTCAGAATTATACAACACATGATTGGATGCTGATCAGAATACAATCCAATGCACTTGGAGAAGTAAACTGGAGACTGAGAATAGGGTTCTTACAGAGGTGTGGTAGTCAGAAGGAGAGTTTATTACTGTTTGGAGTCAAGATGTTTCCTATTGGATTGGCTCCATTGGGATAGGGAAGCAGAGAGGAGAAAGGATGGTCTATCCTCTGGGAAAATGGCCCAAGCAGGTGTGTGAGAGGGGGTCTGCCTGGTAATGCCTGGGCTCAGGGAGAGGAGGTCTTCTCCTCTCCCAAGGTAAGTAGGTAGCTAATGCGTCTGTGGAATAGTGGGTGGTCTCAAATCTGAGTATGACAGGAAGTCTTTCCATGATGGCCAGACCCTCCAAAATATCTCTCATCTACTCTCATCCACTATAACCTTTCCTAAGAAGCTTGGGGAGCAGTTCTCCCAGATAATATGCAGGGAGATGCCCCGTAATTTTCCACTCATAATTAAATAAATAGTGCAGTAATTATTTGTTTAATGGCAGTCTCCCCCACCAGACAGTAAGGTTCATTAAATGAAGAATACTTAGCCTGATAACTGACTCCTGGTGAGGACTCAGTAAACGGCTGTTTTTGCAACCTGAGTTTCATGAGTGCAAAGCCTGTTTTGTCCCATCATCTTGGCATTCCAGGCTTAGCATGATGCTTAGCACAGAGAGGGTTTCCATTACAGACAGACTGGCTGAATGAACTCTTGATTTCTCCCCAGACTCCTTCTCCTGTCATCTTTCTAATCTCAGGGAAGGAGAACTTCATTGTAGGAGTCACCCTTGGATCTCTCTTGCATAGTCACAGCTGTTCCAACAGCACGTCTTGTCAGCTCTGACTTCAGCAGGTATCATTAATCGATGCCTCCCTCTCAAGACTTCTCCTACCACTGCTCTAGGGAGAGCACCCATGATTCCTTACCTGCCATTGTTGCCTACCTTGTCCCCTGGGTTTTGCCCTTGGTTTCCCAGTCTCTTCCTCAAAAACGTAATTCAGAGCATGACAAGCCTCTGTCCACACATTGCCAGTGGCTTTCCATCTTCCTGAGAAGAATACTCAGATCCTTTAAACTGGCTTTAAAAGTCCAATGTGAGCTACCCTCAGTGAGCTCTCTGAGTGTCTGTCAGTGTCCCTCCTCTCCTCAGCTTTGGCCTGAGGACAGGAAGAAGGCTAGGTGGCTCCCTACCCTCAGCACAAGCTGTCAGCTAACCACTCTGTCTGGAAGTCTCCTCCCTGTAACATCTGGGTGGCTCCATCCCTCCTTTCCTTGAGGCCCATTCAAATAACCCCTTCTTAGAAAGACTTACTGTGACCCCTCTTTCTAAAGAATCCCCTCCAGCATGCCTATCCTTTACCACACCTATTTCCCTTCACAGCTCCTATGGACACTGGTCATTATATATGTTTATTTATTCATCATCTATCCCTACTCTACAACGTAAGAGATGGAACTTGATTGATTTTGTTCAGTGTTTATATATCTGGCACCTACATGAAGTCTGGGCATTTAGAAGGCAGGAGATACTTGACAGATGGACCTGTGAATGAATGAGTGAACAGGCATGTGTGTGCACGGACATGAACACACGCATGCCCCACACACATTTCTACATGAGTGGTCTTTGAAAATGTGTTACTGTGTCCCAGGGATCAATAAAGGTGTCAGCCCTTTATTTTCATGATGTTTTCTTATCCTCTGGAAGATTCACTAAAGGAGGAATGGTTACGCCCATTTCACAGAGAATGGAGAGCTCCTTGAAGAGCTTGGCCAACACCCAGAGCTAGAAAGTGGAAGGTCTAACTCGATTTGAATGACTCCAGAGCTGCGGACTTTCACTGCCCCAAAATGTTCTGTCCAGGTCAATAGGAATGCCAAAAACATGCTCTGCTGCCTTGAGGTTTCTGGAGGGAAGCCTCCGAGGGGAATGTTGAAACAACACACTTGTACGTCAGTCGTGCCGTGAGGGAGCAGTACTTACTGCCAACAAGTCAAAGCGGCTCACCCTGGGTGACTAAACTGAACAACTACCCTCAGATTTTCCCTTTAGGAGGAAAAGGGAAGAGAGGGGGCGAGCCAGAGGAAAACAGTGAGAGGTTCCTCTGGCAGGAAGCCAGGCTCTCCTGTCAGGACATCTCCGACGCGCCCAGTGCAGGAGTTATTACTCATGTGGGGGAAGAGAAGCTGCCCAGCGCAGCTCAGACTCTTAGAATATTCCCCAAGGGAGGAGGGGACATAGTCACTGATGGGTGGGCCAGAACTTGGCTTTGAGAATTTAGTTTTAGTTTTTTAATCACAGCTATCCTGAGAGGCTGTTTGGCAACTGACAATTTACTCAGGATTCAGTAGATTGATGTGTCAAGTTGGCCATTCTTAATTTGGGGTTTGAAATTCTCTTCCTGCTCTCGAGTTCTCAGAAATAAAAGTGGTGTGGACTGCAGTTCTAGGGATGCCAAGACTCTGAGGGCTGGCTGATGGCCGAATCCGAGATCTGCTTGAAGTAGAATTTCAGTACCAGTGGGTGGTAGACTTCTGAGCACTCATAAATGGCAGAATTCCATGGCTTAGTGAATCACAGAGTTCCATTATTATCGCCCACTGAGGACCCAGGTGTGGAGGTGGAGGCCTGACAGAGAGTGATGTGTAGTAGAATGGCAGGTGTCCCTGAAATCTGACCAACCTCTTGCTTCCCCCTTTTAACTTGGTTTTGGGAAGTGTTCTTGTGCCAGAAGAGCAGAGATTTGCAAACTCCCGGATGCTGACTCTGTAAGTAGAGCTGTTTATCATTCCCAGGGGGGAACGTTGTCCCTCGAACAAACCTAAACACTTTGGGCGTGGCAGATATTTTTTGACTAGCTACCAATACCCTTCCCAAGGTTGGTTTCCCCATATCTGCCTCTAGCTATATGGGCTGAAAGAGCCAGAGTCAGATTCATGCTCTCTCGGTCTGTTTGCAGCTGAGCAGCCACGTGCCCCAGTTCTGTGCAATGAAATGTTAAGGGCAAGTGTTCTGAATAGCCGGGACATATTTCTCCTCCTTTATAAAAGGAGAGATGCACGGAGGCGCTCTCTCTCTCTCTCTCTCTCTCTCTCTCTCTCGCTCTCATCTCCCATGCCTTGGCTGCCTCCTGCTTCTTGCCTTTGAATGTGGTTATGTGAAACTGTTTCACCTAAAGACAGGGTAGCCGCTTTGAGACCACGAAAGGAAAATGGAGAGAAAGCGGGAGACATATGTTGAATGGTTTGAAGTCACAAAACTATCCAGCCAGGCTTGGAGCCCCCAGCTCCAAACCTCTTGCTAAATACATAATCTCCTTTAGGCTTAAATCACTGGTCTGATTTCTCTTACTGTGAGGATTTTCCTCCTCCGAAGTGTCCTCATCTTCCATGTGAGGCTTACATGGAGCAGCTTTGAACATGCATATTTCTGCTGGGAACTGGCACAGAGGTTCCCACAGGTTAAGGCTTAGAAGCTCTCCAGATTGTGAATACTGAGTGATCGGGAATCAACTCCCCAAAAGCCCAAGATAGGAAGTCACTATGCATTTCCCTTCCCTCTCAGACTCAAGCTCAAACAGGTTAGAGAACATTGCAACTGGCCACCTGCTGGGTTTAATAAAATCTGGTAGACTGTGAAATATTGGTGGGCAGGGACTGTGCTTCAATCATCTGTATACCCACAGGCCCCCAAGCATTATTATACACTCAGTACATACTTGCTAAGAGGCACTGGGCCGGGTACTGGAAGTTTTGAGTTCCAGTCTTCGCTTTATCATTAACCTACTCTGTGACCTTGAGCAAGGCACTTGACTCTTCTAGGCTTTATTTAGCTTCAGGGTGAAAGGAGAGCTTTGGGTCAGCTCATCCCTGAAATTCCATGGGGAATGGGGAATGGATGTGGGATTCAGAGCCTCTGCTGTAGAGGCAGATGGTGTCTACTTTAGACAAGTCACCATACTTTATTCTCTAAACCATGCAGAATAGGTGATTAGACATCAAATTCAGCAAAAGATGGGCCAATACACTGTAAGGTATAAAATGAGGAACTGAGAGTATAGTGAATCTTCTTAAGAGTGTGACTCTCGCTCAAGAGTCTTACAGGGTAAAGTGAGACTAATGACAAATTTGGCAAATGAAGAAATTGAGGCAAGATGAATTAACTTGCCCAGAGTCATACAACTAGCAAGTAGAAGTGCCAAGATTCAACTGCAGGCAATTTGACTCCAGTGCCCACACACTTTGGTGCAATTAAAATGGCACGGCCTGGCTTATTCTTATTTTTTTTGGTTAGGAAGTGGCTGGAACTTTCTTCTACTGTTTGTTTTGGCCAAAGTTGTGTGTGTACTTGTGTGCACGTAGGTGTGCCTATGTGGTGTGTGTGTATAATGTGTGTGTGCTGGGTATGCATATATGTGCATGATAGTCTCACTGGGTGGACTACTTAAACTTCATATAAGCAGCGAAAGAAAAGAGTCCTAGCTCTTTTAAAGTACTAACAATGAAAACAAACTTGTTATCAATTTTTTAATAAGTTTTACCTTTTATGACAATAAGCATAGTAGAATTACCCAAATATATGGTACAGAATACATAGGGCACCAGAGGTCAGTTTGGGAATGCCTTGTGTTAGGCAGGAAAGAAGAGCTGAACTCAGTTGGTGGGACTTGGGAGAGAAGATTTTGTTTAAGAATGCTTCAGAGGTGTATAATCATTGAGGAAAGGTATGGACTGTCTCCCCAGAAGAGAAGAAAATATACATATGTACAATTTGTATGTAATTTCATGGGGTTCATAGACTTCTTTTGGGAAGGATCTTCAAGTAAAGGCTCAGGTGGGAATATGCAAATATTGTCCAGCAGTAAATGAAGGTGTTCTTGAATGAGACAGTAAATTGCCACAGGGGTGCAGAAGTGGGGTGGGTTTGGGGGTAGATCTTTTTTTTTTTTAATTTATTCCTGAGATTCCAAAGGGTTTGATGAATAGCTTGCTGAAATCCTAACCAGGTGATATATCAGGGAATACTATGGATTTCTTACTCCATGCTAGGTCTTGTCTGGGACAAGGCAGGGATTCAATAAATGATAAGATGTCACATCTTCCAGACCAGGAGATGACAGACATGCAATAGGTAAAAATAAAGAAATCAAAGTCAGGGGCAAAATGAGTGGCAGAAACTATGAATGACAAAGACACCTTTCCACCTCATGTCCAATGTCTCTCCATTGCAGCCCTACAGGCTCATGCTATTCTCCCAGTTTCCCCCAAACCATCCTGATCTCAAGGCCATTACCATGGTTGATCTTCCTGGCTGAAATACTGCTCTTCTATGCCTCACCTGGTGATCCTTCTTATCATCTGGGCCTTCTCTGACCACATATCTAGGTTCCTCAAGAACTTAAAAACAGAGCTGCCCTACGACCCAGCAATTACACTAGTAGGGATTTATCCCAAACATGAATATAATGATCTGAAGGGGCCCCTGCACCCCAATGTTCATGGTAGCACTGTCCACAATAGCCAAACCTTGGAAAGAGCCAACATATCTATTAACAGATGAATGGAAAAAGAGATGTGGTATGTATATACAATGAAATATTACTCAGACATCAGAAAGGATGAATACTTACCATTTACATCATTGTGGATGGAACTGGAGGGTATTATGCTGAGCAAAATAAGTCAATCAGAGAAAGACAATTATTATATTGTTTTGCTCATATGTGGAATATAAGAAACAGTGGAAAGGATCATAAGGGAAGGGAGGGAAAATGGAATGGGAAGTCATTAGAGAGAGAGAAAAACCATGAGAGACTCTTAACTCTAGGAAACAAACTGAGGGTTGCTGGAGGGGAGATGGCTGGTGGGTTGGGGTAACTGGGTGATGGACATTAAGGAGGGCACTTGATGTGATGGGTGTTATATACAACTGACAAATTACTGCACTCTACATCTGAAACTAATGATGTACTCTATGTTGGGTAATTGAATTTAAATAAAGAAAAATAAAGCAGCATGCTCCTCTCCCATCTCAGAATACTTTCCAACATACCACCTGAATTTGCTTTCCATTTCCTTTACACCAGTTACTGCCATCAGTAATTATCTTCTTTCTGCTTGGTAACGTGTGCATTGTCTGTCTACCCTGGGTACAATCCTGGAGGGCGGGGAAAGGGACTTCTTCACTGCTCTGGCACATTTTGTGAATGATGAGATCAATAGATTTTTAACTGTGATAATCTAACAGTGCTTGAAATTCTGTTTCCCATCATATACGTCTTTCATCTGGGCCATACAGAATGAGAGAGGTGCCATGGAGATGGCCAGCAAGCTGAGAGTTCGCAGTTTTTTTACTTGCCAAGGCAGGATTCAAATCCATTGTTTTTAAAACTCAAAATAACATTTGTCAGCCTATTTTTAATGAGTCCCCCAAATTATTCATTTAGGGAAAAGTTACCCTCATGAGACATCTTTCTCCAAATTCCTGGATCACTGGAAATGCCTACAAGGTGGAAAAAAGGTGAAGTCAACAGGTCAATACTTATTGAGTAGTGAATCTGCAGATTTACATAGCGATGTGAAAAGTTTCACTGTCTGTATTCCCAGAGGGTGTGTACTAACACTATAAAACTCACATGCAGCGGAGAGAAATGCACAGAGGTGTGAGTGGAGAGGGAGATCTACAGTTTGGGTAGAGTAGAGATTCAGGATTCATGGGGACTGGTTCTAAATTCAGTGGATAAGGCAAACAGGGTATATAATCAAAATTACCCTTGAGATTTCTAAAAGGGACTGTATGTCATAGAATGCATATTTTTGTTTATATAATCCTGTTACAGTCATATTTATGATGAAATGTACATATATGCATGTGCATGAGTCTAATAAATAGGAGCCGAGGGATAGGAAAATGTGTGTCCTTAAGTGCTAGAATCACAGAGTCATGTGCAATGAGGTGCTTATATTAGGGGCAAGTAGTCATTGAGATAAACTGAATCAGCAGCAGCTCACATTCCCATCTTACATTCTTTCCAGAGCAGATACACCATTGGTGAGATGGTGGGCTGAACCTACCACATTACTCAAATTGTTCTCTCTCTTTCTCTTTTGCCCACTGAACTCACATAGTTGAATCTTGTTATTTCATGCACACATTAAATGCATGGTGTAGACCATGAACTGGAGGTCTTGGGTACTGAATGGGACAGCTCTGAATTTGAGCCTGTGCTTTCATACTCACTCCTTGAGGTAGCCACTGACCAGTTCTGCCCCCAACCATTTCCTCTCTCCTTCTAGACACATTCTCTCTGGGCATCTCACAATTGGGCAGCCATGTACTGAGTTTGGGCCAATGGAAAATGAGTGGTAGAGATGCTTGGCACGTCCAGGCCTGACACACAACCTTCTGTGTTCGAACCCCCGTACTCTTTCCTTCTTCCATTTTGATGCTGATGATCAAGAGGGACCTTGGAAATCACTTGCTGAATAGAGTGGAGCCAGGGGGATTGAAGAAGCCAGGTTCTTGAATCACTATTTGGAGGAGAGCCACCCGCCACTCAGGGACCCCTATGCTGGACTTAAGTGAGTGAAAAATTTATGTATCTTCATTGAAGTCACTGATATTTAAGATTTTATACCTTATAGCAACTGACATTGCTTTAACTAACACGCCATTTGTGTGACTTTGTGACAGCCATTTAACCCTTCTGTGCTGGATTCTGTTATCAGTCAGTATACCTCCCAAAGTTATCAGCATGTACACTTAAAAGCCACCATTGAGGAAGTTCAAAGACAAGACTGTTTATAAAGATGCAGACAGAGCTAAGAGACACTCACATGGGATGGGGAAGCATCTCAGAGCTGGTGACAGCAGAGAGCCATTTACACTCTGAGCCTGGGATTGAGGGGAAGGAGAGGAAGCATTTACCAGAGTCTGGCAAGTAGTTATAGCTGTAGGAAAGAGCTGCCTGGAGAGAGCTATAACTTCCAATGGAAGATTGCTGCCAATCCAAGTTCCAGCAGGAAAGGAGTTGGAGCAATGAAGAGCCAGATGTCATTCTCCTACCTTCCAATCTTCCCGCTGATGGCTCCCATTGACTAAACCCAACTGGAAGCCAGAAGCCAAGGAGCTCATTGATGTAGTCAATAAATGTCAGTCTCCTAGAGTATGGGCCAGGTGTAGAGGGGTGGAGAAAAGATCCGGAGGTGCAAATGAAGAATTTCCAGCACAGTTTCCCTATCCACAAGTTGGGAATCTTAACCACCTACCTTATAGAGTCTGTACTGGAGTTCAAGGATTATATATAATAAGCTCCACATAAAATATGCTCTTATTTCTCTGTGCTATCTGCTGCTGAACCATTGTCCACTGATCTTCCATTTCTTAAATTTTTTTCACTGATTTTTTTTGGTCATCATTATTGTTTGGTTTGGGGTTTTGTTTTTTGTTTTTTGTTTTTTAAAAATTTTATTTTAATTCTAGTGTAGTTAATATATGGTGTAATATTAGTTTCACATGTTCAATATAGTGATTCAACGATTCCATAAATGACCCAATGATCACCACAACAAGCGTACTCCTTAATCCCTATCACCTCTTTCCCTCATCCTCCCACCCACCTGCCCTCCGATAACCATGACTTTGCTGTCTGTAGTAGAGTCTGTTTCTTGGCTTCTCTCTCTCTTTTTTCCCCTTGCTCATTTTTTCCCCCTTGAATTCCATAATGAGTGAATCACATGGTATTTGTCTTTACTGATTTATTTCACTTAGCACTATATTCTCTAGCTCCAACCATGTCATCGCAATGACAAGACTTCATTCTTTTTAATGGCTGAACAATATTCCATTGTGTATATATATCACAACTTCTTTATCCATTCATCTATCAATGGACACATGGGCTGCTTCCACAATCTGGCTATTTTAAATAATGCTGCTATAAACATAGGGATTCATGTATCTCTTTGCATTGTTTGGTTTGTTTTACTCTCTTAGATGTGTTGATAGTCTCCCTAAAACCAGGAGATTTTTCACCATGAATTTAACTCTGGTATTATCTGGAATTTGGTGTCTTCATTTCTTTGTGATTTGTTTTTGATCATAGATGGGACTTGAGAAAATACCGAGTTTCAGAGAAGATTCTTCCTTCCCAGTTTCAGCTACTCATTGTTATTTTCAGGCTCACAGTGTCAGGAACTTTCCTGTTCCCCACTCCAGACAACAGCCATGTCCAAAGTACGCTGCTTATTTCCTGCCCAGGATTTGTCACCTCTGTTTTATGTCTGCTTCTGGGTTTGTTGGATAGAGCTGCCTGTTCATGAATGAGAGAGGAGTAGGCCATTCCAAGTAAGCTATGGGAGATTACCATGCTCCTGAGGCAGGATTGGCGCGATGAGGAAATCGAGGAGTCTCAGGTCCATTCTTCAACTGCCTCGTACGTACAGTATGAACTTGAGAAGTCTCTACCTTTTTTTCTGAGACTTATTTTACTCATCAGCAAAATGGGGTTCATTGTACCTGACTCACTGGTTAGATGTAGGGAGATAATAAAATATGCATGCATAGAAGCACCGGTACTAGTTGGCACATATCAGGCATTCAGCAATTTCTGTAGAAAAAATAAAATCTCTAAGGTGCAGCAGGGATCCTCACTTTCTGGTTGTGCTGGAGCTAGACATGGAGCTACCAAGTTGCTCTGGACCCCAACATATGCACAGTCTTTTTGGCTAAATGTGTTCTATTTATTCTAATTGGCACCCATTTAATTTTAAGAATTACTAAAATTTTCAAATTGAGTCCATAGCTATCAATCCTCTTCCCTGGGATTCCTCAGTGATAAATGAGAGGTGAAAAAATCATAATAAAATATGCCTTTGACTGAATATTGTTGCTTTTTCTGTTTTTCCACGTGTGATATATGACAGCAACCTATTCTGTGAGTATTTCTGGAATAACTTGTCATTTGGTCAGTCTGCAATCCAGAATCACTTAGGTTAGAGCAGAACAGAGCTGCATCCAAACTCCAGACCTGCCTTTTACTTTAGGGAGGTTACTCAACAAAACTTCTGCACCTATAAAGTGAGCATTATAAAGCCACTTATCTCTGGGTCTGTTTAAAGATCGGGAAAACAATGCAAAAAAAGTCCAAAGCAGTGTATAAGGAAGAATGCTCAAAGTGGTAGCAATCATTGTTGAAAAGGGGCAATTATCATATTACTTTAGATCCAGGAAAAAGGCTTGTGGAATCCATTGCCTTTACTTTGTGTCTGAGAAAACAAATTCCACAAGGAGACATGACTCACCAAAGACCAGCCCATTAGTTCATAGATTGCAGGTTTCCTGACATTCACTGTGATCTCCTGGCCATGGCACCACAGTTTCCTATCAAAGTGTCACTGATGGACAAACAGCAGAAAGCCAAGCCATCAGGAGACGTATAATGGTCTTTTCACTTACAGACCATCTGCAGAGCCCAGCAGTTTTGAGCATGTCCCCTGATGGCCGCCAGTACTCATAGTCACTAATCTCCACTGAGCTTTGAAGAGCTTGAGGATTTTATTGCCATTAGAGTCATCAATTGGAAAATGAGTGTCAGTTTTTGGAGATAAGGTTTCAGAGTAAATTTGGAAAGAAGTGTTTTTTGCCTCCCTTCCATGTCCCTTTGGGAAGGTCCAGAGTGACTATGGGTACCTCCTTGGATCAAGGACTGTGGGTAGGTCCATTACTATAGGGAGGACTTACGTTCCTCATATTCTTTATGAATAATGACTCTAATGTCAAATCTCATTAGTGAATTGGAAGATATTATGTTCTTTAAAAAATAAAGTATATGGATCATGGAGAATAGTTAATTCTCCAATTTTTGTAGGCTCTATCAGGAAATGAAGGGAGACTGTGGCCATGCTTTTAGTGTTCAAAGAGGTATTGTCTCATAATAAGTGAGATGTCTTGAAGAAAACCTACCACCATTACCACCACCACCACCACCACCACCAAGTGGGACTTTAGTAGAAGATCAAAGCGAGGACAAAACAAATATTTTTTGAGTATCGAACATGTGCCATTCAACTTGCCATACTTTAAAGATATAACTACTTGATTATGTTTATTTTCCTCTGAAAGCTCTGTGGGGTATGGGTCCATGTGTCTTATCCACATCAGTAATGAACACAGTGCCCAAAGAATCTTTCTGTGTTTGTCGAAGAATAAAGCTCTCTATAAATGATCTTTTAAAATCATATGGTCACCTTGTGAACTGGGAGTTATTATCCCCACTTTGTAGATAAGAATGCCAAGATTTAGAGGAGTTAAATCATGTGTCCATTGTGCTGGTGGTAGATGGAACTCCATGATTTCTGAATCCACTCTGTTTCTACTGTGACACACGGCTAGATTCTTCATGGAAGACATCTCTACTTGTGTTTTATGCTATAGAATGGTGGGTGGTTCTCTCCAATTATTATTTCCTTCAGATTGAAGGGAAATGGTTCTATCATGGATAATGACAATGCAGAGTAGTTTAAGACAAAAGGAACTCCCTGGCTTGATTCTCGATTCTTGATAGCTCGCTCACATGACAGTTGGGAAAGGCCACAGTTCCTTGCCAGTTGTTGGTAGAAAAATCTCAATTTCTCAACACATGGACATCTCCATAAGGCTGCTTAAGTGTGATCACACTATGTCAGCTGCCTTCCCCTGGTGTGAACTGAGTTACTGATACAGCCCATACTCAAGGGGTGGGGAATTAGGCTTCACCATTTGAAGGGAGGAATATCATTGATTTGGTGGACATATTTTAAAACCATCAAAATGGGTTAGGTAGGCCATGTTTTGTAATCTGCGACTCAAATATTATGTTTCAATTCCCCATAGATATTGTCAAAAAAGGGGAAGGGCTTTGGTATTAACAAACCAGTCTTTGAACCCTGGATATATGTTCGATGTCTCTAAGCCTTGTTTCTCAACCAGAAAATGAAGATCATACAAAGCCAATTTCACAGGTTTGCTGGTAGGTTTGCAGGTTATAAAGATGTTAGTACAATATCTGGCACAAAGTAAGTGTTCAAAAAATGGACTCACTTTCTGTTCCATTACAAGACAACTCTCCCTTTCCCCACTTCTCAAATATAAGTCTAAGTCAGGATATGAAAATCACATACACATACACAGACAGACATGCACGCAGACGCAGACAGACACAAACACACACACACACACACACACACACACACACACACACACACACACACAGGTTCCCAAGTCAATTCTGTTTCTACCATGCCATACTGCTGGCATCTGCATGGGAGCCATTAACCTCTACACTATGGAATATAGTTTCTTTTTTCTCCCCAAGTTTCAGATATTTATTATTCAGTGTAAACCCCAACACAATACACCGACATGATTTTGTGCATTTAGAGGGGAAATATTTCCTGGATAAGTGGAAAATTGTGCAGATGGCTTCTGGAAGACCTTCATTCTAAGCAGCTTTGTAGTGAAACATTTCCTTTGGAAGTCTGGACCTTCTTTCTTCAGTTTTCTATAATCTACAGTCACTGAGTAGAAGTTGTACTGATCATTGGGAGTCAGTTTGCTCCAGGGTTCTGGGTTATTATTTCTATCCCAACTATCATCTGGATTGAGCAACACCAGGTGCAAGATATACAGCCCTGTTCCACTACCGCCTGCCCCAATAAATATGAAGAGGGCGATCAAGATCAGATGCTTCTTGGCCTGACCAATGATCTGGTGTAAGTGGTTGTGACAGAGGCCTCCTGTCCAGGACAAGAAAAAACTAAATGTGGAAGGCCCGGTACTAAATAATCGCTACCTGGAATATAGTTTCTTGTGACAAAAATAGATTCTAGAATTGGGATACAAGTTGGAAAGGGAATTTAAATGTTCTCCAATTTTGCCCAAATTCTCATGCTTATTGGACACTCTTGAATGTTTCTAATAAGATAAACACAGGGTTAGTTCTAGACTCTTCCACTTGCGACCTTGACAACCCCGATCTCCTGTTTCTCAGAGTGATATGCTTTCAACTTTGTTGTGAAGTTTAAGTCAGATAATGTGTGTAACTTAACTCAATAAACAGTAGTTATTACTCTCATATTATTTATGGTTATTTTCATTTCAGGCCTAAAATATTTTAAATACCATCCAGAAAAAGTGTGTGTATTTTGGGGGACAAGGGTAGGTATCCTACCTTTTCCTACAAATCATAAAATGTACTTGCCAATTTACATAGATTATTTCAATTTATTCTTCAAAGCGATAGAGTGAGTCCCATATTATTAGTCCCATTTAGCAGATAAAGAAATAGAAGGTGTGTTGGTTGGCTTAAGCCTCACGGTACCTAGACTTGACCCTGGGAAGCTGATGCAATTGCTCTCTGCTTTATTGGTTATATTAGAACAAGGGGAGTGTGGAGTCCCAGAGTGATGGGTTAAATTCTGTGACCTGCTGACTGCTCATTTGACTACATAATACAAGTAAGAATTAATAATCCATGGAATCAAAGGTTGTGTTTAGTTTAGTACAATAATAATTTCAGGGGGTACCATCGACCAGGCACAGGCGGGGCTAGATAGAGGGGTAAAGAGAGTTTAAGAGGGTTCTATGGGAATGTAGATGTAGAAGAGAAGCACACAACTCATTATAACATTTCTTTCTTTTTTTTTTAAAGATTTTATTTATTTATTTGACAGAGAGAGAGAGAGAGAGAGAGAGAGAGAGAGAGAGAGAGAGAGAGAGAGAGATTACAGGCAGGCAGAGAGAGAGGAAGAAGCAGGCTCCCTGCCGAGCAGAGAGCCCGATGTGGGCCTCGATCCCAGGACCCTGAGATCATGACCTGAGCCGAAGGCAGAGGCATTAACCCACTGAGCCACCCAGGCGCCCCCTCATTATAACATTTCATTTTTGTCTCCAGATAATGACAGACAGCCCTTTAGAACTAGGTGATGGATGGAAAGCCAGTTCATGTTACTAAGTCACACACTCCTAGTAAACACTGAAGACTGGCAGCCTAGGGCTGTCGACATTGGTGAAATTCCTGATGAATCTGTGTTGGATGATTATAGAGTCAAGCTGCTTGAAATCAAGATATCACAGCTGAACAATTTCCTTGGTTCTCTTCATGTCATTTATCACCATTGTTTGTCTTGGTTGTTGGTATTAACATCAATTATTTAACATAATGCACATTTTCCTTCCTAGTCCTCTTTCCTGTCTGGCATGTGGAATCTCTTGCTATTAAACTGAGGGGCAGGTAGAAACATTAGTCCTTCTTACATCATTGTTTCCTCTGAAGTAAGCTTTTTTTTGGGGGGGGGAGCAGATAAATTGGAGAAAGCCAGTCTAACTTGGATAAAGATTATTTTTCTTGCTCTGTGCAAATTTTTCCAGTTGTCATTTAAGTTGCTGTTCCTCTGGGGTTGGGCATCAACTAGAACAATGGTAATGTGAGGTAGAGAAGCAGGCAGGTATGTTAAATCTAAAATGATTAGAAGCTGAGACATTTGGGATGGCAGAAACTGCTGGTTGTGTCCCCAGATCTGTTCCCCCTCTCTGACTTAATAGCATAACCTCATTGTTATGGGACAGCAGTCATCCAGCTAAAAGACTATATTTACTAGTCTCTCAGAGCTCTACGATACAAGCAAGGAATATCGGCAGGAGCGTAATGTGAAATTTGGAGGAAGGCTGATTAAATTTGCTAGAAATTCCCCTTCTCATTCTACCCTATGGTCCTTTCCTGCTACCCTACACCATGGGCATGATGGTTGTGCCCTAGGAACCCTCTTGAGCTGTAAGGTGACATTAAGATGAAAGTTGCAACCTATATGGTGAGCAGAAGGAGGGGTCTTGGATCTGCATATGCCTGTTTATGGAGCTCAGGCTTCCTATCTCTGGACTTCTTTCATGGAAGAGATAAACAGCTGAGTTATTTACATAATTATTCTTATTTGTTTGTTGTTTAGGTTTTCTGTTACAGGCAGCTGATCTTAATTCTAACAGATAAACTTAGGGGTGACTAGGTGAATGGGAGGGAGGATGGGAGCTGATTACTTCCAGGTTCTTGCCTTGGGTGACCATGTGGGTGGTAGGTCCTCTTCAGTGAGAAAGGACACACAAGAGGAAAAACAGGAAGGTGAGAAGAGGGAATATGTATGGTCTTGGGCTCAGCTAGTCCAAAGGGGCCATGGGACAGTGAGGCATAGGAATCCCACAGGTAGCTGGATATAGGTGTTAGGTGCTATGAAGTGTTACAAAGGAAAGAGAAAGAGACTTGGCCATGACTATCATGGGTGTGAGAGGTAAAACCACAGGGTGGATTATATTGGTAAGGGAGACCTAGATGTGTTGAGAATTAACATAGAGAATATGAGTGAACTTCCTGTGGGTCAACTGAGGGTGATACACAGATATGCATACATAATTATGATTCCAGGCATGATGTAGATGTGCCAAGAAGGACCCATTTTTATTACCATGCCCCCACGTACCTGCATTTTGATAAGATGCCAAATAAATGAAAATTTTAAAGCAGTTAGTTTCAGTTTCTAATGAATCTAAGGCAGATACTGCTGCCAAAGGGAGGTTCTAGTCAGTGTGAGATACTAGTGTTGCCACAGTAAGTTGATACAATTTTAGCCACATCAAAGTCCTGGGATGTCTGAATGTATGTGTCCTAATCCCAAGCAAGTAAGTGATTTCCAGTAGGGCTGTGAAGTATTGAAACTGACTCATGGATTCCCCTTTACACGGACAGGGCCTCATCAAGGAGTGGACAGAGCATAGATCTAAGACTTAGACCAGATTGGGTGAGTATATTGGCTCTAACAGATTCTACCTACACTATGTTATTGTCTCAGCTCCATTTCCTAAGAGGAAAAATGCAGGAATGCTTTCTATCTCATGGCACTGCTGTTAGAAATACAAGATGTCATATTTAGAGCATTTGAACAGTACCTGGCATATGAGAGGCCTGTAATTCTTCATCCCATTTGGTGATCGGGAAACTGAAGCTATAGGGACTGGGGCTTATTGTCTAGAGGCTTCCTGTTTGAAGTTCCCCTTCTCAGGAGATTTTCCTTTTTTTCTTTTCTTTTTTTTTTCTTTTATTTTTTCAGTGATCCAAGATTCATTGTTTATGCACCACACCCAGTGCTCCATTTAATACGTGCCCTCCTTAATACCCACCACCAGGCTCACCCATCCACCCTCCCCTCTGTAACCCTCCGTTTATTTCTCAGAGTCCACAGTCTCTCATGGTTTGTCTCTCTTTCCGATCTACCCTGATTCACTTTTCCTTTCCTTCTCCTAGAGTCCTCCATTCTATTCCTTATGTGCCACAAATAAGTGAAACCATATGATAATTGACATTCTCTGCTTGACTTATTTCACTCAACATAATCTCCTCCAGACCTGTCCATGTTGATACAAAAGTTGGGTATTCATCCTTTCTGATGGCTGAGTAATATTCCATTGTATATATGGACCACATCTTCTTTATCTCAGGGGATTTTCTTCACCAGAAGCCTAAGCACTTTAGTAGAAAAAACTGAAATGAGGTAGAGTAGGTATATCATACAACTCCATGGGATGCCACTTCCATTGTATTTATGCTAATGGCTGCTCCTAGAGTTGAGCAGTGTGCAACCTCCATAACTGTATGCAGTGGTCCTGTTTGGAGCCACTTCTCAAACAAAAGAAAAGAAAAGAAAAAAGAAAAGAAAAGAAAAGAAAAGAAAACAAAACCCCAAAAACAAAAACAAAAAAACCCCAATCTTCTCAATAATAAAGCCAGTTATCCTTTGAAATAAGAGAATGGATAGTCACCATTGTGTTTTGTCTTAATTGTCCTTTATTGAGGTTATGCTCCCTAAGTTTCTTAGAATCTCACTTTCCTTGTTCTCTGCCACACAGTACTCTTCACATTCTCATTTTGCCTTTTTCTTTGGCACATGCCAAATGTTACCTCCTCTGGTTGCTTTCCCTGCTCGCTCTGGGTGATATGAAGGATTCCCTCTTCTGGGCTGCCATGAAAGCTTAATCATATCTTTGTCTTTACCCTTGAGCTAAAGCCCAAACACCTCAGTCTGTTTTAGGAGGCACAGTACAATAATCACCTTTTCAGCTATATCTTTTGACACTTCCATTCCGTGATATACCCAGAATCAACTGTTCTTGTCAGTTTAGACTTTGGGTTTAATTTGAGCCAGGAGAAGAACATCTTGCCATGAATTGGGATCTATTCCTGGATGGGAGTACATGTGATCCTGCCCATGGGTATATGGTACGAACATCCTTTCTTAACCCTGTCATATGTTTCATGCTTTAAAACCTCTAGTCTCATGGTACCAGCTAGATGCATGTGGCTATTTAAATTTAATTAAAATTAAATAGAACTATAAATTGAGTTCCTCAGTTGCACTAGCCATATTTCAAGTGGTCAATAGTTCCATGTGGCTACTATAGCACTGGACATCACAGATGGAGGCATTTACTTCATTGCAGAGCATTCTACTGGACAATGCTGCTATAGACTTTTTAAATGTTTGGGGAAAAAAGTATCTTAGAGTCTTATTACTTTCAAAATATTGTCCCAAGACTAGCTACAACTGTATCACCTGATTGTTCATTAAAAATGCAGAGCCTCAAATGTACTAAGTCACAGCAACTGAGTCAGAATCTGTGTTGGAACAAGGTTCCAAGTGAACTGCATGGACGTGTGAGGTTGGGGGTCACTGCCTTAAAGATCACTGATGTCAGCCACCACACTTTGAATGTCCTCAAGGTTTTCACTTGCACATCAGAAGCCCAGAGAGCCTTAAAGATTGGGGATATCTGGGTCTCTTCCCTGGAGTTTATGATGTACTTGTTCTGGAGTCATCTTGGTACTAGGAGTTTTAAAAGCTTACCCGGTGACTCCAGTGTGCAGCCAGGAGGGAGAACCAAGGCAAGAAGGCTCAGAGAAGGACAGTGATGGACATTGGCTTCTAGTTATAGGCTCACTTACTTTCCTGACTCCAAGTGCAGTGCTCATTCTGGTATACCATCTAGTCTCACCCTCATCAGACAGAATTCCAGAGGAGTACTGATCAAGCTTTTTTTCCTTGTTTTTTTTTCTTTCTTTCTCCTCTTGAAACAATCACCCTCATATCCCCAAGTGGAGGTAACACAGGGACCGCATTATAATTGCTTGTTAATGTCAAATTGATGGCTGATGAATTTGCCATCTGCACAGACCTTGCCTTTAACAGCCAATGCCTGGTGTGGGGCTTGACACCCTCCTGGTGGAGATCAATATTCTGTTATGGAAGCAGCTGGCTGGCAGACACATGGAAGCCTCACCTCTTGCCTTTAGGCACACTGGCTCTGTGAAGAATTCAGGTCAGATTTGTGAGGGCTACAGGTGAGGGAGCCACTCATCAGCCCACTAGAGCCCCACACTTCCACTGGGTCAGGTGCATGCAGGATCACAGTGGTGCAGCCAGTGCCCAGCATATTATGAGGGCCTGCAGGCCAGATAGGCAGCCTACCCATCATCCCATCATATCCAGTCAGCTAAGTTCTTCCACTGTAGTCAGCCTCAAACTTGCCAACAAGAGACTGCTGGCAGGAAAAAAAGAAAGAGACTTCATAGACATTAATCATTCCCTGTGTTCACCCTCTTCTCTCTCTTCTAGTCTCTCTCTGTCTCTACAGGTGAAGTGGAGTGGAAGGAAGTTGAGCAACAATAGTGGCCGTGATAATGACCTATATTATTGAGCATTAACAATATGCTAGGAAATCCAAGTTCTTTTGTTAATTTTCTCATTGAATTCTCATAACAACACTGTAGATGGGGCTTCATTTTACAGATGAGAAAGTTCAGGATCAGAAAGGTTATGTGACTTGGTCAAAGTCACACATCAAGAAGTGGTAGAACTGGCAGGTGAACCTAAATCTGCCATTCAGCATGGCTCATGCTTTTTGCAACAATGTAGTCTGGTTTCCCGAAACGTGTTGAAGGTCCTCAGGTATGCATGTGAAAGAGAAAACTCTTCTCTTCCATGCTGGGTGGGCAGCATCATAATGACTATGCACATTAGACTATAACAGTTCCTATTTGATTTTTAAGATGTGGGTATCATTTATAAACATACTTTGCACCAATCTTAGGGTACCATCTGAAGAATTTTTTTTACATGTGTATACACCTGTGTAACCACAACTTAGGTCAAGAAATAGAGTGTGTTCATCTTCCCAGATACTTCTTCACAACTCCTTCCTAGTCTCCACACCAAGAGAGAACTGATATTCTGATTTCTATCAGTATAGATTAGTTTGCATCATCTTGAACTTCATATAAGTTGAAGCACACAGTATGTGCTCTTAGTGTCTGGTTTCTTTCACTTGATTTATTTTTGAGACTCACCCATGTTTGACTGTGCACCAGCAATTTCTTCCCTTTTGTTGTAGAGTATTCCCTTGTATGGGTACATCACAATCTGTTTTCCATTATCTTGTTGATGAGCATGGGGGGTGGTCCCCACTAGACTGTCAATGCCCACAGAGTAAGACAAGGTTTTCCCTGATAACTGTGTTCACTTCAACCCTAACTCTACCACTCTTATCACCACCTTACTTCACGGGGTTGCTAGCACAGCATCTCACGCAGGGAAGGTTTTTGAAAATGTCTGTTCATGGATAGGCTTGTTGAGTGAGAGTCTAGAGTCTTACTGAAGTATCTTTAACTTCAGATAAAGCTGATGAGCTTCCGATAAGCAGTTCTTCAGAGAGATTATCTTAGCCTTTGGGGCTGCTATAACAGATTGTTATTGATAGGATGGGTTATAAACAATAGAAATTGATTTCTCACAGTTCTAGAGGCTGGGAAGTCCAAGATCAAGGTGAGGACAGATTCAGTGTCTGGTGAGGATCACTTCCTGGTTCATAGATGGTTGTCTTCTCACTGTGTCCTCACAAGGCAGAAGGGGCAAAGGAGCTCCCTGGGGTCTCCTTTGTAAAGGTACTAATCCCATTGATAAGGGCTCTGTTCCCTTGACTCATCACTTCCCAAAGGCTCCACCTCCTAATACCATCACACTGGGGATTAGGTTTCGACATATGAATTTTGTGGGAGGACACAGGGATTCACTTTATGGAAGAGATCATCCTATTTTCAAATCAATTCCTTCCAGGGAAAATTAAGAGGTGGACCTACACCACTGGCATTCATGGCAAGGCAGTTCAGGGAGACTAACGGACTCCAGAGACAAGTTTTTCATGGAGCTATGTAACCAGAATGAGCACAGCGATTTCTCTGTTTCCTCAACTGGAAAATGAGGATAATATAACCAGCTCTGCTTCAAACCACAGATATTTATAGGAAGAGGAATTACAGGAAAATTCTTCATAAGTCACAGTGGACTTTGCCAGTCATTAGTATGAGAAACCAAATCCCCAAATCCACTGTCCCTCTCATGTTTCTTCAAAGCACTTTCTTTGACATGCACAATAAATGCACCCACCATTTATCAGTTTGGGAACTGCTACAGCAGAGGTAGCTCTGGGAGCAACCTAATGATCATGTTAAAGAATGTGAGACCCCTTGGAAAGAAGGTGAGATGTGCATCTTCCATTCACCTTTTCAGATGCCATCTTCACCCCTCCCTGCTCTCAGTTACTTCCCATGAGACTGACTTAAGTGGACTAAACTAATAGGTTCCCATGTTTCTGGTATCTGGAGGGCAGTAGGAGAGTGGAATTGGTATGGTTATCTCCTCTGTTTCCTGCTGGGACTCTGACTGATACATTAACCTGTGCAACTTTATAAAGACTTGTTTCCCAAAAACACCTGATGATGACTTCCTTCCCCTTATTTTTCTTTATTACCTAAAAGAATCCTATTGAATTCATGAAGAATTCTGGGGAATACATTCTCTCTCTCTCTTTTTTTTTCTATCCACTAACTCTAAAGCTTCCAAACCCAGTTTTCAGAGAATTTTTGAACTTTTCAAACATAGAACAACTCTTTCCATTATACTAAAAAGTAGAATAGTGGCTTATCAAGGACCTTCCATAAGCCTACATTTGGAGATGGCCCACTTGGGTCAGGGATGGAGTGTCCATTAAGTATCTACCCTGGATAGGTCAGAATTTTGAAACTTGGACTCAGGATACAACCTTAGCGAAACAGGATTGACTAGATCTTTCTGCAGTGGAGTGCTACCATTTTAACCATGTAAGGTGGCCAAAGCTCTTACATCATGAATCATAGAAATGAGTCTGAAGGCCTGGTGTGGTCAATCCAATCCTTTTATTTAGGGACCAAATCACCTTCACTACTTAACTCAGTTTTTGGGAGGTGATTTAAGTGATGAAACCAATTATCTTAAGAGGGAAATCTTACCAATAAAATATTATTTTGACAAAGCTCTTATTAGAGATGGCTAAGTTTATCCTGGGTTTTTAGAGAATGAGGAGTTTAAAGATATTTAATTGTGTTAATGAAAGTGGTCTTTTTTCTTTCTCTTTCTCCTCTATCTTTATTTGTAAAATTGGGTGCCCCCCCATGTTGCTTTTACCTTCAAAGTTGTACTTTATTCAGTGTCTTTTGTCTTCCTTTTGTCAGTGGGCTAAATCAGGACTCTACCATCTCTCATTCATTTCAGTACAAAAGCCTTTTAATGACTATCTCTGCCATTGGTGTCCTTTTCTCTAATGTATCCTCTGTAATGTCACCAAGTATCCTTCTAATCAGAACCAATCATCCCACACATCCTTTCAATCACTGGTATTCTAGAGCTTGTAACGATTTACTGTATTTCACACCATGACCTTTGAGGCCCTTCTCACTGGAATGCTACTTGTCCTAGAAACAATTCCAAAAAGTCAGTCACCAAAAAAGTGGGTGAATCTTTATTCTGTGACATCCTTAACTCAGGATAGCGAACAGAACATAAGTGGTATCATCATGGGTTAAGAAATGTTAAAACATACACCCACTAGCCACCATTCTGTTCATGGGGCTATCCAGGGTACAAGGTTGACCCATTTGCCTAATGTTACTCATGAAATGTTCTCAGTTTTTCTGCAGGTAAAGCTGATGTAACTCAAGGTGAGGTCTTCCTAGGGGAAAACAGATCCAAGTAGATATTTGGTAGTGTGAGGATATTTCCAAAAATACCCTTATTTTGTGGAAGCATTATTCTTCCATTTAATTGATGTGAAAACTGATGTGAAGAGAGGTTAAATAGTCTGTGACTTTGTAGTAACTCAACTTCAGAGTACCTCAAATAAATGTAAATTTTCACAAAATGAAGACAAAAAGAAAGAAGGAGGCCAAGAATAGGATCTTTGTTTCTTGCTTCCCTTAGACCCATGGCTTGATTTCCGCTCCATCTGACTAGCGCCTCTTTTCAGGTCAGTTTGATAATGTGTGGGTTCCTGGCCAAACCGAAGAACTGTTGAGCCATACATGTGCTGGGTTGCCAGGTGCAGGAAGGATAGAGTATATCAGATGTTTACCTTTCAACTTTGTGCACAAGTGCAGGTGTGTGTGGAATGCAGAAGGGGAATTCTTGGTGGAGAGGTCCATGCTAGTTTGAACCATCCAGATCAGAACTAGCATTTTAAGTCATCTGAAGTTCAGAAAATTCAGACAAGGCTGGTTTAAAGAGGTGGGGACATCAAAGATGATGTACTTTTCTCTTAGGCAAAGAAAGGAAAACATTTTCTTTACAACTTCCTGCTCTTACAGGGCTCCTTTCTTCACTGTATATTGAATGCTTGATGTATACCAGCCTGAATGCTAGGGCCCAGAGATCAAAATGGCCATTCATGTCACTGAAGAACTTACCAGTTGTCTAGTGAGAAAGACACAAATTATTGCAGTATTGTGCACTACAACTGCTGGGTACAAATGATTCTCTGCAATACAAGGGAAGCAGGAAGGAGGGGAAAGGAGTGGTATTTCTGGAATGTCTACTGGGTAGCAAATACTGCGCTTTTTGCATTATATTTGCCTTGTGTAATCTTCACAACATTGCTGAAGGAGCAATAGAATTTTCCCCTGATTCTCAGAGAAGTAGAGCAGAGAAGTACAGCTAGGATTAAGAGTTCTTATTAAAGTTGCATTTGTCTGGTTCACAAGCTTTGGTTTCCCCTGCCTCCTCCCAGCCCTGGCCACAGCTTTGCCAAAGGGTCTGGGACCGCACCCATTCCCTTGGACACTGTATGCTGATGGCTAAGGCGGGAGGGGTGACAGGCATTATAGGCCAAGCAGGTCTAGGCTGTGAGAAGTCAAAGGGGCCAAGAAACATGGAATCTTTGGGAAATGACCAGTCCTTCTCTGTGGTCAGAGAGTAAAGTCCATCAGAGGAGGACAGGTGGTAGGGGAGAGTGGGAAAGAAGAGGTGAGAGAGGGAGCTAACAATGCAGATGGTGTCTGTTTGCAAAGGGCTTTGTATCTGTAATGGCATCCTTCTTGTGCTAGGTAGACTATAATTTGTGATTTTTGTTTATTTGCTTTGTGTTAGCAGCTAACCTTCTATACATTCCCCTTAACTTTTAGTAACTAAAGGGCATCGTGAATGCCCTTAGGCCAATCAGGCAAGAGCTGCAGTGCCAGAGATGTGAAAGAATCCAGATTTGGATTCGTATGAGTTGCCTTTGTTTCTTGACCCACCACGTAGACCTATGAGAACTTTGGACTATTATTTAACCTCTTTGAGTTTCCGTTTCCTTGTTTGTGAAGTGGGGACCCTCTTCAGTCCTACTAATGGAGCCAGGGTTTCAAATAGTATCATAGATCTGGATATGCCTTGACAACTAGACAGTGTTGGGCAAACATTTACTTCCCAGATTTTGGCATAACAGTAGTTTATGGAATCAAAGACAATGCTCTTCTCCTTGACTGGATTTCTACTAGAAAAAGAATGAAAATGGTTTTTGAATTTCTTCTTTTTTTTCTTTTTTCTTTCCTTTTTTTTGGGCAACTGTTTTGTAGAAGTTTTCTTCTGCTCCTTCGGTTAGTTATAGACAGCCTTTGAAAGAAGTCTAGCCTAGGAGCCACTCTGGGCCTTGGGTAGCTGAGGCACTTGAGATGGAGAGAAAGTGTGAACTTGCAAGAGTGGGAGGTGTGAGAAAGTTCACCCGATAGCTTGGGTCACAGGTAAGGAAACTGAGACTCAGATGAAGAAATGTATTACAGGTTACCTGGCAAGTCAATCCCAGACGTGGATGCCAGCCCAGCTCTGTGCGTTTGAATACCTGTTCTTTCACTACTTTATGTCACCTGCTGTAAAAGCATTTCTGAGTAAATGGGCAGGGCTGTTAGTTAGGTTCAAGCCAGAGCTGAGGTGGAACTATGCACACAGGACATGAGTGCCCTGTCGGAAACTTTGCTGTGGCTTTTATCAGCCAGCCCTCAGAATAAAACCCACCCAGAGCCAGTTAAAATCAGCCTGGGCCATAATAAGCCAACAGCTTCCAGAATGAGAACACCTCTCTTGTTGGCTCCAGTTGACAGCAGGAGAGCAAGTCAGGAATGAGGAACCAGGAAGCCACTGGGAAAAGATTTTGCTACCTGGACCGTTTCCTGGAATACTATAGTTAAATAAATCAAACCTTGATAACTTTTTCAGGTGTGTGTGTGTGTGTGTGTGTGTGTGTGTGTGTGTGCAGTGTTAAAGGAAACTTATTCAGGGACATGAGATTCAAGACTTGTGCATGAAATGCCCTCAGTTTGGTGAGACCTTCTTTGTGGAGAGTGGCTGCTTTCTCTGCTGGAGGCGTCTGCAGGTAGCACACCTGTCCGGCAGGAATGCTCTGTCAAGATGCATTAGTGTCATCTGGGCTGATTTGCCCACAGTTCCCTTCCCAGATTAGAAAGAGGGAAGCTCAACACCTCCAGGATATCTTGGGGATGATATTTAAAAAGCCACAGCTGTCCCAGCTGAGCCTGGAGCCTGGCAAGAGCTTGGAGCCCATATTATTTATGTCAGCAATCTCTGTCAGAGCCACATCTGGGGACAAAGGATCAAACCCCAACAGATTCAATTGAGCCTCATCATGTAGATGAAATTGAGTCACTGACAAGGCAATTTGTAATGGTTAGAATATGCCTTTCTAAGTACCATCGAATGCACTGGCTTCTTGGCATTCCCAGAGAACACTCTCACCAGTTACACCCCAGAGAAACGACACCTTTTAGGGTTCATGGACCACATAAAGGCCGGTGATGGATGTTTTCCTTGGGGGCGATTATGGCTCGTTCATCTAATAGCTCCCCTATTCATACCATATTAAGGGCTCAATAAGACCTGAAAAGGTGCCGGTAGCTTTAAAAGCTGACGCAAACTCCAGAGCTCTGTACAAAACATAATATCCCTGGGAAAATAGACAGCATAAAACCATAAACAAAACACACCTCACCAATGCATTGATAAAAGTCAAACTGGTATTACAGCCTGCTGGGAAAGAAGGCTCATTCCTGGTAGTGACACTTGTACATTCTGGGGGTAGGTTGGAAACCAGGAAAGAGAGAATGCTTTCTTGTTGAGACTTGCTGCTAGAACCTATATGGGGCATGCCAAACCCTTCCCTCATTAACTATTTGACTCTTCCTACAGGCTCAAACATATTACCTGGGCAGTTGCGAAATGAGAACAGTTGTGGGACAAAGAACACATTGTTAAACTGCAGAGTTGCACAGTTATTGCCTGGAGCACCAGGTTAAAGGAAACTGAACTGGAGGATTGGCTGGGACCGTGAGTGTACTCAGCTCAGTCTAAGGCCCTGATCCTGAGAAACTTGCTGGGTTCCTGCCCTTTGATTCAGAGAAAGCAGCTTTCCAGCTGGGGCAGACTCCCTCCCCCACAGAAAATAAAATAAAGTCAATAGCACATAAAAATTCTTTGTACTTTTTTCAGGGCCTTTCATCTGCTGAGCTCAAAGGACGATGAGGGTATTAACTGTGGCTACACCCCTTAGTGGTAGGTGGAGAGTTTGCTCGTCCCTATGTTTTATGGATGGGGACCTGAGATAGGGAGAGGTTAAGCAATGTGACCGGGGTCACACAATTGGTCAGGGGTGGAGCTGGGAAGAGAATTTAGGTGTTCCGATTCCTAGTCCAGTGCCCCCTAGAGGCTATATTGAGAGATGCAGATGGTTAAAACTTAAAAGGACCAGGGCAGAAGTGGAATCTCATGTTAAGATCCAGAAAGGAAATCTGCAATCATCTTGCTAATGTCTTCATTTCCCGCACGAGGAGATGAGGCTTGGAAAGTTGATGATTTTCCAAGGTCAAATATGTAGTTCATTAAAGAACCTTGTCTCTTACTTTCCAGTCCAAGGTGGTTTCTGCTTCATTGTGCTATAGTATCTCTTGTCTACACCAGCTTTGAAAACTTTAGAGTACCTAACAATTTCATTGGTGTTCAAGAAATGTTTCATACCAGCTTTCCTTCTCTATGCCTTTGTATTCCTTTCTCAGCATTCAGTTCAAGACCTGGAGCACCTAGGAAACCCTATTTGATTACCTCTAAACAGCTCTAGCCTCTACCATTTGAATCCCACATTTGCCCTGGGATCAGGCATCATTTCCTACTCTAAAGTGTCCCTGACCCTTCCCTTGACTCACCAACCTCCACAGGCTAGGTTTCCACAACACTTTGTATCTTACTCTGCCACAGAGTGAAAGACTTGGTCATAATCCATGATGTACTTGTGTCTCTGCCCTACAAGACATATTATATGTATTGATTCACATAACCTTATAGCAATTTCGAGTTGCAAATTTGAACCATTTGGTAACAAATGAAGAAAGGCAAAGGTGAAATAATTTTGCCAAGGTCTCACTGCTGGTGAGTCACTTGCAAGCCAAGTCCTTTATACCACAATTCTGAGCTTTTTCACTGAGCTGTGTTGTTCGAGGCCACCAACCATGTGTTTTACATCTCTCTTCCATAGGGACTGGTATGATAATGATTGCTGATGAAATTCTGATTGCTCTGAAAAGAAATGGATCATAACACATCACCGATACTACTAAGGATGAGCCATCATTTTTGTTGTGTCTGCCTCCTATGTCCACATATGTGGGTGAATGTGTGTGTTCTTTACATTTACAATGGCTCTCATCTACTCAAGTACGTCTTTGAATTCCAGCTTTTGTGGAAAACCATTGAAAGTGTGTAGGACAATGATTATAATGGGGGGACATGGAGGTGGGAGGGTCTTGGTTGGTTGGGGAGGTTTTTCCAACTATCTTCCATAAAATTGTAATATGGGTTCCAAATTTTTCCTTAGTGGAGAATCACTGAGAAGAGGTGTATCAGTTCAAGTAACACTCACCACTGTAACAAATAGACTCCATGCATATAATAGCTCACACTTACTAGAAGTTTATTTGGTGTTTGATACAATAGTTCTGAAAATATGTGAATGTGCTGTCAGGCTGGCTCTGCTTCATATCGTTATTGAGAGACAGTCTCACAGAGCTCTGTTATCCTCACTACTTGCTTCCAAGGTTGCCATGATGAGCTCCATCCAAGCTAGCCATAAGGGAAAGAGCTTAGAGATTGTTGTAGGTTAGACCTGGAAGTCACGTTTCACTGGCCCAAAAGTGACATGACCACACCTTTACTGCAAAGGAGGCTGGGAAGTGCAATTCAGCAGTGCGTCCAGGAACAGAGGAATATATTTATTCTGAACTCAGATTGCTGATATCATCTCATTATAATGCCTTTGTTGCAGGCATCTTTTCCCATAATTCATTCATTCATTCATTCATTCATAAACTTAACAACTATTCATGGAGGGTCAATTATATGTTAGGCATGATAGTCAGTAATTAGACAGAGGCAAAAGCAGACAACAGAGGGTGTTTACAGACTAATAAAAAAACAGACATAATTCAAATAGTCACACAAATCAGTGTACACTTACACTTCAGGTAAGTGCAGATTTTGAAAGAAAGGAATACAGTGTTAATGAGAACTTAAAACAGAGGCTCATGACTTGGACTGGATGCTCAAGGATGACATCTCTGAAGATGCGTTTTCAGAATTGAGAATAGGAGTTAACCAGTGACCTGATGGATAAGAGCCAGGAAAGATTTCCTAGCCAGTCCCACATAAAACTGTGTCTAATACATAAGACAGTTTATATCCTGGAGTACAGGGAGAGAGATTCTGCAAACACATGGTCTAATTTAGTCAAGCAACTAGTAAGTCTTGAATTAAACCAACTGCCTGTCTTTCAACTAGTGGCTTTGGCAGTGACCAGTGATGAGGCTTGCCAAGTATGAACAATCAGCTTGAGCCAGGAATGGAATAATCTACCTAACACTCTACCTGAGCATGCTGTTAAGGGCCCCCTTTGGGTACACAACAGCTTCCGTTTCTGCTCCAGGGATAATGCTCAGCTCCATTCCTAGAGATGGTCAGGAGTCTTTGGTGTGCTGATAGTTAATTAAATACAGCACTGCCTGGCCTCAGGTGTTCTGCTACCTGAATCAATATTGAGAGTCTTCAGTTTGCTCTTCTTCTGCATATGTTTTTGCCATGATTATGGCACTTGGATTGTGTCAATATCGCTGAACTATACTATGTTGTGTCATAGCATGTCAGGACAATATCCTACAATAACAGGGTACAGAAAGTCTGGCACAATATGAGGGAAAATAAGCCTGAGAAAAAGAGAGAGAACAAAGTCATTTATTTGTAAGATAACAAGCAGGTTGAACATTTTTCTTCTTGGAAGCTGCTGGTTTCCCAGGGCAAACACCCCACAGGTAGCAGAGTCTCAGATACTGTTTAAAATGAGGTGTGATTCCATCACAACTATAACTTGGTACATATATTTTAAAGGTATGTCCTGCCAAGAAAGATATTAATGAGGTATTGCACCATTTCTCCTCCTATTGCTTATATGGAAATGCTGGGTTTAAATGAGATTCCTTGAGGGTTTGAAATTTAGGCTGGGGAGGAATTACCCACATAAGCTATTTTCTGACATGAGTTCTGTGGTGGGATGACAAAGTTTATTTAACAAGTACCATCGGTCTGGCTGCCTTTTCTGCAGTTATGTTTAGTTTTAACCAATGAAATATTAATGACACAATGACACATTTCACCCCTCTGGGCCTCAATCTGTTCATCTAGGATTTATAGATCAGACTTTATAGGTAAGATTTCAAAAGTCTTTAGAGCAAAAGCGATGAACAGGCCCTTTCCCCTGTTGAGAGTGGGTTAGATGTATTGGATAGTACTGGTCAGTTAGGCTGAGGGCCGGTTGTGCCTTTGGGTTCTGCAATTTTGGATTTTAGCTACTTCCTTGGTAGTGTCACTAAGCATTCCTTCCTTAGAATCTCCTTTAGGTGAGCCCTGAAATCCAAGTCCCTTAATTTCACTTACTTGTAATTTGTTTGCACTCCACTCACTCTAAACAAAGCAGTGATATTTGTGAAATGATGGGTTTGACAGGCTAGAAATTTAGTACTAACATATGTTAAAATTGTATTTATTTGAGTATAAAATAGTCCTCCACATGCTGTGGAAAATTGCCTCCCATGGCATGCTGGCCACTCTTTGGGAAATGCTCTGTTGAAAGCATCAGCAATAAAGTTTCTTCAATAAAGTTTCTTTTGTCCTCTTTGCTTTCTTCACCGATTTCTTAATAGCTGCTAAGGACTCTTCTAGGGGCAGGAGCTCCTTCAAAGTGACCACATATGACTGCATTTATATGTCCACAGATTTTAAGATTATTATTATTTTTTTTTTGTCTGTGTTCTGAGGGCAGGGATTATGTTTGAGCAGTGTGGGACCCTCAGTGTTGCTACAGTGCCTGGCACAGGGAAGTGCCTCAGTGAGGCTGTGCTGGATGCATAGAGACTGTCCTCGGGGTTATGGTGCTCCGGATTTAATAGGGTGAATAGGTAGTAAGTCAGAACTGGTAAACCTGTCATCAAAGCATGCAAATGTTTCAATGTGAGACAAATGGAAAAGTGTCATGTTTGTCTGGGTGAGGGGTGGTCAGGGTGGCTTCATGGACAAGACTGGAACTCCATCTTGAAGAATGACTAGACAAAAGAGAAGGGAATTCAGGGCAGAGAAATGACAAGGAGACTTGGATAGGAAGGATGAGCTTGAGCGTTATGAAAACCTTGATATGGAAAGCGACCTTATGGCTGAGTAGAAGACAATAATAACCACCTATCTAGCCCTTCTTTTGTGTCAGTAACTTTTCCAAAAACTCCTCATGCACTACCTTCCTTAATCCTCTCATCTACCTTGCGAGGTAAGGATTATTAGAATCCCTGTTTTATGAAGGAAGAATGGGAACAGTGCTAGGTTGCCCAAGTACAGCAGTGAAGCTGATAAGTGGAGACAGGCACCCTTTGCTCAGGGTCTATGCTCATAAGGATAACATCATATTGGATGAGAAAAGAAATGGGGTTGGAGGAAATTAAAAAGGTGGTGTGTGCTAACAATTGAACATGTAATGGGGCTACCCCAGATCCTGGGGCAGAGTGTGCTGTTTGGTGTGAAGTTTTGTCATGGGAAAGACCTCCCAAATATTGTTGTGTTGGTAGCCTCCTCAGTACAACTGGGAATGACAAAGTGGCTTTTTTGGGGGGAGATAATGGAGGTAGTGTCAGTCAACAAGCATTCATAGGTACTTCCTATGTATCCAGAATGATGGCTGGTTTTAAATGAATGAGTGAAGAGATAAATGAATGGCATCAATGGTAGAGGAGGATGAGTGAAGAGATAAATGAATGGCACCGATGGCATCAATGGTGAGGGTTTGGGTATATAAGACCAATGATAATGGTTTTTATCCATTTCCCTGTGGGCAATGGGGAATCCACTGTATGTTTTAAACAAGGATAAAATATAATCAGATGTATGGATTAGAAACTATTAGAAACATTTTTGTGGCTGCATGGAGAATAGAGTAGAGGTGGTCACCTTTGCAGTGGTCTAGGCAAATAAAGCAGTGGAAATTAGGAGAAGGAGAAAGATTTGAGAAGTGCTTGTAGGGAAGAAGTCAAAGGAGAGGAGTGAATACAGAGGATAAAGGTAAAGTGGAAGTCATAAGCAGTGTTTGCTCTCATTAAGCAGTGGTTTGTAAAATATGACCCAGAGCATTTGACCTTTGACCCAGTGTCTTACATATGGACCCATGGGAAACAGAGATTTAGACCAGCTTATGCCTTGTCATGTCACTACTTTCCTATCCAACAGGAAGCCGTAGTAGGAGTTCCAGAAAAGGGGCAAACTTAGTATTTTAAAAAGACACAGAGAGAGAGAGAGAGAGAGAGTGTGTGTATTTAAGTTTAAAACACTTAAGAAATGTATTTTGGCATAAGTGGAGGTATAAGGAGTCTAGGGAAATAAAGCTCTTTTTACCAGAACATGCTCAGTGCTGGAATTCATTCATAGGAAAGCAGCGTTCCTAGGAAGAGAAGTGGGGGCCTCTTTCTCACAGTCGTACTTCCTCCAAATTGCTTGGGTTTGGCAGTGGGTGAGGAAGGGCTCACATGGGGGTGGGGGCAATGTGTGAGATCAGAGACATCACCATCTATCAACCACGGTCCATTGATCCTGTATTTTCACTATCCCCATGATTTCTTCTTTTCACATTGGCAGCTACAAACAACAGAAGGAAATTGGAACCTGCGTGATTTTTGCCTCAGTGGTTTAAGCTTTGACTTTATTTATGTCTCTAATTTTCTATTTAGCAAATAATTGTTGTCTTACATTCTGTTTCATGAAATGTCCTGGAATTGAAATTAAATTCTGCCCCTGGATATGCATCTCTGATTCCTGTTGACAGTCCCCATGATATCATACTTTGAGCTGAGTCCCTTCCAGAGCAAGTTAGACTTCCAGGCATGGAGTTTCTCCTCCTCTCCCTTCTGCTGCTGCAAGGCTCTCTCAGAACTCTGGTATGGCTCGCCAGCCCTCCCCATCATTGCTCCTTTAATACCTGGCCTCAACCTTCAAGCGGACAAGCACCAGGAAGACCATATATTAGCGGAAAAAATCTGGGCTTTGGGTTAGCATCCTTGTTCTGTCACTTGGAAGTAAGATGTTGTTGAGAAATTATTTACCCAGGATGGCCCCAGTAAAATGGGAATAAAAATCAACTTCCTCTAAAGATTGTCATGACGATTCAAGATGTGGTATCTAAATAATGGAAACATGGGAAGGGTTTAACAGAAGGCCAGTTTTATAATTACAAGGGCTTGGGAGGTTGGGGCCACAGTTCTATCTTCATCCCCACCACCTCTTTCTCCTACCACATCTTCTCCCACATGGTTCCTCCCCATCTCCTCACAGTAGGTTCCAACACTAAACTTTTGGGCTTTAAAATGTGGCTGTGAGTCATAGACTTTATTTTTGCCATGCCTTAGAGCTTCCTAGATTATTCTGTTTCCTCTCTCCTTTCCTCCCTCTCTCACTTTCTATTTCCCTTCTTTCCATTCCCTCTTTCATCTTTCCTAGTATAGTGAACGTTTGAATATAGTGAGCCACACTGGCTTTGAATTCCAACTCTGCCACTTATAAGACATAAGTGAGTTTTTTTTTAAAGATTTTATTTATTTATATGACAGAGAGAGAGAGAGATCACAAGTAGGCAGAGAGGCAGGCAGAGAGAGAGGAGGAAGCAGGCTCCCTGCCGAGCAGAGAGCCCGATGTGGGCCTCGATCCCAGGACCCTGAGATCATGACCTGAGCCAAAGGCAGAGGCTTTAACCCACTGAGCCACCCAGGCGCCCCATAAGTGAGTTTTTATGTCTCTAAACATTAGTTTCATCCTCCAAAATGAGAAAAGTAATTATACTTACATCCTAGAAATCTCAGGAAGATTAAAAGTGCTAATATATTTTGGGGCATCCATCAGCATTCCTGACCTTGAATAAAAGCTCAATAAATATCTCCTTTAGTTATTACTCAAGAGGTACTTGTTTGCTGAAGAACATGCATGCATGTGTGTGTGTTTGTGTATGCACGCACACGTGTATGTGTGTGCACATACGCCTGCACATTTGCATATAAATATAATTAGAAGGGCATAGAGGAGTTCTATGTGTGAGACCACTGAGACCCTCGAACAAGACGTGCCATGGAATAGAACCTTCATATTTGCTAATTCTGTACCCTTCCCATGGAATGCCATATTTATTGATGCTGCTTCTTTCCAAAACACTACCGTTGTATGATTGCAATTGACCTTGAAGCATTACTTGGATTTCCCTCCTGCGCCTCCCTCCTAGCACAGTGCCCCACATAGTGTCTGTGTAAAGAAACCTAAAACAGATTTCCACAACTGCATGGATGAGACAAAAATACGTAGGTGTCAAATTCTACAAGACTTTGGTAACCTCAGTTTAAATGCCAAGATCAGACCACTGCCTTCAAATCCTCTTGCATTTACTAGTAAAACTCAATCAAAGCTACTACAGCCAGCACAAGGACTATGGTGGTCCAGTTGTGAGAACAATCAGAGATATTTTAGCTGTGTAAATAGTAAGATCAAACCAAAATCAACAACGGACTATGACCAGGCTTGGTGTGAATTAATTTATAATAAGAAATAAGATACATTCCGTATGTAGGAAATGACCTTGTCTGTCTTGTTCACTGCTGTATCCTTTTTGGACAGCAGTCCTTGACACTCAATAGGCCATCAATAAATACTTGTGAATCAATAAATGATTCAATAGCGACTATAGGAGAAAGAGCTGGCTTTACAAGAACTGCTAAAGTTTATTGAGCATTCAGTTGTGTGCCGCTAACTTTAACATACATTATATTATTTAATCCAACAAAGAGGCATTATGCTAGGCTCTATTATTATTTCAATTTTTGAGATGACGAAACTAAAGCTTAAGGAAGTTAAATCCCTAGGCCAACACCAAACAACTGGTTGGTCTAATGCTTTTCGCCATCCTAATACATAGTTTTTGTTTTGCTCTCACCAAATGGTAACAGAAAAAAATCTTAGTTCAACATTTTAATTTAGAATAAAACCCATTAAGTACCCCCAGAGGTTCTACTATCAGGTAGATCATGCTTTTGTATTCCATAGGGCTCTGCCTCAGTTTCTCCATTTGTAGGGTAGAAATGATGAAGCTTTTTTTTCTTTGGGAGGTTATGATATTTAATTAGAGCAACGGTTATTAAAATGCTTTGAAGTTAGAAAGTGCTTATTAATATCAGGGCTTATGATTATGTTTCCAAATAGGATATCCTTGTCTTTAAAGCCAATTGCCTGGGATGAGCCCCAAGGCCCCCCAGAGGGAATGGTAGGGAGCATTCATGTTGGATGCCTAATTCAGCCCATATGGTTTTGCAGTGATTCCATAAGTGAGGAGGAGAGTGAATAATCCCATCTCTTTAACTTTCAAGTGTGGGAACATTAGAGTTTGCTTCTTAATGATTATAACATTCAGGAATGTTGGCACCTTTTCTTCCTGACTTCACGTTATGAAACCCAGAGAGTGTTGAGTAACAGGATGTACATTCATGCCATTTTCGGTTTCTTTGGGGGTTCATTTGGGAAACCTTCCTTCAAGCAAGAGCCAGAGTGGTTAGACACGGAGCAGCCCTTTAACCTCAGGGCTGTTGCCTCCAACGTGGTGTAAAGGTCCTGGTGTGTGGAGTAAGAGTTGGATCCTGTTCCTCATCAGTTAGGAGCCATTGTTTGCAAATGTGTTCCCCGATGGAAAAGGATTAGGTCCCGGACAGTAGAGAACATTATGTTCATATTACAAAATCTTGGTATGATCTAGTCTTGGACTGATGGGGATTTGATAAAACATTCTTCTTGGCTGAAAAATGTCATCATAGGGCTCAGCATATTGCCGAATCCCACCCCACCAGCCCCCCTCTCCTCCACACTGCAAGACCAGATTTAGAGAAGTCCCTTTGGCTCTGCTGGAGTTGCCTCAGGGCTGTGGGAAGACCACAGGACTCCAGTCAGAAAACTGACTTTGCTTCCCTAACGTGGGAGCAGGTTGTTTAACTCTGCAGCTTAAATGTTCTCATTGCAAACTGAAATACTTGATTCTGTTTATCACCCAGGATTTTGTGATTATCAGATGATCCTCTCTCTACCTTTACCTCTATCTACTAACCTGCCTATTGATTAACAGTGGAGCAATAGATTGACTCAGATAAAGGGACATATGGACGTGGGAGGCAGTCTAGCATGACGACCATGATGTGGATTCAAATTTTGTGTGGTTCTGAGAAAGGTACTTAACTTTTTAAGTCTCAGTTTCTTCCTTTGGTAGAGAGGGATGAAAATGACAATATTCACCTCAAAAGGTCATGAAAATTAAATGAGATGATGTATGTGGAAGCACTTAGCACAAAACCCAGCACATTGTAAGCTCTTAACAAACACTAGCTATGGTCATCATCCTCATTGTTAGGAGAATAATTAGAAAATTATAGGAAGTTATATACATGCAGAGAGTATTACTATCTTTTAAATTTGCTGTTTATTTTGGCAAAAGCAATTCTGAGGCTTTCAAATTGTTCTTCAGGAAAATGAATTATTCACCAGGTGATTGGCCTCAGCACATTTCATCCTCAGCAGGAACAAGAGAAGTGCAAAATCTGCTGGCTGCAGCTGTGGCCCACTTACAGGATGCACTTGAGGAAATTCAGCACAGTGAGAACCTGGCTGTAACTGTCTCTAGTGAGGTCAATGTCTTTTGCAGAATAGGATCAATGTTGAAAAGATGCCTGGAAAGTGAATCTATGCATTTTGAAAGCTATCTTCTTATGAAGTTTCCTTACAAATGTACAAACATGTTCAGCCAGAAATTGGGACAGAAAAATCACACTGGGAAACTTAGCTGATATTTCCAGTCCCTTCTTTAATAGAAAAATAATAAGTGTGTGTTAATAAGATAAACTATAATTATGAAAGAGCTAGGTTTTACTTTCATTGTGGTATCTTGAAACCCAAGAGAGGTAATTCATGCTGACAGAATATCAAAGTCACTTGTGGATTCTTTTTTTTTTAATATAGGAGTCTAGCCTTACCCTTTATGCTTCTGATTCATAAGTCTGGATAAAGCTCAGGATTTTTATTTTCTTTTGGTTTGTTTTAGCTCCATATCTGATTCTTATGTACAGCTAGCAAGAACCATTGGAAACAAAGATGGTGGCTTCCTAACTGAATAGAACCCAACTGCTGAATTAGTAATTCAACTCTTAATTCTATGCTTTGATTTATAACTGCATTTCATTGTTCAGATCCTGTTTTCTAGCTCTTACTTTAGAAATGACTTTTTTCTTCCTGTACAAGCTAATCTGAGTTAATGAAGAGCTGTGGTGGCAGGGAAAGGGAACAGGTGACAGGAACATAGAGATGGAAAAAAACAGAGAAACTTGGTTAGAATTTGCAGAAGAATTTAAAGAAAGTGAAACAAGATTGTATTTTTGGAACAATATATAAATTTTTTTGGAACAAAGAAAAGGCAATGAATTCTGAAGAGTTTTCAGAGAGTGAATATGCAACCAATGAGTTATAAAGTCTTGATTTATAAAAGTTTTTTTCTTCACTCATTTATGACTGGAAGATAAAATCCACCTAAAATAACACACATAGGTACAAATACTGGAAGAAGTTTTCATAAAGAGCAGAGAAGGACCAGGATTTAGTAACTGTGATTTCCCTGAAGAATCCTGCTGCCTGTTTATAGGTATAGTAGATAATCTCCAAGATGGCTGCCCTCAAGTCTGCTCCTCACTTCAGAGGTTGAAGCTTAAATCTAGGGTGACATTAGTGATTTCTTAACTAACACAATGTAGCAGAAATTATATTCTGGGACTTGCAAGTCTAGGTCAGAAAAAGCCTTAGAGCTTCTGCCTGAATCTCTTAGAACACTCACTCCTGGGATGCCTCCAAACCCAGCTGCCATGCTGGGAGAAACCCAAGTGACATAGAGATGACAAATATAAGTGCCCTGGTTGATGTTCCCTGCTGAACTCTCAGCCAACAGCCAGCATTAACCACCAGCCAGATAAATGGGTCATCTTGGATGTTCCTGTCCAGTACAGTCCCCAGATGATGCAGCCACCCTAGCATCCTAGCCAATATCAGGTGGACAAGAAGATCGACCCAATCAACTTTCCAAATCGTGAGAGATAATCAACTATTGTCATCAGCCACTAAATGTTGGGCTTGTTTGTTATACAGCAAAAGAAAATTCAAAAAAAGAACAAAAAGAACTCAGTTGCTACTCTATATTTGCCAGTAACAGGGAAATACTGAATTTGTTGATTTTATGCATTCATCTGTTCATCCATCCATCCATCCATCCATCCATCCCTTCATCCAACCATTCTTCCTCCCATCACTCCCTCTATCCAACCATTCATCTGACATTTATTGAACATCTACTGTGAAAAGGACAGTGGAAGACACATATTTATTTTTCTCATTCAATAAGTATTTATTTAGAATTTATTACTGCCAGATATTGATCGAGGAGTTGATAAAAGCAAATAAATGAGTTACAATCAAGGAAATATGACAGAAATTGTATTGGCTTACACTCCAGTGGGAGAAGATAGAAAAGAGACACCTAAATAAACAAATGGTGTAATTTAGAAGAGTACTATAAAGGAAATAAAACACTGCTATGCGATAAAGATTTTCTGAGGTACTAGGTAAGTGTGAGTGTTGTATGCTGGTGGTTAGAGAAGGTGTTCCCTAAGAAAGTGACATTTGAATGGAGACTTAAATGACAAGGAGACATATGTGTGAAGAACTGGGGTGAGGTGAGAACTTTTCTTAAAAAAGAAAACATGGTAAAGGCTGTGAAAAGTGAATTGGATTGATACGGAGGAGGGACACCAAAAAGACCAGTGTGATTGGA
Organism: Ailurus styani; assembly: GCA_002007465.1. Taxonomy (NCBI): domain Eukaryota; kingdom Metazoa; phylum Chordata; class Mammalia; order Carnivora; family Ailuridae; genus Ailurus; species Ailurus styani. The sequence goes on along the minus strand of LNAC01000112.1, from coordinate 697,951 downwards.
ACACTGGTATAAGGGAGAAAAGAAAAGATGGGGAAGGAGGAAGCAAGACCACATGGGCCATGCTGGGGATTTTGAATTGAATTTAAAATATACTGAGGAGCTCTTGCAGGATTTTAAGCAGGAAGAAGTATAATCTGAATGTATTTTCCATAGATCACTCTTGCTGCTCTATGGACAAAGAGCTGTTGAGGGGGACAGAGTGAAGAGTGGAAGTAGGGAGACCATCAGGAGGCTCTTGCAGTGATCTAAGGGGGATGTGATGGTAACTATTAGCTTGTAGTACTGTGGGTAGCCAGAGAAGATCCTATTCAGAATGTATCTTGGAGGCAGAATCAACAGAACTTGCTGATGGGTTAGATGTGAAGTGTTAGGAAGAGATAAGAATAAAGGATGATTCCTATAATTAAAGACAGAGCAACTGGGTGAATAGTAGCATCATTAAACAAGATGGGTAGATTGGAGAAGAGTGTGCGTAAGGGTGGTTAGGTTCTGTTTTGGACCTAGTTAGTCCAAAATTATTAGGCATGCTAATGAAGACATTGAAAAGGCCATTGAAAACACAAGGAGGGAGATCAAAGGAGTTCTGAATTAGAGTAGTCAGCATATAGATTTTATTTAAAGCCACAGTTGTGGTTCGCCAGAGAGTGTAGAGTGACAATAGAGTCAAGCATATTGATTTATTTAAAAATTGTGAGCAAGAGGAAGACTCAGCAAAGGAGATTCAGAAGGAGCAGCCACGTAGGTAAGAACAAACCTGCTAAAATGTGTTGTCACAAAGTCAAGTGAAAAAAGCATTTAGGAAAGGAGTGTACATAAAAGTAAATGTCAAATGATGCTCAGAAGTTAGTAGCATAAAGACAGAATTATCTATTGGATATAATGGGGGATGTTGTGAACTTGACAAGAGGAGTTTCACAAATTCCTCATATCAGAGAGATCATATGATAATTGTCTTTCTCTGGTTGACTTATTTCACTTAGCATAATACCTGAGAGGCAGGGTAGGGGTTTGTAGGGGAAAGGGAGGGAAAACAAAATAAAACAAAACAAAAAAACAAAATGGGACCAGGGAGGGAGAAAAACCATAAGAAACTCTTAATCTCAGGAAAGTAACTGAGGGTTGCTGGGGGTGGAAGGGGAGGGATAGGGTGGCTGGCTTATGGACTTTGGGGAGGGTTTGTGCTATGATGAGAGCTGTGAATTGTGTAAGACTGATGATTTACAGACCTGTACCCCTGGAGCAAATAATGCGTTATATGTAAATTTAAAAAAAGTAGTTTCGGTGGGGTGGTGGAGACAAAATCCCAATAAAAGTAAGTTAAAGAGAGAAAGGGAGGTGAAGCATTAGAGACAGAAAATCAAGTTTACTCTTTCAATAAGTTTATCTATAAGGAGGAAAAATGGGGCAGTTGTTGGAAAGGGACGTGAGGTGAAGGGAGTTTTTTTTTTTTTAGATGGAAGAAAGTATAATATATTTATATGTTAATTGGAATGATCCAAGAAGAGGGAGAAATGTTTGATGTAAAAGACAGGTGAGATAATTTCAAATGCAAAATCTATGAGTAGCTTGGAGGCATGGGGTCTAAAGCATAAGTCACGGGCTGGCTTAGATAAGAGCAGTACCTGTTTATATATGTTAATAGGCAGGAACACAAAGTGCTCAGGAACAGAAACAAGGAAGCTAAAATTTTGTGGATGAGAAGAATTAGCTGTTCTTATCTGATCTGGTCTCTAGGCACTCATGGCTTTGTAGGGAAGCTCAAATAAGTTGCCAAGGACATAAAGAGTATAAAGGGGTTACAGATGAAATGATAAAGAAATCAAAAGGAATGAACAGAAGTTGCTTCCAAAAAGGGGTTTAGAAAATGGATTTTTATTTTTCAAGTTCCAAAAATTTCACTTAGATTCAAAGGACTTTAAATGGAGCGTATCTATAGTGGAAGATATTGATTTTTTTTCTCCTTTGCCTTCCAGATACTTACACATACACGTGTGTGTGCTGGTGCAAATATGTGCCTATACACACACAAATCAACTTTCTGACGCTCAAGGTGGGCATGTGATCAAGCCTGGGCCAATTATAATGTCCCCTATTCTGGACCTTTGTGACTGGACCAGGAATGAGCACATAAACTTGCCAGGCCAATCAGCCTCTTTCCCTGTGGTTATTTTAAATAGGAAATGGCCTAGGGAAATCTGTTCTCTCTTTACCCAAGAATGCAGTTCTCAGTCAGCTTCTGGCCCTGCTCTCCACTCCATAAAAAAAGCCCGTCTCAGTGGAAGGGGATGAGGTCAGCACATTGATAGAAGAAGCAGCATGGAGAGGTGAGAGGAGAGAGAGAATTTTGGCATGGGCTGAAACTCACGCTATGGTTGAAGCCCATCTCCCTACATTCTGTGTTTTGTAGGAACCGCTAACTCCTTGTCTTTGCACTTTAATGAATTCAAGTTCCGTGTCTGTTGCTTGAAACCCCTAAAACTCTTGACTAACAACACACTCCTGGGCACATGCAGGGACAGTCACCCATCTTGTTCCTGTGGCAGTCATCACTACTCTTCGGGCTTCCTTTGTGGGGAGACTTTACCCTGTCCCAGCAATCTTACCAACACAATGCCCTGGCCAACTTTGGGTAAAGATAGTTGGAACACGGATGAAGGGTAACTGGCATTCCTGGCCTCACATCTGGGTGTAAATTGAAACATGCCTCTTAGGTTTTAAAGACTTTTTGCTTTTACAATCTCTCCCTGGCTCGTGTACCTGAGTTGGTATTTGTTCACACAGAGGGAATAAACTCGTGGGGTGACACTTATCCCCAGTCTTCCTCCTGGGGTGGTTTGCTTTCATCAGACATGCACTGTGGTGTAAACCTTGAATATGTGAGAGTCATTGTTCTTCCCCAGGAGCCTGTTGGGATAACCTTTATTTTGGGCTCTCTTTAAAGCTGTTACCAGCCTCTGACATTTTGATTTGGGTTAGGAGATCCTGTCTGAATGACACCACCCACCAGGCAGCCACCTCTAAGAGAAGACTATAGTGCCGACACCAGACAACTGTCAGAGGGGATGATAAGAGCTCTCCTCTGGATTCCTTCCTCATGTTCAGGCCTGGAAAGAGAGGGTGGAAGCTGACCGTCCAAACTTGTCTGAGAGAGCAGAAGTTCCTTGGCTTGGTCTGTGTGTATATGGGTCTGGGTCTCCAGGCCCGGATCAGCATGGGTCCTACAATCGCACCCAGGGCCCTTTAAGAGGGGCTCCAAGGGAACAAGGGAGGTGCTGGCCAGCCCTCCACCTTGTTTCTGATAGTATGCTCTCATTCACCCTAGCCTAACATATGCAAGGAATAAGTTCTTCCTCCTCTTCCCCCTATAGCTGGGAGAAAGAAGGGCAACTTTGTGATACGAAACTATATTTGGTGCCCCTTTCTGAAGGGGACCATAGCTGGTGTGTCTGAGGAGTTGCCAGCTACTGAAAGGCCACAGCAGAGCAGCCCGGTCCTGAGCCTTGGAACTGTCTTCTAGAATCAAGTCGTCAGATCCAGGTTCCTTCTCTTCTTACATCAGAATCTGACCTGGTCCAACTCTGACCTCTCACCACTATCTGCCTTGCTCTGTACCCCCTTGAAAATCTGTGTTGTATCCTTCTTAAAACATGGGGCTGCTCCTCACAACAGTGTACGTTTGCTTTGGAAATCAGTTCCTGCGTCTCCTTGGGCCCCATCCCCCACCAACTCTATCTGGTTAACTTCCGGTCATCTTTCATGATGCGGCTCGTGCCTCACTTCCGCCACGAATGACTTCTTCCACTGAAGCCTGGGCCCCATGCTTCTTCTAGGTTTGCAGGACATCTTGTCATGTGGAATTTGAATCACTGACATACAGACTTGCCTCCCAGTGATTCCGTATAATCTTGAGGAGGAGAAACTGAGGAAAATGGACTTGCTCTGGATTGTTTATGTCTGGTGTACCCAGACTCTAGAGAGATTCCGATGTCAGCCTGTTGAGTGATTATTTTTCTGAGGAGGCAACAGCAGATTGCACTCCATGATGACAGGAGAGATTGGGGTGTGTTCCCACCGCCAGCCATCCTGGGAGTAGGTAGCTCCTAAAGTGGTGATGGGTGAGGACTTGGGAAGTGAGTGTCAGTCTGGACTTAGAGGAAGTTGCTTCCTTTGTGAGCCTTGGGTTCAAGGAGCGGGACACAGTTTGGTCACGTTTCAATGAAATGGACCCAATGAGAGTGATTCCAGAGAGCAGAGCATGCTCGGTCAGGTCCCACGAAGAGACATTAAGAGAGAATGAAGGCAAGGGCAGCATTGGTCACGGAGGGTCAGAGCAGGACTTGTGGGTTATCCTGTTACTGTGGTTCCCTGTTACTGTCATTAAGCTTTTATTTCTCATTTATTTTTTTAAAAGATTTTATTTATTTATTTGACAGAGATCACAAGTAGGCAGAGAGAGAGGAGGAAGTAGGCTCCCCACTGAGCAGAGAGCCCAATGCAGGACTCAATCCCAGGACCCTGAGATCATGACCTGAGCCGAAGGCAGAGGCTTTAACCCACTGAGCCACCCAGGCGCCCTATCATTAAGCTTTTAGTAACATCCAGTGAACAGTTCCATTTGCTTCTGTGATCTGCTGTGCAGAGTCAACAAGGAGGGCTTGGTGCCTGCTTGGGATGAAGCAGGTGAAAAGCAGGAGCACGCTTGGAGGCCAGGGTCGAGGTAGCTGCAGTGGCCACCAGCGGAAAGTCTGGCAAAGCAGCTGTTTCTCATGGGTCATCACCAGCAACCTGGAGGCCAGGGCTAATAAATAAGAGCATTCTGCTCTTTCACAAAATAAGGCAGCCTGGAAGTTCTAGTTTGGGGCAATAAAGTGATTGGAAGCCTGTGCTCCTAATACTAATTTGAGGTACACTACTATGGTTCTAATTTACTGATTTATTGATTTAAACCAGGGGTTCTCAACTGGGGGCGATTTTGGCTGCCCAGAGGGGACGTCTTGCCACATCTGGAGACATTTTTGGTTGTCGTGATGAGGTGGGTGTGTGGCGAACCATCCTCTGATGCAGTGGACAGTGCCCCACAACAAAGAATGAGCCAGTAAATGTCAGCAGTGCCCACTTAGGTAGTGCCTGACTGGAAGAGCAACTGAACAAAGCAAACACTGCGGTCAAAGTCATTCCAACTCCTCTGGATCCATCCACTGGTATGGTTAAGCCTCTCCCTGCGGCCGCTCGCAGCGGGAGAGCCAGCTTTCTCAGGGCATTCGGCTTCCTGATGGCAGAGCTGAATATAGAACCTGCCAAGCAGAGATTCAACCTTGTTTACATTCTTGCTGGCAGCTAATGAAGAAGCTGCTGTGTACTGCAGCCATTATCTGAACCAAAAATAACACAAGAAAATGATTAATTTCATCTAAAAATAGGCAGGCGCTTTGCTATGTCAGCCATGATAATCAGGCTCTAAGCTGATTGTACTGCAGCACCCGAGTGGAACCTGGGAACCAGAGTGGGGAACAAATCTGGTCCCTTAGCAATCATTTCCTCCACCGGCTTTTTTTCTTCCTTCTCTTTCTTCCTCTCTCTCTCTTCCTACCTTGCTTCTACTTTTCTCCTCTAATTCTTATTCCTCTGTTTTCCTCTATTTTTCCTTGTTTTTGAAGGTTCCACCTCTCCTTTTCCTTAACCACCTTTAAACACCACCTCCAGTCTCTGCACCCCGACTCTCCACCCACCTAACCCCAGTCTCTGCCCACCCCCCTCAGTCTCTGCCCACCAGGCCCCACTGCCACCTCAGTCTCTACTCCCCTTCCTGCCCCAGTTTTCTTTTTCTTTTCTTTTCTTTTCTCTTCTTCTCTTCTCTTCTCTTCTCTTCTCTTCTTTTCCTTTTTCTTTCTTTCTCTTCTTTTCTCTTCTTTTTTCTTTTCTTTTTTCAAATTAACATATAATGTATGATTTGTTTCAGGGGTATGGGTCTGTGAATCATCAGTCTTACACAATTCACAGCACTCACCATAGCACGTACCCTCCCCAACTGCTCTCATCCCCAGACTTCGGGAATGCGTCCCATTGCTTAGAGCAGTTTCTTTCTTTTCTTCCTCTCCTCCTCCTCCTCTTCTTCTTCTAAGATTTTATTTATTTATTTGACAGAGAGGGAGAGACAGCAAAAGAGGGAACACAAGCAGGGGGAGTGGGAGAGGGAGAAGCAGGATCCCTCCCAATCCCCAGCAGGGAGGATCCCAGGACCCTGGGATCATCACCCCAGCTGAATGCAGACGCTTAATGACTGAACCACCCAGGCACCCCTTAGAGCAGTTTCTGACAGCAGGGTCTGTATCGACTGCGGCACAGGATATTATCTTAAGTGGTACATGGATGACTGTTGGTTGTTAAGAAGCACAACTATTTAGTGTTCTTGTAAAGGAAAAAGTCAGTCATATAATTCATTATTTCCTGAATATTTGTGTTTAAGATGAAATGAAGTTAGGTATTTAAGCTAAAGAAAAGTATTTCAGTTTAAACAGAAAGTTAAGTAAATAATAATACTGCCTTATATTAGAATGAGCTATATGAAATTGCCAATAACTGATTATTTTTCACTTACAAAATGGAAATTTCATATGTTTTCACCAAATACAATAAAATCCATGTTCTACACCATATGTGAAGTCCCTTACTGCCTGGCCCCAATTTAGTTTTCAATTCTGAGTTTCCAGTTTTTCCCTAGATGAACCTTCTGCTTTAATAAGATCAGCAATTATTTACCAAGGGCCAATTGCAAACTAGGTACTGAGCAAAGTCTTTCCATTGCAGATATGATTTCAGATCAGTAGTCCCTATCCTAAAGGAGCTTACCATCAACGAAAGGAGACAGACACATAGTTTCAGGCAAAATGTAAATTATGTGATGTAGGTGTTAAGCAGGAACAGTATTACCCACTCAGAGGTTTGGAAAAATGCTGGGGAGATTTTTGGTTGTCACAATGATTGGGGAGTACATTTAGGATATTTCAGGCGTGGAAATCGGGGATGCTAATTTTCCTGCAATGCATTGGTTGGATTCCTCAGTAAAGAACTGGTTTACCCAAATGCCAATAGCAGCCACATGAGAGACACTAATGGGGGCTACTAGAGGTAAAAAGGAACAAGGAGAAGGAGCATCTTGCCAAATATGGGAGTCCAGAGAAATTCCAGAGAAGGTGGCATCTGAGCTGAGTCCCTGAGCTGAGTCCTCCTCCTAAGGAGGAGGATGATCTGGTTCATCAATCAAAGCAGGAAAAGCTTTCTAGATGGACAGAAAAACACATTATTTTTGGAGATCTGATCAGCTTAGCTCCTGTCTTTTCTCACCTGGATTCTACTGTGTACTGAGTTTGTACAAATCCATTTCTATTCGGGACATTCATCCCCGCCCTTCAATAAGTGGCTCATATGTTACCTCCTTTATAAAGTCTTCTTAGCGACTCAACTGAGGGTGATTTCTTTCTAGGCTTTTGGACCCCAGTGATGCCTTTGGTCTTTGCACCTTTGCCTGCTTCCCTACTGGGTTGTGATTTCTTTGGAGGGAAGACCTGTTTTATGACTTTTTTTTTTTGCACTTGGCAAGCGATCACTAATAAATAATATTAAATTTGTCTTACACTACCTTATAGTGACAAATGCATTGTTTCTTTTTAAAGATTAAAAAACACACTTAGCAAATTTGCTCCCACAATGGCTCAATGCACAGTTTCACAAGTACTTTAATCCTAACTTGTAAGTCAACAATTCTCAGCTGGGGACAGTTTTGCCTCCCAGGGAACATTTGGTAATGTCTGGGGACACTTGTGGTTATCATGACTGGTGAGGGGTACTACTAGTGTCTAGTGCGTAGAGGCCTGGAATGCTACTAAATATTCTACAGTGCACAGGACAGCTTCCCACATAAACAATTATCTGGACTGAAATGGCAGTAATGCTGAAGTTGAGAAACCCTGGTGTAGATTAAGAAATGCAAGCAACTTCCTGAAGGTCGTGAAGCAAATTGCTGGCAGATTAACTGTTCAGAACCTAGGACATCAGTGCCACCAAAGAGTGGAGGAAGAATCAGCTGTGGAACGAGGTGACCCGGCTCCTGGTGGGGCTTACTGGGAAGTCTGTGACTCACATCTCACATTCCTGCCTTGTCCTCTAATGCCTCCTCTTGCCTCAGTTGGTTCTCCAATTGCCACACTGTTTTATTTTGTCTGTGACGTAGGGTATGTTAACTTCTTAAGCCTCAGTTTATCTATTCTTAAATCTAACAAAATCTCTATCACATAGCAGGTGAAAGATTAAATGTGATAGTATACATGGAAGTGTGCAAGGGATATTTATGACATAACTACTATGTGCTGGGTACAATTCTGAACACTTTGTGGGGTAGGAACTACTATTAGTTCCATTTTATAAGTAAGGCAACTGAGGCTCAGGGAGGTTAAGTAAATTATCATAGTATCACAGCTAGTTAAGTGATGTAGCTGGGATTGGAACCTTGAATCCATGTGCTTAACCACTATATAAACCACACACTGTGTGTGAGTGTCTGGGTACCATATTCTTCTGCCTCTTGCCGTACTGTCATTTCATCCTTCTCTCTTTGCTGATAAATGTTTGCTTCCTGCTGTGGGGAGGGGATTCCTGGTGCACAGCCCACATTTCTACTCTTTTTACCCCAATTCGGGCTTAAGCTGCATCTCCAATTGCCAGGTTATTTCTACTTGGTTTCTGCATCAAGAAGACCCAAGCCATGATCAGTTACAGCAGTCCAAAAGATACTCAAAGGAAAGCAACTGGCCCAGATCTGCTCAGGTGGCCACAGGTGTGTAACTTTCCTAGCTAGGGCTGCCGTAAGAAAGTTCCACAAAACAAGGTGACTAAAAATAGCAGAAATGCTCTTATTCACAGTTCTGGAAGCTAGAGGTCCCAAATCAAGGTGTCAGCAGGGCTATGCTCCTTCTGAAACCCATGGAAGAATCCTTCTTTAATTCTTCCTAGCTCCTGGTGATGGCTGGCAACTTTGGCATTCCTTGGCTTGTATCTGTATCTCTCCAATCTCTGCCTTTTTTGTCACAGGACATTCTGTCTGGCTCTATGTGGGCTCTCCTCTTCTTAGAAAGACACCATGCCTATTGAGGTAGGGCCCACCCTGCTCTTGTAGGGCCTCACCTCAACTTAGCCAATTATAACTACAAGGACTCTACTTTCAAATAAGGTCTCATTCAGAGGTCCTAGGACTTAGGATGTCAGCATATCCTTTTCTTTGGGGAGGGGGACACAATTCAACCAATAACAGAGGACAAACTTCTGTCTCTGTCATCCTATGGAAACGGGCCTCTGCTCAGGGCGTGGCCATCTCTGAGCCTCACTCTGCCTTCCCCAGGCTCTTTGGAGGGCAGACACTGTGTTTGCAGCTTCTTATCTTCAGGGAAATGAGGTATCACACGTCCTTGTCAGAGTCCCTGCTATTTCATATGTTAGTTGATCCAAATAAATGAACTCTTGAATAAATACCATCTGGCCCTGCTGAGTCACTTTCTCAAGTGGCCCCCATTGCTGCTTCCCATCAGGGGCATCCATCTCTGCTGATGCCATGATTACTAGAGCTCATGGGAAGAACTCAGCTTGTTTCCCACCCTGATCCCATTTCTGCATCATAGACTTGTGAGGTACCCCTGGGAGGTTCCGAGCTGGCCTTCCTCAAATAAAATGTTCCTGCTCAGTGTTCCTAAAAGTAATTATAAAGATCAGTCCTTACTCTTCTTTTCCCTTGTGTTCTTTTGTGAAAACGTGAGCTTAAAAGTAAAACAAAGGACTTTATTTCAGCAACTTTCATGGGAATTAAAACAAACATTCATCCACATTCTCTTCATGCCTAACCAAAAAGAACTGTTAGAAACTTCATTTCTCAATTTTTAGGCAGAAGCATGCATATTTTTACATTAATTGCAACATGAATAAAATGGCCTGTCCTATTTTTCTACTTTAACATTACTTTTAAAGGGATTTTTAAAATGTTGCAACATGGTCATTTTGATGACTGCAAGATACTTCTATTGGGTTAGTTTACCGTAATTTAATTAATAATAATGTCTTATCAGACATTTAAAATTTGGATTTTTTTTTTTACTCTAAAATACTGTAAGTATACTGCAATGAATTTTTTTTGTTTAAGTTCTTTCCTTTCTTTGAATTTGTGTCTTAGGGTGAGTTGGCAGGAGAATTCCTTTGTTAAAAGGCATGACTATATTGACTCTTAATTTATTTTACTGATTTGGTCTCTAAAATAATTCATCCAGTGTATTTGTATTCCTTTTTCCTTATAACTCCTGTATAATTCATTGGGTTTTGTAATTTTTAATTTTCTTTAAAATTATTTGAGTGGTTATAAAAGAGATACTTTTTTAAAAAGATTTTATTTATTTGTCATAGAAAGAACACAAGCAGGGAGAGTGGCAGGCAGAGGCAGAGGGAGAAGCAGGGTCCCTGCTGAGCAAGGAGCCCAATGTGGGATTCGATCCCAGGACCCTGGGATCATGACCTGAGCCGAAGGCAGCTGCTTAACCAACTGAGCCACCCAGGTGTCCCTTAAAAGAGATATTTTAATGCAGTCTTGCTTTGCACATCTTTGGTTAGCACTGACAACAGTCATCTTTAAAATATATCTTATTATTTAATATTCCTGACAGCATAGAAAAACTGTTCACCTATGCATCAGTCCAGGTTACTTGTAGTGATGAATGCTTCCTACCATCCACATGTGCACCAAGGAGAAAAGGAACAGCCTCCTCTTCCTTTTCCTGCACATCTAGGGAGCTACTTAGGAGCTCAAGCAACTGTGGGCAGTGGAGTTGTCTCTCTACTTTAGATCTGCTCTTTCAGACTTTCACGGCTCAAAGGGACAGGACAAGAGCAACTTGTATCACTTAGCATGTGTTTCCATTGGGAGTAGTGGGGTATTCACTCAAGTTTCTTTTGCTACACTGACCACAGGATGTTATTAGAAGAGTGGATAAGAGAATGAGTGGTTTGAATTGGGAAACTGACACCATAGTATCAAACATTCCCAAGTCACAAACCAAAATACGTTAACACCAGAATGTAGACCTAAGGTCCCAGTTAACTGTGTTCTGGACATAAACCTATAATAAAGTTTTGCTGGGATGAAGAAAAAGAAAAAGAAGGAAGGTGTGAAGGATGAAAGCATATATGGAACACTTGGCTATACCAGGGGTCAGCAGACACTTCTCTAAAGGGCCAGATTGTAAATATTTTAGGCTTATGGTCATATGGTCTGTCACAGACACTCAGCTCTTCTACTGTAGCATGAAAACAGCCACAGACAATTCTTAAATGAATGGGTGTGGCTGTGTTCTAAGTTTATTTATGGGCACTGAGATTTGAATTTCATCTGATTTTCATGTGTGACAAAATATTATTTTTCTTTTGATTTTTTTTTGACTTTCACCATCTGAAAATGTAAAAACCTCTCTTGGCTCACAGGCAGTGGGCTGGATTTGGCCCAAAGGATGGAGTTTGCTGATCTCTTGAGTTATAGTCAGGAAAGGAAGGATGGTGTTGTGAAGTGGTTTTCAAGCTTTTTTTAGCAGGAAACTTATTTATGAAATCCTATGTATATAAAGTAGAGGAAAACGTCACTGCTTTGGTTGGGAGAGGAGGACATAAAAGCTGAGAGGTAGCTCTTCTATTTCTCTGCTCCCTTCTACAGGTAAGACAACCTCTGCATCACCTGTGGCTATGGAAATCAGGCTGACCCAGAAATTCCGAAACTGGCTTTTAGTCACTCCTCTGATACTCTGAACACCTTGCATGTGATGGGTGCTCATTTAGTTCATTAATCCAATTAGTGGATGGAGGACTGCTGAACAAGCTGTGAGCCCTTAGACTGGTTTCTATAGCTCACTGGTTTCAGTTTCTTCTTTAAAAATCAAGTCAGAGTTGAAGAAGAAAGGATGGAATGATGTCTGTGGTCTCTTTCAGCTTTGTCTTGATTCTAGGTTGTATACCCTCCAATATTGGAAAGGTCATGGCTCATTAAATTTGATGAATGTAAAGCATGGCCTTAGCTTCACTCAATTAATTGGTACTTCTTTTCTCAAACCCTTGCTCCTAGGTTGATTAAACATAATTGGAAGTCATACAGGAAGAAATGGTGGGTGTGGTAATGTGAATGTATTGATACTGAATTACCTAAACTTGCTTTCTTGTTCTACTAATTGAAAAAATGGAGTCTTCTTCCACCGGGAGTTCAGTTCCCTGAAGTTAGCAATGAGATTCTTTTTTTTTTTTCATTGCATAATATCCTGAGTACAGTAGGTATTTTTCAAAATATTACTGATATTGATGCTAATAATGATAGCTACTCCTCTGATCCCTTGCTAGTTCTGCTAAAGCTATACTAGCTTACTATCTCCAAATACACTAAGCTTTGTTTTTCTATTTCTGGAAAAGCAGAGCCCTAAGTCTTTACACAGTTGATTGTTTTTCTTTATTTAGGTCTCAGTTTTCATAGCATCTCCTCATAAAGGTCTTCCCTAGACACTCTACCTAAATAGGACCTCCTCCCTTCCATATCACTATCTAATACAGTAGCCAGCATCCATCAAACCTGGCTTCTAGTACTCACATCTTTGTGTAGTCTCATCACTTATTGAACTAGGGTTGGTCTGTGTGACCCACTGCACACAGCAAAAGTGATGGTGTATCTCCTCTAAGATCAGGTTGTAAATGACCATGGCTTCCATCTGGGGTGTGCAATGTCTCTCTTGGATCATATTCTCTGGGGAAAGCCTGCTGTCACATATTGAGGATATTAATGCATTCTATGGAAAAGTTCACATGGAGAGGAACTGAAGGTTCTGGCCACAACCAGTGAGGAATTAAGACCTGCCAGCAGCCATGTGTGTGAGCTCACAACAGGATCCTCCCCAGTTGAGTCTTTAGATGAGGCTTCAGCCCCAGCTCACAGCTTGACTGCAACTTCATGAGAGAGATCCTGAGCCAGAATCATCTAGCTAAGCCATTTCCAGATTCCAGACTTGCAGAAGCTATGCAATAATAAATGTTTGCTGTCTTAAGCTAAGTTTTGGGGTAATTTGTTACACAACAATAGATAACTAATCTACAATGATTTCTTTTCTTTGCAATGCTTTTCATTATCTAATATTACCTTATTTACTGATTAAGTGAGTAAAAGTGATGGAATCACAAACAAGTAATTTACAACACATGCTATAGTACAATGAAAAAATTATGTTTGGGGTAAGTGTAGGCCAGCAGTTCTCAAAGTGTGATCTCTGAGCCAGAAGCATCAGCATTACTGGGAATATAACAGAATGCAAAGTCTTGGGTTCCATAACAGACCTACTAAACCAGTAACTTTGGGGCTGGGGCCCAAAAAATTGAATTTTAACAAGCCTTTCAGATTGTTCTGATGCACACCAACATTTGAGTGTTACTGGGGTACCATTATAGAAACATGAAAGAGGGCACATATACTGGTCTTGGGCTCAGGATAAAAAGAGAAGACACCAGGAAGACATCTTGGAGGAGAAGACACTAGAAATAGGGATGTAAAGGTGACTTCGTCTTAAGCCCCTGAGGTGAATGTCAATAGCAGTAAAAGTATAAAAGTAGATAGAGAATTCTTTTTGTAAAAAAAGTGACTCTCTCCTTCAGTATAATGGGAAGTTTTTCTAGCAGAGATGACAACTGTGTAGAAGTTTTCCAAGAGAAGAAAGTGAAAAGAGGATTCCAGAAGAGGACCTAGTGAGAGAAAACCCAGAGGTCAGTGGCCTGCTGTGATTACATCGCAGGGTCATTAGTTGCAGGTAGTAGCAAGTGGTGACGCTGAAAATGTAGGCTGGAACCAAACTGCTCCAAGCTGAGCAGAGGATCTGGTAGGTGGACAGCAAGATGAACATAGATAGTATTTCTGAATTTTAACACTGTGAGGCCAGATGGTGGGATGGCATGCATCTCAGAAATGAAAGTGGCAGGGATGCACCTGTAACAGGAGGGCCTCAGGGTGAGGGGAAGAAAAGGTGGCTGTTCTCTTCCTCTTCATTGACTGCCCTGCCTCAGGCACTGGAACCTCCCTCTATCTGCCTAGACATCAGGCTCCTCTAGTCTTTGGGCAGGAACTGCTGGCAGGTTTGATCACACAGGGCAAGTTGTTTTGGGGACTGAGCAAGACAAAGACATTCCTTTCCTTGTGGCTAGAAGGCAAATCATACTTCTCACACCAATACTGCTTTCGCCCTTCTGTCTCTTCCAGGCACTCCTTCCCCAACAGGACACCCTACCTGCCCCTCCACCCCCAGTCATTCCACTAGAGTGGAATCCAGTGCAGTAGCATGTAGCCTGCATTTGGGTGAGAACATCATTTATGTGGCTTGCCCTTCTGTGGAGTCAGAGAGGCCGTGTTGTGTCCAGAACAAGGAGGTCTGTATAATCAACCACTGTATTTGCAGCCTAAGGTACTGGAGATGGCTTATGGCTCGGCTAGTTTATTCCACAGTGATTTGTCCTTCATGCATACGTGTACATGGTTGTATTCTTACAGAGGTCCATTGACATTTTGTGTGTTGCAGGACTAAGCCACATACTTTCTCTGAACACTTATTGAAAGAATAACAGACCAAGTGGCAATAAGTGAGTGAGGGAATACATGAATGCTGTGGTAAGAAGAATCTGGACTTTGGAGCGAGACAAAACTGTGTTTGAATTCTAGCTCCATCACTTCCTTATCTAGGTCACATTGGGCAAGTTATTTTTCTGTTCAGATTTTTTATTTCTTTATCTGGAAAATGGGGCTCTTATTTAATTTGAAAGATTGAAAGATTTTTCTAAAGACCAAAGGAAATCAGATATATAAATGCACCTAGCAGGAAGCTTAGTTCTTAGTAGCCACCTCCAAAATGGTATTCATCCTTGGCTGCACATTAGAATCATCAGAAATTTTTTAAATTTACTGACAACTGAATCCCACCCTAGACCAATTGAATCAGAATGTCTGAGGGTGGAACCCTGGCATTTGTACTTTTTATAATCTCTCCATGGTGATTTGGATATACAAGAAGACTGAGCATCACTCCTATGGAAAATTGATTGGTAATCCTGGCTGCACATCAGAATCAGTTCTGGAGCTTCTAAAACATACCAGTTCTGGGACTTCCTTCTAGAGAATCTATTTTAATTTCTCTGGAGTGTGTGTGTGTGTGTGGGGTCCCAGCAATAGATTTATTTAAAAGCCCCCAAATGATTCTAATATACAGCCAGAGTAGGAAAAGACCCACCTTCTCATCCATCTATTCACTTACCCTTCTGACTCATTTTATAACTATAAATTAGGAAGAATATTTGGAAATCAGAAGCAATTCCTTCTTCATTTAAGCTCTTAACACAGTATTTTCCTAAATAGTTTATGCACATATATCATAGTTAGTTGTTTATAAACCTAATCCCTATTAAATGTGTGAGCTCCTTGAGAAAAGGGATCTGATATTAATCTCTTAAGGGCCTGGCACAATGCCTAGATGAGTAGGTGCACCTTATTGTTTGTAGAAGATGAGTCTATGCACAGCCTCCTCAAAACATTATAGTTAGTCTTATCCACTTATGTTACTGGGGTTGCAAAAATCTGAGCCTATTAGGATCCATTTTCTGAAAAGACCAAAGAATCCATTAAGCCCAGTGAATCATTTATATATGGGTATACACACCTTCCCCCCCCTTAAACTAAGTAGGTCAGATGACTTTTTTACACTTGAAAAAAAATATATATATAGTCTAGGAGTAGAGTTGACTTAAAATACATTTTTATTCAAAGACTCAAAAAGTCATGACCCAGACATTCTCTTTCTTACATGTTCTCCAAGTAAAGTTATTCTCAAATATTGCCTCCTCACCATAGCCAAATGGCTGCTGAGCAACCAGATTTTATATTCTTTCGGGTTTGAGTTAAGCCAAATGAGGTAAATTCTCCCAGAAGTTTAAGCAAAAGTCTGGTGATAACTCATTGGCTCTGAATGGATTGGATATTCGACCTTGAATCTATCCATAGGACCAGGAAAAGGAAACATGATTGGCTTAACTGGTGTGGTACCTAACCTAAGACACATGGGCTGAGACTGACCCGGACATGGTTTCTTCAAGAACAATCAGTAGGGTTATCTGAAGGACAATTGATTGCTTGGCAGCAAAAACAAAAACAAAAGTAGGTAATTACTCTAATCAAAATCTATTCAGTCGATTCACTTCAAAACAAATTTTAAGTGAAAAATTTAATTTGTCAAAAGTAAAAAAAATTGCTTTATCATATGGATAAATATTCTTATATGTGGTTTGCATCTTAATCTCAAAAGGAATTCAATATAAAATTATCTGAACACATACACATTTCAAAACATTATGCCATGGTGAGATACTGTTGCAGCTGTTGGCAAAGAAGTATTATTTCCAGACCCTTCATGTTCACTGCCTGGCTTTGACGGGAGACAGACACTGTGTGATTCTAATTTACACATAGTAAATACGCAAGAAATAAATCTATCCATCCATCCACCCATTCATCCACCCTTTCATCCATCCATCCTTCTATCCTTCTATCCATTTAACAAACATTAACATCCACCTATTTAACAAAAACTATGTGTTTTAAGTACTCAGCTTTCAGAAATAACTAAGACAAAGTTCTCTCCCCAAAGGATCTCTGAGTCTTAAGGGGACAGACATTCGTGAATTATCCATAACAGTGCATTATAAATGCTTTGCTTGAGGGATAAGCAAAATGCTGTGAGAGCACAGATCAGGTGGAGGACTCAGTGAAGAGGGGAATAAAGCAATTTCATTCTCAGGAGGAAAGAAGCTGCACTGAAAAGTGTGGAGGCTACTTTCTGGATCTTCTTAAAAAATCTCTCCAGTCTGTTGTTGACTTTCATAGGAAGAGCCTTCCCTGATCCCACTTGCTTTGACTTGCTTCCTCAAACCAAACAACTTATTTGAAGTAGCACAGAGGAGGCACTCTTAGAAAAATAAGAAAAAGTAACCAGCAACAAGACATTTGTGCCTCAAATGATCTCTGACCAGGTCATGTAATATATATTGTATTCTAGGGGTGCATCGGGATACACCTGGACCACATGTGCAATAAAATGTAATAACGGTAGGGATGCTGCTTTGTTGGTGTACCACACAG
Source organism: Ailurus styani (assembly GCA_002007465.1). Taxonomy (NCBI): domain Eukaryota; kingdom Metazoa; phylum Chordata; class Mammalia; order Carnivora; family Ailuridae; genus Ailurus; species Ailurus styani. The sequence goes on along the minus strand of LNAC01000112.1, from coordinate 680,721 downwards.
GGTGTGACTTTAGAGGACAAGAAAAACTAACTCCTCGAATTCCAGTCTCAATGCTATACTTTTTCTTTAACACTTTAATATATTCACGTATCTACCTAGAAAAGTACAGTGCTTTAGCTGCTATCAGGCATCAGTCATTTCTACCTCAATGTGGCTGAGAGGGCTGGTCAGAGGTAGAATTGGAAAGGGAAACATATTTGTATTCCATTCAATTAATCTTAATATGGTGCCTTCAGGATGATGAATGTTTGCTCGTATTTGAAGATGTAGAGATAGAAGAATAAGATATAGGTGTGTTCTCAGGAATCCTTAGTCTAATGGGGGAAATGGCAGTAAACAGTCACTGCAGGATGGTAAATGACAAGCTAGAGGTGATGCAGCATCATTTCACACACTCTGGGGCTGGCTTTCTGGAAATAATAGTGTGACTTGGTCGTCTGCAGGTGTTGACATCTTTCTAGAATTTTGCTGAGGTTGAGGCCAGGCTTGGAGCCTGAGCTAGTTCCAGTATTTGGTATGATCTGATATTTGTCTAAAAGAGTAATTTTTAGACATTTACATGCTTAATTCTGGGAAATGCTTCTCTCAAAAATTATCTTAAAAATGACATTCAGCTGGCATTAGACACAACTGAAGACTAGGAAGTTTAGATTGATGAGGTTAATATTTAGCAGACATCAGACATCAACACAGAAGAATTTCAAAGAGGGTATCTGAGAACCAGTTTTTTTGACACCCTCCCCCCCACTCAGTGGACTTTTGAATGACCAGGAGCAAATAGAGAGAGGGGAGTATGTGAGAGAGATTTTTCTGGAGAGCCATTGGAAGGGTGTGAGTCCCTCTCAAAGGTGGTGGGTGTCTGTTCCTCACTTCAAACCAAATGTGATGGGGCTTCCCTGAGACCATTCAGGGAGCCTGATGTGTGTACCTAAGAGCTGTGGATTGAAAACTGACTCCTGGGGTACCTGGGTGGCTCAGTGGGTTAAAGCCTCTGCCTTCAGCTCAGTCATGATCTCAGGGTCCTGGGATCGAGGCCCACATCAGGCTCTCTGCTCAGCAGGGAGCCTGCTTCCTCCTCTCTTTCTGCCTGCCCCTCTGCCTACTTGTGATCTCTCTCTGTCAAATAAATAAATAAAATCTTTAAAAAATATATAAAGAAAACTGACTCCTTCCATGGGACTCCAGAATGAAGGAGAAGTGACTCCACTCCCCTGCACACAGTCAATTTGAGACGAGCAAAAGATGCTTCAGTGTCCTCTGGATCAGATGTGGGCACACAGGAGAAACAATGTATTTCATTGAGTGGGAACATGTGTAGAGCACTATCCATGTGCTTGGATGAATGTAGGTCCTGTAGAACCGAGATTGCATTTGATGCACTCAGCTAGGGCTTTTAGCTCAATTTGGAGCTGGCCTTCTGAAAAGTATAGAGTTCACAGGACTTGTCTGTTGGGTCCATAGACAGAAGAGCTATTTTACAATAGTACTAGCTAAGTAAGGACTTTCTGACTCCTTTACCTCTCTTTCTTCCCCTTTCCAGCCTCATCTGAAAGGGAGCAAAGATCAAAAATAACCACCAGCAGTAAAGAAACTGGCAAACAAGAAAGTGAGAAGTAACTCTTCTTCAAGGAAGATTACCTGACTATCATAAGCTCTAGCTGTTGGGTGGATCAGGTGGAAGGGGAGTCTTCTTATGGGTAAGAATTTCGATTAATGTATTGGACTGGATATTTTAATTTCTGAATGGAAACTGTCCATTTTGGGATTTAGAATAATGATCTCACCATGGGATGACCTGAATTTTCCCTCAGTGGCAGAGGAAGGCTTATTATCCCCACTGAGTGAGTTTAAGAGGGCAGTCGGGGACAAAAAAACAAAAACAAAAAACAGAAAACAAAACAAAACAAAAAAAACCCCAATTAATTTTATGACTAAACCCTATGAGTTCTGTGTGTTCAGTGTTCTCATTACACATGTGTCCTCATCCATTAAAAGACGACCCAAAGAGAGGAACTAAAGCTGTACTGGGAACACCCACTAGAACGCCCATGTGTAATGAACGGTGGGTGGGAATCCATCTGGACTAAATTAGCTGAAGTGTGGGTTTGGGCATTGGAGCAGGAAGTGATTCTGAGAGCTGTCTCATGAGGCAGCTGTCCAGAGGAGGAACTCTTTGGGTTACCCTGTTTATCTCAACTCCATTAAAAACCAGAGCAGGTCTTTCTTGCCTAAAGGGTTTTCTCTGACAAGAGGAGATTCATAATTCATGCCACTGGCTCTCATCCGGCTTGTCACGCATTGTGTTGGACACAGATTCCCTGTCTTTTTCAGAGTTTGTCTGTGCCACAATGTGCAGAAAGGGATGGGTGCTGTCCTTAAGGTAGCAATTCTCAAATTTGGAGGTTCATCAAAATCACCCAGGGATCTTGTTATAGTAAAGAAGCTGACACTTTCCCCCCAACACCTAATTCTGTTTTAGGAAGTCTGGGGTGAGGCCTTCGAATTTGCATTAGTAATGAAGTATAGGTATTTCTGAACCAGGTGTCCTGATGATCATACTTTGAAAAGCACTGCTCTGGAGTTTATATTCTGAAGTTAGAGCCCTGGCTGCATCACACCAGACCTGACCAGCTCATGTGCACATGTGAGGCATCTGCACATACACTTTGTTCCCTGTCTTGTTATTCCTGCCCCCAGTAAATCCTCACAAAACTATGTGAGATGAATCTTACCATTCTTCCTGTTTTACAGATGAGGAAAATGAGGCACAACAAAATTAAGAATTTGGTCAATGTCATGCAACTAGTAAGTCACTGAAAAAAATGATTGAAACACTGTAGTCCTCTGCTAATGTTTGAACCCTTAACCATGGTGCAACGTTGCCTCTCGCTTTTTGCAACCCATCTCTTGGTGCTATTCTGTGGAAGTGTTCCAGACAAGTCATAGTTCTTAACTCTTTCAAATGGCCTCTCTTGTCTCTGACTTCCTGGTGGCCTAGGGAGCAGTGAGGCTTCACATTCCCAAAAGTCATTCCAGGAAGAGAAGTGGGGACGAGGACAAGTTTTGTTCAAGGCCATGCACACTCCACAGTCCAACTGTAGGAGAAGTTTTTTCCAAAAAAAAGAAAAAAACAGCTCTACCAAGCAGAAAGCTTAGTTATGCATCTCAGCACACCTGGAATCTGATGAAAAGTGAGGGTCATACTAATGACTTGTAGGCTCTGTAAGTACTGAAAAGTACTTTCTCAAGACAGAGGAAATAATGTTCAATAATAATGTGTATCATTTTTATCACTATAGCTAATTTCTCTAGAGAGCAGAAATGTGGGGTCTTTTCTGAAGGGGTAGCTCATAAATATTTTAGTCCTTATGGACTACTTGATCTGTTCTAGCCACTCAGCTTTGCTATCATAATATGAAAACAACCATAGACAATACATAAAGGAATGCATGAGGCTGTAAACTTTATGTACAAAAACAGGTTGTCATAGTTTACTGCCCCTGGTATAGAGCATTAGAGTTTATAGCATGCTTTCCAGTCCCTTACCCTGTTGCATCTAGAAGAATAGGATTCCTAGGGAAGTGAACGACCCACTTGAGGTCACCAACAATCTGGTGACACAACTGTGAACTATGCTCACGTGTGTTGCTTCCATGTCTAGTCCTGCAACTATAACCTCAGCCACCAAAGGAGATGGTGTTGCAAAGATTTGTGAAATGGTTTCTTGCATACGGTAGCCATCATGACAGATGTGGCGTGGTTTTACTATGTAGAATCTTTAATGAGCCAGAATGCCTAATTTTCCTTCTTGGCTAGAAATTTAGTATTTACTGCAGTAAGCAATTATATTACTGAGAGTTATTTAAGGCCAGGGCCCAGAATCATATTATTTTCACATTTGCATCTCAAGAATCTAAACCAGGGGTCTCAACTTCCTTGTAGGAAATCCTACAAGGACCTAGACAGCTAACAGTAACAGATGAAATCTTGGAGTGGTAGGATCAGGGTCAAACTTAGGGGCACATCGTCCATTTCCAAGAGGCAGCAGCTACCCAAGTTGAGAGAGATGTTGCCTTGCAGAAATACTGACCCAGTGCTGCCAAATACTGTTTTTTTTTTTCAAGAGATGCCAGAAAGCTATATTTTAATGTGAAACATCCTGATTTTAAATATTGGCCATCTGCTTCCAATGGTAACAAAAGGATGGTGCAGATCAACTAAGCAGGACACACAGAGAAAATGTGAGGATCATATAGTACATATAAATTACTAGCTTTTGACCTCTGACCTTGCACATAGTAGGTATTCCACAGATGTTGACCAGATGAATGGAATTTATGTTTTATAGATGGGGATATAGAATTCAGTGATTATAACATGGTTCAGTGCTCCTTCTGTTAGGTGAAATCCAGCTTCAAGGAGCTCCAGCAATCTCTCCTCCTCACCTCTCTCTTTCATTAGAAAGCTATTGACAAATGTTTTCTCAATCAATTACTGTAATCAGTCAGCTGCAACATTTACAGGTCAGAAGAACACATCAACACCTGTCAGGAGGCCAGACAATCATGATTCCCATTTGTCAAATGTGCCATCTCCCTCATTTCACATGCAACTCCATCCTCAAGTGCTGAACCTCACAAATAAAGGGCTGTCACCAGACCCTTTAAGAAAACAGCCAGGAGAAACGAGATCATGGTAGAAGTGGACCCAATTGAAAACCTCATGGTTACTCCGCCAGCTTAAAACCATGTCCTGGAATGGAATAATTAAAACACGCATCAAGATATGACAGGAGCCACCAAGCTGTCTTTGATACAAAAGGGTAATAACCAGTATGGGAGGCCTTTATTTGTTTGTAATCCTAAATTTTGTGTCACCTAACATCTCCCAGGCTGGTGCACACCAGTTTCTGTTTCACGGAGCACCCATGGCATGGGAAGGAAGGGGAGAATGGAGGTCTGCCTACTCATCCACTTCACATACTGAAGGAGACTTCAGTCTGGATTAGTCAGTGAGTGACAGAATTTCTAGGGAAACCATATGGTGATTATTAAACATTTATATAATGCCATCTGTATACTCCATGCCTCATGAATCATAAATGAGACAAGTGCCCTTCTCAGCAAGCTGAGGATTTCTGCAAAAATGAAGCAGAGAAAATGGAAGGCGGGTCAGTGAACAGGGGTCTGTTGAACAAAAGTGATGGGACTCCAGGAGAAATCTGAAGATACTGGTAGAGGAGCAGTTTGGGTTTAGTGGGAGTTGGGAAACAGAGCCAGCAGATCAATAATGGTAATGCTCAGCGTAACAGTAGCAACTTTGATTGTTTGAACACTTACTATGGGCTGGGTAGGAAGTTAAGTGCCTCCTAACCACAGTTTTACTTAGTGTTCATGACTACCATAAAAGGTAGGGATTGCCGCTTCACCCCGTGCATGTGAAAACTGAGCTCAGAAGTGAGCTCAGGACCTGACTTACCCAATCCCAAGACCTAGTGAGTGGCAGAGATGGAATTTGGGCCCAGGTCTGTGAGGCCTTAGGTAGTCTCTGGTGAGCCATGAGGGTCATGAAGACTCAGTATACTTCTTTATTCCTTTTGCCACAAGCTGGCTTTGGTATTAGGCTTTGGAAACCAACATGAGAGATGGCTCTTGCTTTGGTGTTGCTTCTTTCCTGAAACTTATTCATTTTTTTCTCCCTTAATGGAAGGTGATTGATTGCCTGGCAGTATAATGAAATATTGGTAATGATAATTATAAAAATAATAATGACAAGTACTTTTGAATGTAAGTTAACTATGGGCCAGGAATTGTGTGTATGTTATCTCCTCTAATCTCCCTGAAAATTATGTGTAGTAGGGATAATTATCTCCATTTTATTCTAGTGAAAATTGGGAGGCAGAGAGAACAAGCAGCTTGTCAAAGGATTTGAAGTTACCTTTGCTCCAGTCTAAGTGTTACACTACAATTGTCAGTCAAAAAAAGGGGATTTAGTCATGAAATACACCATCCTTTCAATATAAAGATCCCAGAGGGGGCAAAGAATAAGCATCAGATCACAAGGTAAGGAGAGGCAGAGGCCACAACTGGACCCAGGGTCAATGGACCCATCTTCAAGTACTTTTTCCCTTATTTCTGTGTCTTTCTTACCAGCTCTGGAAGCTATCTCAAAGCAGCGGCCAAGAAGAGTCTTATCATTTAAGCAAACAAACAAAAAGGAACAAAGAACCCAGAATAATGTCTGTACTAAGACTTTGGAAACCACCTGATTCAAAATAGTTGATCTAGGCTTAAAAACCAATGAGATCACCCTTAACAACTGAACTGACACAGGTTGCCTCTGACAGTCATCATTAATATGGTCAAATAAATGGACAGAAAGGAACAATAACCGTTGATTCAGTGTTAGCAGATACACACAGATCTGGGTCTTGCTCACTCAGGGCATTTTTTCAAGGAAGAAAGCCATCAGTCCTGGAGTTTTCCCACCCAACATGAGGATCTCTAATTTATTACATACATATCTTAGGCTAGATTTTTAGAGCAATATGATTTTTTATTTATAGGGGAATTTAAATATGGCATTTTTCAAAGTGTAAACTTCAGATCTAGCCTATCAGCTAGAGTCATAAATCACAGCTGTTTCATTTCCAAATCATTAGGGAGACTGAAAGCTTAAAGTATTTAATTTATCCAAACCACATGGGGTAGTTTATCATTGTGCATGATGTACCATTTTTTTCTTTCAATGCTGACTAGTAAAATTTTGAACAAGTCATGCTGAATTTTGAGGGTGAATGAAGGCAATGCAAATCTTCTATATCTCCAAGAAGTGGGTAACGTAAGAATCCCTACGAAAATTTGCAGAAATGGCAGTTTATATAATACTTACAATATCTCCTTGATGTGACAAGGGAGCTCATATTAGAACCCATTTTGCCTGGAATAAGTTGAATTGTTTTTTTTAAGAGAGAAAAATGTGGTGGGTTGATAGATACAGATGACATGACTGAATAAGATGGACACAAAATGTTCGAGTCCCTTCTTGGTCAGAAAAGACATTTCCCCCCAGTTATAAGTCTCCCTTTATAAATAACACGAATCCTACTGTACCTGCTTTGAAACTTTCCTTGGTGTTAACAAGAAACTGTCTCAAATTCTTTGATGAGTACTTTTTTATTTTAATTGACTTAGAATTTCATGTAGCCTCTAGTCAAGGACTAGAGCTATTGGGTTACTTCTCTCTTTTTAAGCTTAAATGGTATGTATTCATTAAGATAACAAAGATTTAATATGTTAACAATGCTAAAACCTGGGATTTGAGCCCAGGTCTATTTTGAATCCAAAGCCCCCAAGGTGAAGCAATCTCAGTGGTACTCAGTGCTTTTCCTTTCAGAGAAAAACAGGCAGCTCTAGGTAGGAGCAAGCTGATGTGAATGTAATTTTCTACTTAGCCTAAAATGTGTCAGTGTGTCTCCCAAGTGTGACTCCACATTTACACATTGCTTTTCCTTTTGCACTGAAGCTTTCATTTATATCTGCATTCCCATATTCATTGCAGCAGTATTCATAATAACCAAGATAAGGAAACAACCCAAGTGTCCCTAACAGAAGGGTAGATAAAGAAAATATGGTGTCTACATACAATGGAATATATTCAGCTTTAAAATAAAAGGAAATCCTGCTATTTGGGATGACATGGATGAACCTGGAAGACGTTATGCTACATGAAATAAGCCAGCCACAGGAGGACAAATACTGCATGATTCCACTTATAGGAGGATCTATACCAGTCAAATTCTTGGAAGCAGAGAAGGTAATAGTGGTTGCCATAGCCTGAGGGAGGTGGGGGTTGGAGAGGTATTATTTAATAAATATAATGGTTCAGTTCTGCTAGATGGACAAGGTCTAGAGGTCTGCTGTACAACATAATGTCTATAGTTAACAAGACCATACTGTCTACGTTAACATTTAAGAGAGTAGATCTCATGTTTAGTACTTTCACCACAAGAAACAAAACAGAAACACATAAACAACAATAACAAAGGGACATCAGGAAACTAGGAGGTGTTGGGTAGGTCTATTACCCTGATCGTGGTGATGGCATCATGGGTGTCTGCATATATTCAAACTTATCAAATTGTACACACTAAATATGTGCAGTTTTGGATATAAATTATTCCTTAATAAAGAACTGGTGTTATGCTAGGTGATGGGCATTCCATATTAGTCCAATATGTGTGAGAATCCAAATTTGGTGTGGACTGGACCTGAAGTTATTTCCCAAGTTCATCCTATACCTTTAGGTGACTCTAAAACCTTTACATGCAAAATTTCTCTACCAATCTCCTTCATCATTTGTTTTTTAAATTTGTTAAAAAGCTTGAACATTCATCTGCTTTTTTATTAATTTTTTTAAAAAGATTTATTTATTATTTGAGAGAGAAAGAGAGTGAACATGTGAACAGGGGGAGGGGCCGTGGAAGAGGAGAGAGAGAATCCCAAGCAGACTCTCTGCTGAATGCGAAGCCCAATGTCAGGCTCTATCCCACAACCCTGAAATCACGACCTGGGATGAAATCAAGAGTCGGACACTTAACTGACTGAGCCACCCAGGCATCCCTTCATCACCTTTTAAATTGTGGAAATCATGAAACATTTCTGAGCCTCCATTTTCTTAGCTGCAAGGTGGAGACAATAATAACTTCCTTTCTAAACTTGGGAAGATTAGAGGAGGTAGGGTAATGTGAAACACAAGCAATAACAATAGAACTAATTATTGAGCTTAAAGTTAATAGCTAACCTTAATTGAGCACTTAGCATGATTTACACAATCCATGTTTTTCATTTTGCATAATCTTCAGTAGAGCCTAAACAGAGAAGTAGTATTACGATTTTTAAGGCAAGTAAACAGAGACTTAAGGGAGATTAAGAACTTGCCCAAGATCATGGCCTATTGTACATTAACATCACATAAAGCTTTATGACTTTGCAGTGCAGCCCGAGACAATCTTGAAGACTAGAAGACTGGAATCATCACACCCAGCTTTGGAACAGGTTGGGGGATGCGCATACATCTGTGAGATAATTTTGAACTTGGCTACATGTTCCCATGCCTCAGATCTGTCACATCTTATTGAAAATGTTTTATTTATTTATTTATTTATTTGACAGAGAGAGAGATCACAAGTAGGCAGAGAGGCAGGCAGAGAAAGAGGAGGAAGCAGGCTCCCCACCGAGCAGGGAGCCCGATGCGGGCCTTGATCCCAGGACCCTGAGATCATGACCTGAGCTGAAGGCAGAGGCTTTAACCCACTGAGCCACCCAGACGCCCATCTGTGAGATAATTTTAAACTGGGCTACATGTTCCCATGCCTCAGATCTGTCACATCTTATTGAAAATGTTTTAAATGGGCCACGTACGTCAGTCAACTTTTTGCCTCCTCAAGGGAAGGAGAGCACTCATATTTAATAGGCATCTTTCATGTTCAAGGCTACACTAAAAATCTTTCTCTCATTCCATCTTCATAACAATGCTATGTAGTAGATACTTATGTCCACATTTATAGGTCTGAAAATGGAAGTACAGAGAGATTTTTTATTTATTTATTCTCTGCTTTGATGGGCAGATTCAATAAAACATATTTATATGCTCATTTAATAAAAAAGGAAATTATGAATATAAGCATAAAAATCAGAATTGTGGAACATACAGTAGCTGAGAAGTTGTAAACCAAAAGATGTTAAGATTAATATGGATATCATTGGGTCCAATATTGTTATTTAAACTGAGTTCCAGACAAATCCATGAGCTTCCTGGTAGCCAGGGCACAAAGGAAAATAAATTAGTTACATGAATTGTCTTGTCTCTAAGGAAAAGGAAAACGATATCTTAATATCTCAGGAGCAGCAAAGTTCAAGATCATAGAGTAGGAAGAAGTAGAAATACTGGCATTGGAGAGAGGGTCTGCTTATCTTCCAACCCCACACCCTTGCTTCACCAAAAGCTGTTCTCCTACTATGTCTAGCTTGGGGAAAGGGTGCTCTTACTCTGGTTTCTGCTGATACAGCTTTGCCTTCAGCACTCACCTTGTCTCAGTATAATTAAAGTATTTCATCATAGACAAAAGGGAAAGATGTTAAATTTTAATTCCTTGTGTGACGTAAATAATGTGGGCAGGTTTATGAATTCCCTGCTCCAGTTAATGCAAGCATGTGCAGGATGGGGCTGAAGGACAAAAAGGGAGAAAGGGGAGGCACCTCAGATTAGCAGGCGCCTTTATAAGCAAAATGAGCAGATGTGTAGGGATGACGAGGACAGCGAACAGGACAATATGCATTAGGGAGAAAAAAGGGAGGATATAAATAAATGAAAATAAGGTGGCAGCGTCTGCTGTGGCCCAGGCAATACTCCAAAGACAGAGGAAGGCTGCAGTCAGTGAGGCCTGGAGATATAGATCTCAAAAGGGAATAACCACCCACCTTGGGACTGGGGAAGGGTTCAGTACTCTTCCCTCTTGCCCTCTGTTAGCTTGAGGGCACATCCCCAAAAGAGAATCATGGTTATGTTACTGCCACTCAATGGCTCAGGACAGGCGGGGCTACATAGTTCGACATGTCTGACTCCAGTCCCAGCTTTATTATTCTAGTCTCATGAATCATTCTCCCTTCTGGATCTCAGTTTCCTCCCCTGTGGTGTGGACATAACCATCCCTTGGCTTCCCAGAAGGATCAATCCACTCCTACAAATGAAAAGCTTTGGGAAACTGCACATGGTGAACCCAGTGTAGGGTTATGGAGTTCATGATTGAGTCTTCTCCAGGACTTCTGCTTTCCATGAGAACTCTTCAGAGTGGAATTCAGCCTCATGGCATTCATGCAAGGAGTAAGCAAACAATAAGACAAAACAAGATAAGCAAGTATTAATTTGAATGAGCTAGCCATTCCATGAATGTGGAGTTGATGAGCACAGCAGACTGGTCTCCTCTCTCAAGAACCTAGCATTCCAGTGGTCTGAGCTCCATACCAGGCATCTTACAGACTTCATTCTTTTATCCAATAAATTGCCTAACATGGGGTAGGTATTGGGATTCCCATTCCACAGATTAGCAAAATGAGGCTTGAGGGTTTGAGGGGACTTTCTGAGACCAGTGACAGAATCAGGTATCACCCCATGCTGCGTTCTTCAAGATCTATCTCTGTATCCTTTAAGACCGAAGAAGTCATTTGGAAGTTCAACAAAGCACTGCCCACTAGGCTTCCCTACACAGAACTTAAGCTCTGGAAGGAGTTCATGTCTCACTGTATGTCAGTAAAATTGTAAGAAAAGAGACCAAACAAGACAGGATTTGAAAATCCTCCTGTAGGAATGAATGTCCTCCAGTATTCTAGGAGGAATAGAGAAGAATATGCAAGACCAAGAATATAAAGTTGCCTAGAAAGCCTACCTACCTGGCACGGTGCTAGTTAGGCAGATGGAGGGAAAATACAAATAACACTTTGATTTTCTATTGGGATTGTTATGTTTCAAAACAGTTTTGCATATATGATCCTATTCAGATCCACCCTTCCTCCCCAGACTCCTCCACTGCCCTACTCTAACCCTCATTATCTATCACTGAGTTTCCATTCACAGCTCAGCTTCTGTTCTCCTTTGGGGGTGAGAGTGAGGGGTCTTTGGGAAGGCAAATCTGACCATGTCATTCTCTGACCCAATTCTTGTGATCACTTCTGATTAACTGTAGAAGGACAAGAGTCCAAGCTTCCCCTCCCCTTTCTGCCTCAAGCCTGCACTGTCCCATCAACACACACCTGGTGCAGTCCCTGCTTTGCTGAGCTGTTGGCCTTTTTCTGTCATTCTAACCACTCCTCCCCTTTTGGGCTCTTGATGTTTCCTTTGCCTCTATCTACCCTTGTCCTCCTTTTCCCATTAAATCCCATTCTTCTTTCAAGGTGCAGCCCTGCTGTCAGCTGGCAAGATTCTTTCAGGTAGAATCAATCTCTGTCCCCCATATTGCCTTTACATTTTGTTGACAGTACTTGCATTTTAACTTGTAATATGGCCTGACTCATTCACAGGGACTGGGATGGCATGTGTTTGGCTAGCTTCTTAGAATCCCTGGGGTCAGGGCCTCTCTCTTTTTCATCTGTATGTCTTTAGTGCTTAGCACAGTGGTTGCTCCCTGGGAGAGGCACGGCACGTTTGTGGAAGTAAACATGGATTCACTTTCTTGGTAGAAAAAGAGAAACCACGGCAGTTATTTTAACAGATGGAATTTAATATCGTGAATTGGTTAAATAAATGTGAGAGAATTGCAAAGGCAAGAAGAAAAAAATACCAGTGAATACCTGCAAGAAGCAGCTATTAACCCTGGGTGTGGAGTAACAAAAATCGAAGGTTGAGGTAATCAGATTTAGGCAGTTTGGGAGAGGAGGGGAGAGGGTAGGGCACCGGTGCTTCTGCAGGGCATGACAAGCCCTCAGTTTCCTTGTCTGAAAATGAACTGCAGCTGAATAATCCATTCCCAATGGGGTTGTTTTGAAGATTAAATGGGAAACCGATGCAAGAGGGTTTAGCACTGTGCCCGGCACGTCCTTTAAGAAAACAAACCGTTATTGCCCAGGGTTATGGAGGTGCTACTGAGTGTGATATGTAGGGCCTTGGGACAGGAGGGTCTTGTTTCATCCCTTGGTTCTGCAATTTTGCCTGGAGGGTTGAGTTGACATGAAGATTACAGATAATTTGTATAAAGAATCCAGAACAATAACTATCTTAGGTTATTTCATTTTCAGTTGCTCAGGTACTCTGCCCACCCCACCCCACCCCCAATAAATCCGGGAATAATCCTGACTTCTCATACCTCACCGATACCATCAGCAGATCCCGTGGTTCTGTCTGTAGAATATGTCATGACTGGACCATTTCTCACCACCACTGCTGTTGTGTCTGTAATCTTACCTGGATGACTGCAGATGCCTCCAACCTGGTCCCCTGCCTCCATCCTTGCCCCTCTTTTAGCCTACTTTCTACCCAGAAGACAGAGACAGCTTGGAGAATGTGATTCTGCAAGTCACTTCTGTGCCTTCTCCTGAGCCTTTGAAATCCCCCAGAGTAGAAGCTGAGGTTCCTACAGAAGTTTGCAAAGGCGATGGGAGCCAGACACCATGCCTAGTTGCAGCTGCGCCTGTTCCCACCTTTGCATTTGCTGCTCTCTCTGCCTGCAGTGCTCATTCCTCTGACATTTGCAAAACTAAGTCCTCACATCACTTGAGTCTCTGGTTCAAGGACTGCATTGTTGATGAGGCCTTTCCTGACTTCCTCATGTAGAATTGTACATGTTTTCCTTCATCACTGTCATGGCCACTGTGTTAAGTTCTCTGCCCCTGCTTTGCTCTATGTTGCCCTTACCGTGACCTAACCCATTGAATAGATGAATTAATGACTCGGTGGTAGCTCTACTTGTTGTCCAAAAAAAAATCCTGGGATTTAATCCTGCATTGTTGTTTTACTAGCTGTGGGAATGACTAGCTGTGAACATTATGCTTAACCTTTCCCTGGCAGTGGAATGTGGACAGTAATACATGCTTATAATGTTTTGCATATTTTTATTTAGCTGCTTGTTTTGTGAGGAATGAATGAAATATTGTTTCCAAACAGTCTAAACAGGGTGCCTGGCACACACCAGGAATCGATTAATATTAATTGTCTTCCACTCAATTGAATGAATTCCATTCAATTTGGTTTGACAAACATTTATTGAGTTGTATTTTTAAGTTAAAATTTTCATTTAGAGGTTCCCTTCTAAAAAATATACATAATCGTGAATATGAAGTTAGTTATGAAAATGAGTAGTTAGAATATGAAAAGAAATCACAACAAATTTGATAAACATAATTAATGTTAGAAAAGTCTAAGATAAATATTTTAATTAATTTTTAAATACAACTTTATGATACTTTTTCTTACATTTTGGCAGCCTGCCTATGTTTTAATCTCCCTTCCTGATGACAGTGATTTCCCCATATCACTTTCATTAGAGGGCATTGGGAACTAACTCAGCCTTTCTTTGAGCAGAGTTGACTGGGATTTGTTGTTTATTTTTGGTAGTTGGGATGCATAAAACATATGACCTCACCCACAAGGAGACATACTATTTGTAGTACTAAAGATTTGTGCCCTACGAACATTGGAATGCTGATATATCCTATTTTGTGTGATTCTAAGCAGAGAAGAAAAAATGCATAATGCATTTATAATTGTATCAGCTGCATTTCTCGTATCCTGTCAGAAGACCTGCTCTGCTTTGACTGGGCATCTGGATGATTCTTAGGGATCACCTTGACTTTCTCTATTGAACCACTCCTACTTTACCAAATAAAGGCTTGTTTCTCACTGTCCCAAATTATACTATGAAAGGTTGTCCTGAGATGTGGAAACACAGGAGGGCTATTTGAAATATTGTTGTTGGAAAAAGTTTGAAGATAATCAAGACATCATAATTTGCTCTCTCTCCACCCTCATCCATAACAAAAAAAAAATGCCTTTTGAGTAAAATTTTACTTTTTAGTTTAAAAATATTTATGAAATTTATAATATCTTAGCTCTATTGCTTACTTATATTAATAGCATTTAATAGTATTAACAATTCAATATAGAGGAAAAAATTTAAACTCATAAAGCATAGAGATCCCAGGGACCAGAACACACGTACAGACGTACATATGCAACTATCTATCTATCTGTCTGTCTATCTAATTTTGTTATAGACATATATGTTGAGATTATCAATGAAAGACTCTAAAGCATGAAAATATATTGTATTAATATAACATTTTCTGACTCTGGGGGAATAAAATGAGAACATGCTTTCAAGGAAAATAGAAATGATAAACAAATTCAACTGTCAAGAAGAAAGCTATACATGAACCAAAAAAAAAATTAAATGGATGATAGCTATACCAAATCATTGGTATTTAAATTTATTTAAGTACTCTTAAGAGTGATACAAATACTGAGATTTACAAAGTGCAAGCAATTGCTTCCTTTGCAACTCTAATGAAAAAATGAAGGATGTGAACCTAAGAATGTGCAGAGGGTAAATAACTTTAAAAATTCTTTTATTAAGGTGTGTCAGTAGCTCATGAATCATATGGTGTGATAGACAGATTATTGGCTCCCAAAGATGTCCATGTCCTAATCCCTAGAACCTATCAATATGTTAGGTTCAGGGTAAAAGGGGAATTAACATTGTAAATGGAATTAACGTGGCTAATCAGTTGAATGTGCAATGGGGAGATTAGATTATTCAGGTGGGCCTAATGTAATCACAAAGGCACTTTATTATTATTATTTTTTAAGAATTTATTTATTTATTTGACAGAGAGAGAGAGACAGTGAGAGAGGGAACAAGCAGGAGGAGTGGGAGAGGGAGAAGCAGGTTCCTCACTGAGCAGGGAGCCCCATGTGAGGCTCGATCCCAGGACACTGGGATCATGACCTGAGCAGAAGGCAGATGCTTAATGACTGAGCCACCCAGGCACCCCCACAAGGGCACTTTAAAGTGGAGAGGGAGGCTTAATAAGGAGCTGCATAGAGATGTGACCTGACAAAACTGGAGTTGATGTTTCTGACTTTGAAAACACAGGGCCATAAGACAAGGAATGTGGGTGGCCTCTAGAAGCTGGAAAGGCAAGGAAACAGATTCCTTTAGAGTCTCCATGAAGGGCACACCCCTGTGATACTTTGATTTTAAACTAATGAGACCCACTTGGTACTTCTGACTTCCAGAACTGTAAGAAAATAAATTTGTAAATTCAAGAAGGTAACAGTGGCTTTGAATGACACACTGGAACACATGGATTTAACAGACATATTCAGAACATTCCATGCTAAAACAGCAAAATACACATTCTTTTCAAGTGCACACAGAACATTTTCCAGAATAGAACACATATAGGCCACAAAGCAAGTCTCAACAAATTGAAAAAAGTCGAAGTCATACCATGCATCTTTTCTTACCACAACACTATGAAAGCAGAAATCAACCAAAAGAAAAAATATAGAAAGTGCACAAATACATAGAGGTTAAATAACATGCTATTAAACAATGATGGGTCAACCAAGAAATCAAAAATTACATGCAGGCAAATGACAATGAAAACACAATGGTCCCAAATCTCTGGGTTGCAGGGAAAGTGGTTCTAAGAAGGAAGTTTATAGCAATAGAGACCTATTTCAAGAAGCAAGAAAAATCTCAAATAAACAACCCAACCTTATACCTAAAGGAGCTAGAAAAAGAACAACAAAAAGCCCCAAACCCAGCAAAAGAAAGGAAATAATAAGATTAGAGCAGAAATAAATAAAATAGAAACTAAAAACAAACAAACAAAAAAACCCAAACCCAATAGAACAGATCAATGAAACCAGGAGCTGGTTCTTTGAAAACAACAACAAAATTGATATACCTCTGGCAAGATTCATGAAAAACAAAAGAGAGAGGACCCAAATAAAATTACTGATGAAAGAGGAGAAATAGCAACCAACACCACAGAAATACAAACAATTGTACTTTAACAGAATATTATGAAAGCCTATATGCTAGCGAATTAGACAACCTAAGAGAAAGGATAAATTCCCAGAAATATATAACCTACCAAGACTAAAGCAGGAAGAAATAGAAAATTTGAACAGACCAATTATCAGCAATGAAATTAATCAGTAATAAAAAAAAACTCACCAAAAAACAAAACTCCAGGACCAGATGTCTCCATAGGCAAATTCTACTAAACATTTAAAGAAGAGTTAATATTCATTCTTCTCAAATTATTCCAAAAAATACCGGAGGAAGGAAAACTTCCAAATTCATTCTATGAAGCCAGTATCACCGTGATACAAAAATCAGATAAAGACACAATTAAAAAAGAGAACTATAGGCCAGTATCTCTCATGAATATAGATGCAAAAATTCTCAACAAAATATTAGTAAACTAAATCCAACAATATATTAAAAAATCATTCACCATGATCAAGCGAGATTTATTCCTGGGAAGCAAGAGTGGTTTAATACTCACCAAACAATCAACCTGATACATCACATCAACAAGCGAAAGGATAAAACCATATGATCATTTCAGTAGATGCAGAAAAAGTATTTGACAAAGTACAACATCCATTCATGATAAAAAACCCTCTGCAAAGTAGGTCTAGAGGGAACATATGTCAACACAATAAAGGCTTCATGTGAAAAAGCCCAAGCCAACATCATACTCAATGGCAAAAATTGACAGCTTTTCCCCTAAGGTCAGGAACAAGATAAGGATGTCCACTCTCACCACTTTTATTCAACAGACTACTGGAAGTCCTAGCCACAGCAATTAAACAAAAAGAAATAAAAGACATCCAAATTGGTAAGGAAGAAGTAAAACTCTCCATATTTGCAGATGACATGATACAATATATAGAAAAGACTCCACCAAAAAAATCACTAGAACTGATAAGTCAATTCAGCAAACTAGCAGGACACAAAATCAATGTACAAAAACCTGTTGCATTCTTATACACTAATTATGAAGCAGCAGAAAATGAAATTAAGAAAACAATCCTATTTACGATCGCACCAGAAACAATAAAATATCTAGGCACAAACCTAAACAAAGAGGCAAAAAGACCTGTACTCTGAAAGCAATAAAACACTGATGAAAGAAATTCAAGATGATGCAAAGAAATGGAAAGATATTCTATGCTCATGGGTTGGAAGAATAAATATTGTTAAAATGTCTGTACTATCTAAAGCAATCTACAGATTTAATGCAATCCCTATCAAAATACCAACAGCATTTTTCACAGAACTTGAACAAATAATCCTAAATTTGTATGGAAACACAAAAGACCTCAAATAGCCAAAGCAATCTTGAAAAAGAAAAACAAAACTGGAGGTATCACAGTTCCAGAAATAAACCCATAATTATATGGTCAATTAATCTCTGACAAAGGAGGAATGAATATACAATGGGAAAAAGACAGTCTCTTCAACAAATGGTGTTGGGAAAACTGGACTGCCACATGTAAAAGAATGAAACTGGACCACCTTCTTTCACTATACACAAAAATAAACTCAAAATGGATTAAAGACCTCCATGTGAGACCTGAAACCATAAAAATCCTTGAAGGGAGCACAGGCAGTAATCTCTCTGACATCAGCTATAGCAACATTTTTCTAGATATGTCTCCAGAGGCAAAGGAAATAAAAGCAAAAATAAGCTATTGAGACTACATCAAAGTAAAGTTTCTGCACAGCAATGGAAACAATCAACAAAACTAAAAGACAACCTAGTGCAAGGGAGAATATGTTTGCAAATGACATATCCGATAAAGGGCTAGTATCCAAAATATATAAGGAACTGATAAACCCCCAAAACAAACACTCCCATTAAAAAATGGGCAGAAGACATGAACAGACATTTCTCCGAAGAAGACAAACAGATGGCCAAAAGTCACAAAAAGATGCTTGACATCACTCATCATCAGGGAAATTAAAATCAAAACTATGATGAGATATCACCTCACACCTGTCAGAATGACTAAAATCAACAACACAAGAAACAACAAATGGTGGCAAGGATGTGGAGAAAAAAGAAACTTTTTGCACTGTTGGTGGAATGCAAATTAGAGCAGCCATTGTGGAAAATGTACGGAGATCCCTCAAAAAATCCATGGGTAGATGAATGGATAAAGAATATGTGGCATATCTGTACAATGGAATATAATTCAACCATAAGAAAATAATGAAATCTTGCATTTTGCAATAACATGGATAGAGCTAGAGAATATAAAGTAAATGAATTAAGTCGGTCAGAGAAGGACAAATACCATATGATATCACTCATATGTGGAATTTAAGAAAGAGCACAAATGAGCAAAGGGGAAAAAAAGAGAAGAGAGAAAGACAAACCAAGAAACAGACTCTTAACTATAGAGAACAAACTGTTGGTAACCAGAGGGGAAGTGTACTGGAGGGGATGGTTACCAGAAGGGAGATGATGGGAAATAGGGGATGGGGACTGAGGAGTACATTTAAGATGAAAAAAAAAAAAGAACATAAAATAGAATTCAAGAGTTAAAAAAATAAATTTGTGTTGTGTGCCTAAATTTATAGAAATTTTTAACAGCAACAATAGGAAGTTAATATATATATATTAACCAACACAACTTTTACTATCATGTTTTAAAGAAAAAAATGCTGTTTAATGCTTCTCCAAATAATTAGAACATGGAATTTAAAAAAGTAAAGGAGTACTTATCCATGTCAAGTCCATGTATATAGCAGTCTGATTTTTCTAGAATAATGGTTCTCAAATGTTAACAGTTACCAGAATCACCCAGAGGACTTGTTGAAACATAGATTGCTAGACTCATCTCCAGAGTTTCTGATTCAGTAGGTCTGGAGTGGGGAACAAGACATTGCGTTTTGAATGACTCCCCAGGTGATTCTGCTGCTAGTGGTCTGAGGACCACATTTTGGGAACCAGTGATCCAGAAGAAGGCTGAATGAGAGAAGTGAAATTCATCTTAGGAAGTCAAATCTGTGTTAGAAATTTCATATATTACCACTCCGATCCTTTGTTCACAAAAATGTCTCTTTAACCCTTACTCAGAGCTTTAAGAAACAGAGCTCTGTTTTAGACAGGGTTATTATCAATTTTAGGGAATTTGATTATATCAGATTATAAGAATAAATGAAGAATAGGAGACCCTGGCTTTTGCTAGAGATAGCACATTTATAACGAAAAGAGAGGAAAACAGGCTGGCTGAGAGGAAGGGGGCAAAGTCAGAAACTAGGACAAGCAGACATATGGAGGTAAAATATTTAAATGCCTACTTCCATTTAGTGAAAGGGCAATTAACCGTTCATACTTTTTAAGCTTGAGAATTTTGATGTCCAGTACAGAAACCATTAGCCACAGGTGGCTATTAAGCATCTGAAATGAGGCTGATCTGAATTGAGATGTGCTGTATATATGAAACACACATGGAACTTTGAAGATTATGAAAAAGAATGTAAAATACATCATTAATAGTTTTTAAATATTTAATACAATTGAAATGATAACATCAGGATATATTAGGTTAAGATATATTATTAAAATTAATTACACCTGTTTACCTTTGCTTTTTTTTAAACATGGCTTCTGAGAAATTTAAAATCACCTAAGCGGCTCCTGTTAGATTTCTATGGGAAAGCCGTGCTCCGGAATGTGTTATTGTATTCCACATTTGCAGTATATTCATCCTGTTCTGCCTAATAACGGCAGGATGGGAGGCTCAGGGTTCAAGACTGTTGAGTTCCTTGAGGGCAGAATGACATTTGTTTGGTGTACTTCAGAGCCAGAGCCTTTCCCAGTGCATGGCCTGTGGGAGATGTTTATTTTATATTTATTGAAAGAACGATTGAATAAGTGAATGGATGAAAGAGTATAATGTTTGTATTCTGATTAAGAAGGAGGAAAGTGTTTTAGAAATATTTCCAGCAAAAGTGGATAGGATTTTAGAAACTATTGTCTTTAAAGGTTACCATAGCTTGTTTTCTGAAAAATACATGAAGGAAAGGTGCCTCGTTCTAACAATTCAGGATGGATGATGTGTGACTGTCTTAGATTTAAAATGCCTCTTTCCCTCCAAACAACACATAAATATTTAAGTAACAATTGTTCTGTAACTTAGTAGCTCCTGAATCATTTATTGAATGTACTTGGATTTGACATACTTATCATACTTGAAATAAGAAGTGGTAAGATATGAAGTAAAAAGTCGTGGAATTAAAACTCTGAAGGCTTGAGGTAGAGTCTCCCAAATCTGCTATTTATTAGGCACAGATGCTCCCAAATTATGCATCTCACCTTATACAAATGGTATCTTCGGTACTTTGTTCTCCAAGGCACGTACTGTAATTTTAGACATGCCGGATTTTTTCTTTTCTTTTTCTATGCACAGAAGCACAAAATGGTCTTGTGTCCAAGTGCAAACTGAAAACAAGAAGCAAGGTAGGTAGAAGGAGGGAGAAGATGTTCTTTGTTCTGTTCCTGTGAAGATTCTGGCGGCTTCAGCTCACGTTAGTTACTCAGTGCTATTTCTGAATGAGTCCTTCCTATATACATCACAGTCAGGACTGGAAAACAACCAGGTGATAGCAAGAATGCATATGAAATAGTTTAATTTAGCACTAAATATGTATACAAAAATGAAATAGGAGGGAAGTCAACAGATTTCTTTCATTGAACTTCCAGTGAAAAATATTTTGAATACAGTGTAAAAAAGACATGTTTTAGTGTCTGTGGCAGCTTTGTCAATATGGTTGCACCATCCATGTGAGGCCATTTAAATTTAAATTGGAATTAATTAAAATAAAATAAAATTTAAAATTCAATTATTTAGTCCTACGAGCCATATTGCAAATGTTCATTGGCTACCTGTGCTAATGGCTACTACACTGAACGATGAATACAATACTTCCATCATTGCTGAAAGTTCCATTGGATAGTGCTTGCTTAGACGATTCATTCTCTTCACTTATCTAAGCTTGGTTTCCTTATGTGAGAAAAGGGAAGAATAATGATTTAGCCTTTAGTTACAACACAAGATTTCTGACAGAGTCAATTGTTCATAAAAGTGCTATGCAAGTCCTACCAAAGGTGAATTATTGCCAGTATCTGCATCAGAAGAAGGGAGGTTAGAGGTGAGAATTGGTTATACTAGACAAATGGCTTGATATTCACTGTGTCTAGAACCCACCTTTCTTCAGCACACCTGTTATATTTTGGCTTAATGTAAGTACATGGCTGGAATTGAAATCTCTTCTGCCCCACCTGATATCCTCTTGGTCCACCTTTTCTATTCCATCCACTGCTGCAGTAACCAGCTACCATGCAGGTCAAACCTAACAGCATCTGGCCTCAGCTGAATTCTATAACTCTTGTGTTCTCCCTGGAGTTTCTATGAGATGGCCGATGTGAGGTACCTAAAAGAACCTGCTCAGACATTCTGAGGTATATGCAGCCTTGAGAATATGAGACGTGGCATCTCCTGGGACAATCCTTGATCAATGGGGAATGGGAGCAGGTAGATAAATATACCTCTCATTTATCCCTTAGGCATTCATTATGTGATGTATTCTGTAAGGTTCCTCAGAAAATGTCCATGTGGTGATCTCCTGGACAGTGCACCTGGCCAAGCTTTTCTTCATTCTCTATTTCATCCTTCACAAGCCCCTTCTGTTCCTTGGGATCACTTCTTCAGAATAAAATCCCCGCAAGACCTTGTCCAGGCTCCACTTCTATTGGGGGCACCTAGGTTAAGACAAAGTTTTTGGATGATTTCCCGCTTTTCATCCACAAATTTTCTTGAGGTCATTTGAGATTTGGAATTTGAACAAGTTGCCTTAATATCATCCATGACCTTGGGCCTAAAGACAAAATTAGTCATGTCAATTAGCCTGCCAATTCTTACTACATCTGCAGAGAGAAATTTTGCAGAGATTGGAAAAGGCAGGGATATGCAAGAGTCTCCATGAGGACCCAAATCCCCTAATGTAAGATAAAAGTCAGTATGTTTTCAGTGAAGTGATTAATGTGTGCCCAGAACTGTGCCTGGCAATAAGATTTAATAGTAATAAAGATTTTTTTAACCCAAGGTAGCTTATAAACAATATTAAGACTTTAGCTTTAATGTCAGAAGAGCTGAGAACTTGGTTGTTCCCTAACTCAAAACCACATTTGTTTCTTTAATATTGCTTTGTACCTAGTTATTCAGACAGTAAACTGTAAGCTCAGTGAGAGTAGGAACTATGTGCTTTTACTTACCCCCTTTGCCCTGGCATCTAGGAAGGGGCCTGGCACATAGATGGTACTCCAAAAATATTTGTTGGCTTCATGAATGACTAATAAATAGTATTTATTGATATTTTAATTTGTGTTAGGCCGGGGGCTGGCAAACTATGGTCAGCGAGCCAAATCCATCCAGGATCTGTTTTTGTAAATAGGGTTTTTTGGGAACATGGCCATGCCCGTCTATTTCCATGTTGTCTGAGGCTGTTCTCAAGCAGTACAATAGTAAAGCTGAGTGGTTGCAGCAGAGGCCAGAAGGCCCATAGAGCCTAACCTATTTACTCTCTAGCCTTTTACAGAAAAAGTTGCCAACCCCTGTGTTAGGCCATAGGGTGCTAAAAAGGTGCATTTGCTGTGTGTGCCATGGCATGGAAAAGGTTGGGAAGGTCCTCAATAACTTCTATTGAGTAGAAGACAGTGTTCCAGAATACTGCATACGAAGGTACAGAGAGAATTGTCTGTACCTAGAACTTTAAAGTATGGAGCAGGGAGAGCTAAAATCCTTTTCAGCAGGCCCTAAAACATGGACCTAGACATGTCTACTACTCCTCTTGGTGTAGGATCTTCATAGCCTTAGCTGTGGGTAGGAGAAATTGCTCATTGCTTCCTCCCCAAAACCTCTGATTAGAGTATCTGAGTTCTAAAATAATAAGATAATCATAGCTACGAACTTACGGAGAGAGGGTGAAATCCATGTGTCTATTTTGTGTCATATCTGTACTAAATCCCCAGATCCCAGTATAGCACTTGACATGATAAACCTGTGGAAATTATGGAATTCTCACCCTATTCTAGATGAGGGCTGTTTCAGTCAGGACAAATAGTCTTGTTTGTTATAGATATGGAAGCTCTGGTGACTGTCACACAGCTAGCACATAGTAGAGGAGGACTCAAGTCCAGGTTCTCCTGACTCAGCACTTAGGATTCCCTGCCCTCTACCTGTCACTAGCTAGTTGTGCTCTTGACCTAGCTTTCTTATCATTCTGGGGCTGACTTTCCTCAGAGCCGGCAACTAACTGGATGATTGCTAAACTCACTTCTTAGTCTTGGAAGGTACTAAAACAATACAAGCTATTGTTTGTAGCCATGAACTGAAAAGACTAGTTTGGTTTAACTGAGGTGGAAAAAATGTTTTTAAAAGTAGGGGAAAAGTGAAGGAATTTCATAGTGGCTGAGCACTGTAATCAAATGAGTTTTATTTTAGAGAGCTTCAGGCTTCCATGCCACGACTAGGTCAGAAATCACTAGAATAAGACTCAAAGGTCAAGTTGACCAGTAAAAACAAAAAACAAAAAACAAAAAAACAAAAAGCTGAATGCACCAAATAGAAGACACAAAGCCCCCTTTGCTTTCAAACTACTACCCTCTATTCGGAGCTGGAAAGGGCTTATCACAATTGCTTCATCCCGTGACAGCACTTTGCATGGGTTCTCTTTGTTTTTTCCACTGCAGTAAATCTTATCTTTCTTTAACCCAAAGCTGAGGTTTTTTGGTTTTTTTTTTTCTTGGATTTTTTTTTTTTGGGGTATTATTTTTTTCTTTTAATTCTAAGAAGCTGTTTCTTCCTCTGTTCATTTTGAAGTTCAAAGGCATGCTCTTTAAAATCTTCTCCAGTCAGGTCACCTTATCTGTGACTTGCCATCTCATCAATTTTATTGTCAAAGACTTGCTGTGGCTTCAGAGCACATGGTTTATTTTTACTTTTATGTCCTGACTTGCCCTGGGCCACATGAGTCATTCAGAAAAAGGTGGCCCTGGGACATGCAGGCCATACTCTTCCCTTAATTAATTGCTTTATAATCAGTGGCAATGACTCTAGCAAATGAGCCTGCCAAATATTTGCTTACTCCCCTTATGAGCCATTCAGTTTCGGCCACTGAACCCACACACTTAGTTGCAGATGAAGCATGATGAGCTGGCTTGGGGACACTGAGCCAAATCTTGATCTTGCTGAGCTTTAGAGGGGTTCATGAATTATAAGGGCTTTTCTGAAACAACTCTTACTCAATTTTGAAAGAGTTTTAACAAACTTTTTAAGACTTTTTTTTCAATGAATATTTACTTATTTTAAGTGCTAGGACATAAAGACAAGGCAGTCATATTATTCTTCTGAGTTCATGGGCATTCTAGTGTAGAGAGAAAGAAAATATACAAAACCCGAGTACCATGCACATTAGTAAACAAATAAGCAATAAGTGATACGTATTATGAAAGGGATAAAGTAGGAGGATGGGATTGAGACTGGTGTGAGATGTGAAAGCTGAGGGTCAAGCAAGGTATCAATGAAGAGGTGACATCTGAACAGTGACGTGAGTGATAAGAAAGAGCCAGGCATGTTAGAAACTGGTTGGCGGTGGGGTGAAGGGGTCCAGGCAGACGTGAGACAGTAAATACACAAACTCCAAGGTGGAAAGGAGCTTGGTGTGTTTGGAGAATACAATGGAGCCCAGGGTGGTTAAAGCTGGATAAACATGGGGGTAGTAGTTCAGGATGAAGTAAGAGATGTAGGTAGGGCCACATAATGCTGCCCCTTGTCTTCCCTTGTAAGGAATACAGGTACCACCTTTGTTCTGTAAACCATGATGGGTGCCAGATGCTAGGACTATACCGACCAAGAAGACACATTTGTGGACCAGATCAGTTGCCTGAGGGTCTTGCCTCCTTGCACCTATAAAGCTCCTCCTGCACCTAAAACTTTTTTCATTCCCAGATGCTCCCAGACCTCCAGGACTTGCCCTTCTCACTTTCCATCCTTCCCTCCTTAAACACAATCAGATGTCAAGGCTCCCAGCTAATATTTTATCAATGGACATGCCTCTAGGCTTCCCAAATCTGACTCTATCCCTATCTCTTTCTGGCCTCCGAAACCCCTGTGCTTTCCTGGAATTCACAGGAGCCATGAACATATCCCTTATGTTCCAAACTTTCTTTCTGAAAGGTCCTGTCACCTCCTTGATCTAAGCAAAGTCTTTTGTCCCCTGGTGAAGCAGCTTCCCCTGAAAGGCTTCCAGTGGTGGCTGTTTCATCTTCACACCCTAGATAACTTAGGGCCTGAAGGTGAAGGGATTATTCCCTTTCCACATGGTGTGTTTTCCTACTTCAAAAATCCAAGTTGCTTTGAAGCATATCAAAAGTACCCAAAAGTACTGGGCTACAGAGTACAGATGTACAGAAATACAGAGGAAGTGCTTCCAACGTGTTAGCTTTAATTATGTATTTTATTATTTTATTTTTGTATTTTTAGAGCAGGAGGGGAAATTTATGGTTAAAGACATAGACTTTGGAATCAGATTGCCTAGTAGGATCCAAGCTCTGCCATTTTTTATTTGCGAGATTTAGAGCAGGTTAGTTAATGTCCTTGGGACTCGGTTTCCTATCTTTGAAATGGGGATACGGTACTTGGGGAATACTCTGAATGGTGTTTGGCATATTATAAGTAACATACAAATATTTGTTATATTTTGTTGTTATTGTTATTAATTGATTGATGACTTGAATATCTGGCTTACTTCTTCCTCTCTTCCTTTCTGCTTTATAACATCCTTGGCAAATTCAGCATCCATGACGTTGGGTGATCTATGATTGTGATCATTCAGACTTTGGCAGCCTTAGCTCCAACCATTTCTTCCTCTGCCCCACCTCAGCCACCTACTCACATGTCCATGTTCTAGTCTTTGTCATTTCCAGTAACAGCATCTCTCCTAAATCTTGATTTATACATCCCACTTGCTTACTGTCATCTCCTCTCTCGCTAGATTATTCACTCCAGCATTTGCCCTCCAGAGACTGACATCATTGACCTTAACTCCATTTACCTTTCCACAACTTTGGGCTTTCTTGTACATGGAAGGACTTCATTATGGACTGGCAGAATACTGTAACTCCTAATTCAAGCAAGTCTTCCCCTCCGCCCCCACCGCCACAGGAATGGGTATTCATGAAAAGTTGCATTTACTGACAATTCCCCAATCTGATATGTCCTGGTAGCTTTTGTTGAATATTCAATCATTACACAAATCAAGTGTGTATTAGTAATGCAGGAGACAGACACCAAACTTACCCTGAGTGAGTAGAGGGAGAGTTTTGTAAAGTGACTCTATGCAAAGGTTTGGAGAAATGAACAGGAAAAAATGCAGTATCTCAAGGGTTGGCAACAACAATGAGCTGTCAAGACCCTTGTGTCCGAAGAGCAAGGGGAAGGAGCAATTTACCTGAATCCAGAAAGAAAATCTAAATAGAGAAGTCTGCTTCAGTAAAGGAATAGAGCCAGTGTCACAGCGAGAAGTGGGTAAGTGTGGGGTGCTGGCTGGGAATCAGTAACCTGAGCATACTCCCTCTGTCCCCTGACCTCTTGCATCTCACAACCAGAAAGCCAGATGGTGAAGAGCTTGCATCCATATTGACCAGGTTAGCAGGATGAAAAATGTGTGGAGAATAGATCTCAAAGGGAAGGCAGAAAGTATCTAATATATGAATTAAACCCTCATTTTTATAAGATACTTGCTTTAGAAAGCTAGCTTGTGCCAAAGCTCTCACCTGGTGTCTTTATGACTCCTGCAGACAAGAGCTCTGGGATGTCCTATTTGTCAGCCTGTGACATGGTACTGCACATGGTGGATTGAGAATGTCTTAGTGTCTTTTCCCTTAGAGGATGTTCCTGGGAAACGTTGCAGGCCCTGTTTATCATATTCCCGAGAGCTGAAATTCTGTTTCATTTTTCTTTTTAGATAGTTTTGAATAGTTTATATGTATTTCTTCCTGCCTACTCTTCTTGGTCATCGTCCCATTCCAGGTCTCTATAAAATAACTTCTTGGTAATCAAAACTCTTCATAGTGTAGGCATAGAGGGTACATACCTCAATATCATCAAAGCCATCTACGAAAAACCCACAGCGAATATCATTCTCAATGGAGAAAAACTGAGAGCTTTTCCCCTAAAGTCAGGAACACGGCAAGGCTGTCCACTATCACCACTGCTATTCAACATAGTACTAGAAGTCCTAGCCTCAGCAATCAGACAACAAAAAGAAATAAAAGGCATCCAAATCGGCAAGGAAGAGGTCAAACTCTCACTCTTTGCAGATGATATGATACTTTATGTGGAAAACCCAAAGGACTCCACTCCAAAACTGCTAGCACTCATACAGGAATTCAGTCAAGTGTCAGGATATAAAATCAATGCACAGAAATCAGTTGCATTTCTATATACCAACAACAAAACAGAAGAAAGAGAAATTAAAGAGTCAATCCCATTTACAATTGCACCCAAAACCATAAGATACCTAGGAATAAACCTAACCAAAGAGGCAAAGAATCTGTATTCAGAAAACTATAAAGTACTCATGAAAGAAATTGAGGAAGACACAAAGAAGTGGAAAAACATTCCATGCTCATGGATGGGTAGAATAAATATTGTGAAAATGTCTATGCTACCTAGAGCAATCTACACATTTAATGCAATCCCCATCAAAATACCAGCAATTTATTTCAAAGAAATGGAACAAATAATCCTAAAATTTATATGGAACCAGAAAAGACCCCGAATAGCCAAAGGAATGTTGAAAAAAAAAAGCAAAGTTGGCGGCATCACAATTCCAGATTTCAAGCTCTATTACAAAGCCGTCATCATCAAGACAGTATGGTACTGGCACAAAAACAGACACATAGACCAGTGGAACAGAATAGAGAACCCAAAAATGGACCCTCAACTCTATGGTCAACTAATCTTCGACAAAGCAGGAAAGAATGTCCAGTGGGAAAAAGACAGTCTCTTCAACAAATGGTGTTGGGAAAACTGGTCAGCCACATGCAGAAAAATGAAACTGGATCATTTCCTGACACCACACACAAAAATAGACTCAAAATGGATAAAAGACCTCAATGTGAGAAAGGAATCCATCAAAATCCTCGAGGAGAACACAGGCAGCAACCTCTTCGACCTCAACCGCAGCAACTTCTTCCTAGGAACCTCACCAAAGGCAAGGGAAGCAAGGGCAAAAATGAACTATTGGGACTTCATCAAGATTAAAAGCTTTTGCACAGCAAAGGAAACAGTCAACAAAACCAAAAGACAACTGACAGAATGGGAGAAGATATTTGCAAATGACATATCAGATAAAGGGCTAGTATCCAAAATCTATAAAGAGCTTCTCAAACTCAACACCCATAAAACAAATAACCCAGTCAAGAAATGGGCAGAAGACATGAACAGACATTTCTCCAAAGAAGACATCCAAATGGCCAACAGACACATGAGAAAGTGCTCAACATCACTCGGCATCAGAGAAATACAAATTAAAACCACAGCGAGATACCACCTTACACCAGTCAGAATGGCTAAAATCAACAAGTCAGGAAATGACAGATGTTGGCGAGGTTGCGGAGAAAGGGGAACCCTCCTACACTGTTGGTGGGAATGCAAACTGGTGCAGCCACTCTGGAAAACAGTATGGAGATTCCTCAAAAAGTTGAAAATGGAGCTACCCTACGACCCAGCAATCGCACTACTGGGTATTTATCCTAAAGACACAAAGGTAGTGTTCCTCAGGGGCACGTGCACCCGAATGTTTATAGCAGCAATGTCCACAATAGCCAAACTATGGAAAGAACCTAGATGTCCATCAACAGATGAATGGATAAAGAAGATGTGGTATATATATACAATGGAATATTATGCAGCTATCAAAAGAAACGAAATCTTGCCATTCGCAACGACATGGATGGAACTGGAGGGTATTATGCTGAGCGAAATAAGTCAATCAGAGAAAGACAATTATCATATGATCTCTCTGATATGAGGAACTTGAGGGGCAGGGTGGGGGGTTGTGGGGGGTAGGGAGGGAAAAATAATGAAACAAGATGGGATGGGGAAGGAGACAAACCATAAGAGACTTCTAATCTCATAAAACAAACTGAGGGTTACTGGGGGGTGGGAGGGTAGGGATAGGGTGGATGGGTTATGGACATTGGGGAGGGTTTGTGCTTTGGTGAATGCTGTGAAAGATGTAAGCCTGATGATTCACCGACCTGTACCCCTTGGGCAAATAATAAAAATAAAATTAAAAAAAAAAAACTTCTTGGAAATTCAAGGTTCTAAGGGTTGGGGAGGTGCTGAAGACAAGTTGGTGAGACATAATATATGAATTACAATGCTCATTAAAATTAATGTTAAGTAACAGAATTACAATTGTCATTGACTCTTATGCTTGGTCCATAAGTGAGTAAATTAAGATCTAGTCAGAATCAACACTTTAAGTGTGTCTAACTTTATTTTCTGTACCTGTAGACTGAGTTAACCCCATGTTAGCAACTGAATATTATATTTTCATTCATTTGTTCTTTTGTTCATTCATTCCATGACTATGTTTTGATTATCTGTTTGTACCATCTCTCTGCTGTATTGAAATAGGGTAGGGAACAGTGGTAAACCATAAAGGATGACAAACTTGGTCTTTGTCTTCTGACAGTTTACTAAAAGCCTGGCAAAATACTAGATTCTGGATTACCAGTTTGCCTGACATTGCCCAACTAATTCTGGGACTTATCTCCTGAAAAATGTTTAATATTTACAGAGTATTATCTCTATGCCAGAAACTCTGTTAGACTATTTTTCATTTTCTTTAAAAATTCAAACTAGGCATGTATAGAATTTAAAAATTCATATAGTATTATAAAGCTTATTATAAAACTCAGTGGCCACTATTTTTAAAATGATCTGACCAGTTTTTCTACTATTTATCTCATTTTCTTTTAACATGTTCATATTATAATTGCTTGGTTTTACATTTTTGGGTGTGTGTCTTTGGCTTCCTATTTGGAATATAAGGAATTGCTTCTCCTCCCCCTGGTTCTATTATATGAATATTCAGTGTTTGTATTTGTATATATGATATATTCCTCATTGCTGAGCCACATAGTGTATTTTATAATATTTTCTCTTTTTTCCATTTTGGTATGTGTTTCAGGAGATAAAAATTGCCCTACTTTTTCATTTGTTCCATGTAACTGTCACAAATGCATCTATAAACTCTCTTCCAGGTGGCAAAGCTCTGCATATTATTGTCAAATGCATGAAGTAATCTGTTGTTTAAGGTTTTTTTGTTTGTTTGTTTTTTTCCTCCCTTGGAAGCATCCTCTTGGAGGATGCTTTTTTTCTTACTTCAGTCTCATCGTGTTGCTCTCCACACTGGCTGTGCCACAGTGACCTTGGAGCTTGTTTTTAGCAGCATCTTGGAATCACGTTTTCTCCGCTAAGTTGGATCTCCTGTTCCCTGGATCTTTTCCCTGTCTGACTCCCTTACTTTGATGGAGTATGGCTTCCAACAGCTTTCTGAGGAAAGTTGTCTGGTAGGCAATATTTTGGGACCTTGAATGTCTAAAAATATCTTTATCTCCTCCTACACTTGGCTGATAATTTAGAGAGTGGTGGTATTCTAGGTTGAAGCCATATTTGCCCTGGTGTTTGTTATCATTCCATTGCCTTGCAGTCTTGAACCTTGTTCTTAAGCCCAATGCCATTCTAATTCTTTATCTTTTTTAGATGATTGTTTTATTCCTCTGTTGCAACTAACTGTGCTTTTTCTGTGCTAATATTCTTTGGAGAATTGTCTCACCCCATCCTCACACCAGCTCTAGAAGACTACTGGTCTTGCTCCCTTCTTAAAGATGAAGAAAGGAGACACAAAGATGTTAGACACATTGCTAATGCACCCGGAAAGAAGTTGTGAGTGCTGAGATTTAAGCCTGAGTCTGTTCTGTTTTCATCACCTGTGCTCTTCATCACGCTGCATGAAGATATTCCATAAAGTTCAGGTTTATCGCCATGCTTTGTCTAAGGCGATTTCTGTATATGCCTGCTCTCCCATGGGTCCAAATCTACTGCTGAGGCTGTGCTTCAAGCTCATTCAATGCTTGGCTCACCCCCTTCCCTTCTCTCCCCCACCCTGGTGTCTCAGTATGTATTGGAGGCTGGTGTGTGGTGACCATGGTGTTCCTGGAAACTAACTCCACTCACAATCTGCATTACACATCTTTTAGCAACTTCTCTTTTCATACAACTGATATTTGAAAATGCAGGAGTCTTATATCATTTTCCTCAAGTTATATTTGTGTTCCATATTTCTGCCACTTTCTGTAAGGGAACCTTATTTATATTCCAGTGATTTGTTGTCTTTTCCTTGGCTATAGATCATACTTTTTCTTAATTTGACATACATTCAAAGTACCTGAGATAAATTTTTAAAATTCCTCTTCATTTTACTCCCGGCAAGTACCCTTTCCTAAGATCTCCGTTACGCATCCTGAATTAAGAAGGCTTCATATTTGTGTATATGCAAGGGAAGACTGTCACCATCAGGAAATGTAAAGAGCAGGAACCTGAAGTCAGTGGGCTTTCATTTTAGTCCTGGATCTCCCAGCTACTTGTTGTTGACCTTGGGTAATTCATCCAACCATTTTCCGTCTTTGCTTCCTCGTCTCAACAGTGGGTTAATTACTCGTGTCCTCCCTGCTGTTACTGGATGTCACAAGGACAAATGAAAAAAAAATGTGAGAATATATTCTGAAATTCTACAGTAGTCTTCGTCAGCCTGCCATTAATTTATAATCATCACAATTTGGGACATATCTGTATTATTGTGCATTATTACTTAATATTTAGTAAATATTTTTTCTTTAAGAGAACTTACTCTAAAAATATAAATAAATGTATTTATAAAGGGGAATTAATAGAAGGGAAATAAAGATGGGGGAAATCTAAGAATCCCAGCTCAGATAGTGAGAGTTGCTCAATGTGTATACTAGGGAAGAACAGACAGGAGTGAGTCTCAGGCTTGGGCATGAGTTTTCCAGGGTGCTGGGTAAAAAAAAAAGGCAGATGAAATGAGTAAAAAAGAGGAAGACCTGAGGCAGTGGATTGATCCGCTGAAAGTGAAATCTAACCTGAAAGGGAGGATTGAGGTAGGGAGAAATAGATAGAGAACTGTGGTGTCCGTGATCTATAATGAATGGTAAGATGAGGCTCTGTTGGTAGGGAGAGACTGGGACTGAGAAAGAAGAGCTAGGGGTTTAGAGAAAGGTTTGGTTTATGGAGGTCATATAAGGGTCAGGGTTGAAGGATTGGCGGATCTTGAGGAGATATAATGTTGGTTAGGGAACACAAGAGTACTGAGAAAGTTAAGGGAAGGGATGCTGATAAAGGTGGTGAAGGATGTTGAGTACGACTTGTGGGATGGGAGTTGCCGTGGTGACACAGCAGCCAGGTAAGCTAGGGGACCCTTCTGGAAGTGGGCAGATCATTGAGGTGATGGAATATGGGTCCTCATCACATTAAGTTTCACAGACTGTCTTTTTAGGGACAACACACTAAGAACAGGGATACCCATGAGCAACGGGTAAGAACAGTCAATGTATCACATACAGGTCTTGCTTTAAATTGTTTTATATATTGTATACGGTATACTGCCATATGTGTGTATATTGTACTCTGGAAAAAGCTGCTTTAACACATTCTACAAATAGATGGAATTACTTATAATTAGCTCTTTGCACACACTTTATTGTCTTTATAATTCTCTTCCATTCTTCCCTGGCAAATATATCCTAGGGCCTAGAAACTCAAAAGAATCCTGTGGGCACAGTTGTTCCTGTATTTACATGGTGGCTGGGGAGCAGGTGGAAGATAGATCTTGGTAAAATTTTAAACTTGTTGAAGTTCAAACTCAGAACACCTTTTAACATCTGGTAAATGTAAACTTTCCCCTGTTTTGGATTTTCATTTGGGCTTTTCTCAAAAGCTTAAAGTTCTTGTTCTCACAACTTTGGCTTATACAGGAAGGGGACTGTAAAAAGAAAAGCAATGGAAACAGTTACATCATAAACTATTTCAAGACCTGCCCTAAAATGGGGAATCTGGGAGATAGCTCAGTGTTCCATCTTGCTGGATCTCTACACTGGGAAGCTGAAGACAAAAGAGGATTAAGTGTCCTAAACTTTATCTTGGGATTTGGGTTTCAAGCCTGGGAGGCCCAAGCCTGTAGCTCTGCCTAAACACAGAAAGATAGCAACAGCTCTAAGCCTGACCTGTACATCTTTAGCTTGAGTGGGGTCATTTACAAGGACGTTGGTTATGGATGATTTTGAGCAGGTGTATCAACAGGGGAAAACAATGAGGAAATGGTTTAAGGAGAAAAAAATATTAGCTTCTGTAACCCTTCCTGTTTTCCTCTTTCTTCCTTCCCTTACCCTTCCTTCTCCCAAGGCTAGGATTTAAATTTAAATGTGGGTTCCTTTGCAGAATCCTGTAAATGTCTGCTTTTTAACATAAAACTCACCACTATGCTTTTGAGAATCCACGATCAGTGCTTGGGCTGACGTGGTAAGATTCTAAAGTTAGAAAGGAGGTCAGAAGTCATTTAATTCTTTCCCCTTTCTTTGAAATGAGAAACATATAGGCCACAGGGGTGAAATGATGTGCCCAAGGTCACCCAAATGGTTAGTAGCAGCATCAGGGCTGAGTTGCAATTCCCTGCCTCCATCTGTCGTAAATCCTCTTGGACGGGCTTTGTGGCAAGCTACCAGGGAAGCTTATTGGAAAGCATTTAAAAATGTTAGACCGTCTGCAGATGTGATTTTAAAGGTTATTTATTTGTTTTACTGCAGATCATGACTTCCCCTCCATCCGTCTTCTTGTTCCAGGGCCAGATTCTGCCCTTTGATGTTCTTTGTGGCATTCAAGTTGCCTTTGGCCTGAATCAGAAGCAGGGTTTGACCCAAAGCTACTGGTGCCTTTGTTTGCTCTCAGAGGACTTCCCCTCCCTGCAGGAGGTTCTGAAAAATCAGTTGTCTTAGAGTTACTTTCTACACAAGATATGTCCTGCTGTGTCTGTGTCATAGAATCTTTGAGCTGGATGAGACCTGTAAGGTCATCAGTGCAACCCCCAACCCAGTTCAGGCACGTCTTCCAAAAATTTCCTGGCATATGGCCACACGATCATATAGCTGAGAGTTAGCTTGGGGATATATCTTGGGTTTCTTTTCTCAGGTAAAGAAGCTGAGATTCAGAGAGGTAAAGTAATTTATCTTCACCCAGGTGGAGTGGAGGAGCTAAAACTAATACTGGCTTTTGACCCGAGTTTGTAATTCTGTCTCCTGTACCATCTTATCCTTAATTAAATGCTTGCAAGAAATGTTCAGTGAATCATCCATGCATTTATTAATTTGTTAATCATCATTAATTTACCCAGAAATAAAAGCCCTTATTTTACCCAGAACTAGTAGTTATAGGCAAATTGACAATAGAGCAAGAGGAAAACCCTCACACTGAAGTCTTCATTCCCTAAGACAATCAGTTTCTTAGAAGTTATGTTAAGTTTTCTAATGGTGTTGTAACAAATTATCACGAACTTGGCTTAAAACAGCACAAATTTATTATGTATAGTTCTGGAGATCAGAAATCCGCAATGAGTCTCACAGGACTAAAATCAAGGTGTTGGCAGAGCTGTGTTCCTCCGGAGACTCTAGGAGGGAATGTGTTTCCTTGGTTTTTCTAGCTTCTAGAAGTTGCCTACAGTCATTGGCTCCTGGTGTGATCTCTTTCTCCGTCTTCACTGCCTTATCCTAACTGATCCCATTGTCTCTGACACTCTCTTCCCTTTCTCTGTCCCTTACAAAGCTCATGACAGTATATTTAGCCCACCTGTGTAATCCAGGATACCCTCCCCATCTCAAGATCCATCATTTAATCACCCCTGAAACTATCTTGTATTATGTAAGTTAACATAATCATAGGTTCTTGGGTTTAGGATTTGACCATCTTTGGAGGTTTGTTACTCTGCCTACGACGGAGGTTACAGACAGAACTGCCAGAGAGTTCACCAACAGATGTGAAGAATGAAAAAAATCACAGAGAACTGATACTTGAACCAAGTTGTGAGGGATGGGAGAAGTTTACCAGCCAGTTGAGGTAAGATGGGACATGACGAGCGTAAAGAATAGTCTTTAAACAGTCCACATAGGAGAGGGAGCACATGGCACTTCTGAGGATTGCCTGGTCTCTTAGTATGCCTCTTAAAGATTATTGGCCTATTAAAATATCTCTCCTAAAACCTCAACAATTTGCACACATAAACCAATGAAGATAAGAGATACAATAAGATATCCCAACTAATTCCAGGTAATATTGTATAAGCTGCATTTGTTTCCATAAGGTTTGAAAGTAGAAGAATATCATGAGAGATGGAGATTTGTATCTCAAGTCTGTTGAGGGCTTAAATAGTTAGAAAGGGTCAGGTGGTGGGGACCGACCAAATAGAGTGCCTGGGGAATAAGAAGAGGACTAAAGGATAAGAAATCGTTACTTTAAAAGGGTCTATGCCGGGTGTGGGGGGGTGATGTCTACAGAAAGCAAGAAAGCATAATCTTTTTTTTTTTTTTTTGGCTTCGACTGTGTGATTTCACAAATGAGACACACTCATTTTTGCCAACTGAATCCTAGAAATTGCTTGATTTAGATCCATCCAAAGTGATTCTCAAACTCCATTCTTGTAAAACACCTAATTTGAAAAGTCTCTTTGAGTGGTCTTTGACTATATTAATCACTATGATCTTTCTCCAGTTCACAGAAAAGAGAATAAACAAAATAGAATTTTTTTTTCAATTCATTATTATTCTCCCTTACCTTTTTCTTAAAGCCTGCTTTGACTTTCCTGTTTGCAGGTACATATCCAAATGAATGGATGGTAATAAATATAATAGATGGAAAAATGCAGATATGGTGCTAGGTTTTGAGATGTAAAGAACTACAATATACATCGAAGAGCCCTATTTCTGATTTGCTATGAATAGATGTGCCCACAATTTATTGGGCCCCACAAAGAACATCACAATTCCCCCTTCGGGCTATTATCACGATTTGTATGACCACTACACTTTTATAGCAAGTAGTTATTGGTGCTAATTATGTCCCAGGTTGTTATAAAATTAAGGGATATAGAGATACAGAAAATATTCTGAAAGTACACTTTCAGATCTTGGATTCAGAGAGAAATGAGGAAATATTAATTTCTTTGGCATCCTTTAATTTACTCCTAAGTGATTTATTTGCATCCTTTAGCTTTGTAATCTTTAATCCTCCATACCAACTTTGTACAAAAAGAAGCAGGAAGAATGCCTAATACATGGTGGTAGTTCAATCAATGAAAGTGGGGTGCATGATAAAGAGAATGAAGTAAAAACTTGCTGTAAGTTGCCTATGATTATAGAGCTACTAATTGGCAGTGATCAACGTGAAGTACCATCAAGTCAACCCAGATCCAAAGCCCTTGCACTTTGCACTCCCCAAAGCTGGTGATATCTAGGAAAAATAATAGCTAGCATTTATTACATGTTAACTGTGAGTCAGATACTGTTCTAAATGTTTCATATGCATTCACTCATTTCTTTGTCATTGAAAAAATATTTTGTGGTAGATGCTATTAGTATTTTCCAGATCAAGGTACAGAGACTTTGAGACTTTGAAAAGTTATGGAATTTGCCCTGGGATGCCTAGCTGGCTCAGTCAGTAGGGCATGCAACTCTTGATCTCAGGGTTGTGAGTTTGAGCCCCATGCTGGGTGTAGAGATTGCTTAAAACTAGGAAAATAAAAGTTATGGAATTTACCCAAGGTTATAAACAATTTTCTTTTTTTCCTTTTTTTTAAATTTAAATTCAATTAGCCAACATATAATACATCATTAGTGTCAGATGTAGAATTCAGTAATTCGGCTGCCATGACCCTCATTCTTAAGACTTTTTTTTTTGTTCTGCAATTCAGGGTGGGCTCTGGAGTAAGTCTGTCTGTGTCCAAATCCCTCTCTATCATTTAAAAAGCTTATAGTCTTCTTTATCTATTCATCTGTCAATGGACATCTGTGCTACAATGGAATGTTACTCAGCCATCAAAAAAGATGAAGTCTTACCATTAACATTGATGTGGAAGGAAATGCAGGGTATTATGCTGAGTGAAATAAGTCAACCAGAAAAAGGCAATTATCATATGGTTTCACTCATATAAGGAATATAAGAAATAGAGCAGAGTGTCATAGGGGAAGGGAGGGAAAACTGAATGGGAAGGAATCAGAGAGTTAGACAAACCATGAGAGACTCTTAACTCTAGGAAACAAACTGAGGGTTGTTGGAGGTGAGTACGTGGGGGAATGGGATAATTGGGTGATGGGCATTAAGGGGGGCACATGATGTGATGAGCACTGGGTGTTTTATGCAACTGATGAGTCACTAAATTCTACCTCTACAACTAATAATACAATATATGTTCATAAATTGAATTTAAATTAAAAAAAAGTAATAGTGGTCACATCCTAGTCAGACCCCATTATCTGGTAATTCAAAAGCATGTGTAGTGGAGCCCTAGATATCTCCTAGTGGTACATCGGGCTCCCTGTAAAGTCTGAGGATACATTAATAGGGTTTTTGTCCATGCTTCCTTTTATCTGTTGTACATTTTATGGTTCTCTACATGGCTTAATTTGAATAACAGTTCTCTAACTTTAAAAGCTGGGAAGCTACTCTCCTACTTACAAAACCTTGGTGTGATCATCAAGCCATCCTTTAATATGCTAATACTTTTTTTCTGTTTTCTTTCCCCAGCTGCAGTGGGTTTTCACTACTGTCCAGGCCAGGATTATTTGTTGTTCCTTACCTATAAGCTTAATGCTTTTGTTGCATAGGAAAGTGTAGAAGGATCCAGGTAGGGCTCATGCCTTTCCCACGGTGGCTGCTGGCCGACTCTCTGAGACCTATGTCATGAGGGAGAGTCCCTTAGGTTTCACACCTTGCCTCCAGTCATTCTTCTGAGCACCCACTGAGGTCTGTTGTCTTTTGAGAAGAGCCAGTGAGTGGGTGGAAATTCCCATGGTACCAGGGGTTCTAGAATCTCATGTTACCCCAGTGTGGCTTTTAGAAATGTGTTAAAAATTTTAGTTGAATTCTTATGAGAGCTTTTATGGCTCTTGGTGGCATCTGCCCTAGGTAAGTGCTTGATCTTGGTTTTCCTTATGGGCATGTATCTTTGTTTTGATTTAGGGTTAGTTGGTTGTCCTATGACCTCATTACTCTGATTGATTCAAAAAACTTTGTGAATTTGCATGTTGTCTGGCATTGAGTTTGCAGTACCCATGGTAATGCCACACTCTCCCACTTTTCACATCCTAAGCAAAAACCAGAAGTCTTTGACAACATTCTTTTTGATGGAATCACGGACACTCAATGGGAGTTTTTTACTTTGGACTTTCTTTCTGTCATCCATGGAGTCTATCAATAAGCACTTTTGGGCATCTGGGACTCCCAAATCTTACTCTCAAACATCTCATAGTCTACTAGGTGCAATAAATGCACTAAAAAAGAAGTTTTGAATAAAAAGTAAGTGCTAAGGTGAAAGTAATCTATGCTAATAAATAAAATGGGCAAATGGGGCACAACCCAGGTAAGGGACAAAGAAACTGCATTAGTTCTTAAAATAAAAACATTTTCTTAGTGTAGAAATATGGGTATGTCTTCTAAGAAGAGGAGCAGATTAATCTGAGTTGCGGAATTAGTGTAATTTTTGTTCTAACCTAATGAGATGGAGAGAATAACGTTATGTCCTACTCGCAGACTCTGTTGTTTACACTGTTAAAGGACATTCAACTTCTTTTTTTCTGTCCCAAATATTTTTATATTTGAGCAAAATGAAATAATATATGGTATTCTAAAGATTCAATAATTGTGTGATAATATAATGATGCTGAATAATTCAATTTTCCTATTATTGAACATTTGGGCTTATTTTCATTTATTTTGCTTTTGCAAATGAGATTATTATAAATATATTTTATATGTAAAATATCTCTTATATTCTTTTTGGATTATTTCATTGGATATACATTCATATGAGAAGAATTTCTGAATTAAAGATGACTTCCAGCAATTTGATACATGCTACTGAATTGCTTTTTAAAGTGATAGTGCTAATATTTATTTTCCCATTAGCTTAGGAAAGTGCTCATCTCATCACATCGTCACTTGCATAAAAAAAAGGTAGCTAATTTGATAGGTACAAAAAATGGCACGCCATTCATTCTTAAAAGTCGGCACTCATTCAACTATGATAGGTCTGACACCTTAAAATATTTCTATTAGCCACTTTGCTTCCTCTTTTATGAATTCTCTTTTCATGTCCTTTGCCCAGTTATATATTGGAGTGTCTGAGTTTTGGCTGCCTCTTTGGAGTTTCAGGTTACGAGATCATATTTATTGGCTCTAAATATTATGAAATCTGCCACAGTTCTAGAGCAAGGGTAACTCAAATCTGACTGTTCAAAACTGCCTTTGGAGCTTTTTTTTTTTTTTTAAAAATGCATTCCAGGGGTACGTGGGTGGCTCAGTCAGTTTAGCGTCTGACTTCAGCTCAGGTCATGATCTCAGGGTCCTGGGATTCAGCCCCGCTTTGGGCTTCCAGCTCAGCAGGGAGTCTGCTTGTCCCTCTCCCTCTGCTCCTTCCCCTGCTCTCTTTTTCTTTCTCAAATAAATAAATAAAATCTTTTTTAAAAATACATACTCCTGAGCCCTATCCATGGAAATTTTGATAGAGTTGCTCTAGGGCAAGGCTCAGGAATCTGCGTAAAAATCCAGAGGGTTCTGACGTATCAAACCACTTTAGGAATGCCTTCTCTTATTTTCCATGCTTCAGTTGCCCTCCTTGATTATCATATTATACCTCTTAGGTTCTGCTCTTCACCTGGTCGTAAGCAGGGTAAAAGCTGCATTCCAGAGGGTGAGTCTAGTAAATACTAGAGAATAGAGAACCCTGGCTTTTCACTTGGCTTGGGTTTAAACACTCACTTTGGTGTTCACTAAGCTGTGGGACCTAGGTCATACTTGGATGATTTTCATTTCTTTCTTGTTAAATGGAGAGGATCATTTTATCTATGATGACTACTTTACTAAGTCAAGGCTACCAGTTAAGAAACTTTTGTCATAGTCTTGGGATAAGATAAGTGGGGTCTAAAGGAGTAAGAAAGAAAAGATGGATCTAAGAGACATTATGATGAAAGAATTGCAAGGTCCACTTGAATCAGCGTTACTGGAGTGCTAACTGTGGCAGGTATCCTGAGAAGCACTTACATCACGTTATCCCATTTGATCTTCACACTGAGTTTGAGATGGGAGCAATGCTCACTTTACAAATGAAGAACCTGAAATTCAGAAAGGTTAAGTGATTTGCCTCATGTGACATGACTAGGAGAATGGAGTTACCATTTACTATAGGAGGAAGATTGTAGGAAGAACAGGTTTGGGGATGAAGATCTGGAGCTCAGTTTTGCACGTGGTTAAGTCTGAGATAGTCATTAAATGCCAAAGGGAGATATAAAGAAGACACTGGCATTTATGACTGTGGAGTTTGGGGGCTAGACGTATGAACTTGGAAGTCATCAGCATGTAGTTAAGGCAATGGGAAAGAATGACTCCAAATGCATGGTGAGGACAGATGAGAAAGGGAAAGGGGTCCAAGGTCTGAGCCCTGGACCCAGTTTTAAGAGGCCAGGAAGATTAGGAGATAGTAACGAAGTGGTGAGTGACAAAGAAGGAAAATCAGGAGTGGATAGCATCTTGGGAGGCAAGAGAGAAAAGGATAAACATTTGATAAGTATGGGTCAAATGAATGAAATGACATGTCTGGGTAGCATTCAAATCCAGATCTCTTTGACCCTGAAGCTTATATATTCTTACCCAATATACCAGGGGTCAACAAACACTGAAAGGCCCAGATAGTAAATGTTTTAGATTCTGTGGCCCAACAGACAAAATTGAAGCTATTAGGTAGGTGCTTACATAACTACTTAAACTGTAACTGTTTAAAAATACAAAAACCATTCTGAGTTCAAGGGCCATCAGACAAAACAAAACAAATCGAAACGAAAACAGGTTGCTGGCCCACAGCTGCATTTTGCTGACCTCAGTGCTGCACTAGATTATTCCCTTTAATTCTAGAACTAT
Organism: Ailurus styani; assembly: GCA_002007465.1. Lineage (NCBI taxonomy): Eukaryota > Metazoa > Chordata > Mammalia > Carnivora > Ailuridae > Ailurus > Ailurus styani. Next base: position 638,814 of record LNAC01000112.1, on the reverse strand, counting down.
CGATTACCAAGGATATTCATATTCAGCCATCCTCCCCTTAACCAGCTCTCAGTCTCACACAAAATTCTACAATAACTTCCTAGACTCTTTTCAGCAGTGCCATAGATTCAGGTTTTTTTTTTTTCCTTTATGTAAAGGTGGCCTGTATCTAATCCAGCAATTTTATTTCTCCCAAGACACTATTTCTTGTTCCATTTTGCTTAGTTGCATAGTTGGTAAAGAAACAGAGCACGAAAGTAAGCACAGAATTTGCATGAGTGTGTCTGTCATCAACTGTGGCCTCCAAAGTGGGTTGCTGGCCTGAGAGCATAATGGAGAGGAAGGGTATTTCCCTCTCCTTTTTTCTCTCTGAATGTCAAAAGAGAATCTGTGGAAACCTCAGTGTAGGCAGAGATATTTTCCCAAGGGGTGACACAACGGGCGTCACTATGATTCATTACTACTGCATACGAACTCTACCCACAGAAGCACTGTTTTTAGGAAGATAAAGTTCAAACTTGGTAACATTGATTTCTATTTTTCTCAACTTGCTTTCTACCAAAAATTAGCTCTGCGATCTAAAATCATATTGTGTTTACTCTCCTCTTCTGCAGTGCCTTCTGTCTATGCTCTCTGTTCCTCCCCAACCCCCTAAATCCTAGAACCATGAGGTCCATTCCCAGGGGAGCCTCTCACTAGCCACTTGTCTTTCCTCAATGCCACTCTCTGTCAAACTGTTCTCTTAGGACCAATGGACTCGTTAGGGAGAAAATCACAACACACATTTCTCATTCACCTCTCAGGACATGCATATTAATGGATATTTCCAATCAATCATGAAATGATTCCTACTAGAAATTCTCCCAAAGGTCAATCTGCCTTCTTAGAATTACTCCTATTTGGAAAAGCAGTTTGATTATCATAACCAACCATCTTTGGGGAGCAGCTTCTGAATACAGAGGATGATCAGGGGCTTTAAAGTCCTGAGCTCAGACAGGGCAGCACCTATCCACTTAGGTCTTGAGTCCTTCTGTAGCTATCCTGTCTCTGTCCTCACTCTGGAATTGGGAACGAGATACTTTTTCTCCCTTTCCTCTCCTGCTATTGGCTGGCGGATGTTGCACTGTCTAGGGGTGATGAATGCCACACAAAACTTCTTCACTGAGGCGTCAATACTCTCTTTCAGAAAACCCATCTTTTCTTTCTTCTTGCTTCTGGAATGTTTCTTTTGTCCAGATTCCCTGCTGCCTGTTCAGCTGACATTTGCTACTTGTCCTCAAATGTTTGTGACTTAACTAAAATGCTTTGTAAACTATGAGATGTGTAAATTTGTAATTTTCCTTCCTTAGGACAGAACAGAACCTGGCAGAAGGGAGATCATCAGTGAATGTGTCTTAAGTCAAACTAAGGAGGGGCTTATTAATGCTTTCTGGTTGATAAATTGGAAAGAATCAGAAAGGAGGTGGGAAGGCCAATTTAAAGGCCCAAATAATAGACTGTGAACTCCTTGGGGGCAAGGGACAAATGTCGGCGAACCCAGTGAATGATGTCAGTGGAGCTCAGTCTGGTGTTGTGGCTGAGCGGGTGAAGCGGAGCCATGCCTCCAAGAAATACAGTGGAGAAGGAAATGTCAAGCAGGGAGCTGGTCTGAATGAAAGAAGATCACAGAAGGAGTCAAGATGAACTCCAGCTTATTTATCTGCAGACTAGCAATGAAACAGTTTGTCAAAGAGAGAGCCATCTGAGACTCCAAAGACATAGGTTCTGGGCTTGCTTCTCCCTCTTCTGTGTTGCTCACTAAGCTAATTAATCCCCTTGGCCTCAACTTCCCCATCTGAAAAGTAGATACAACAACACCGTAGAGTTGCTAGATTTATTATTATCATTCTTTTGCATAATAACAACTCCCTCTGGTGCACAACTCAAGGGCCTACAAATATGGAAATTCCTCACCAGTAGGCAAACTGAGAGGTAGGGTTGTTTGGGTAGGAAGAGCCAAGAGCCAGTCCCTGGAACTCTGAATCCGCAAAGTGTGTGCAAGGCTTGTCCCAGTGGGACCCGAGGGCTGGTACCGTGTACAAAAGAGTATTGTCTTCTCAGAATCTGCTTGTAATCTTTGCACAGGCTCATATGTCGCTTTAAAGGGTTAACAGGAAACTAGATGTCATCTTGTCAGCCTTCCTGATCTCTTCCAGCTGGAAGTAATCCTGCTCAGCTCTGAGCACCCACAGCCCTCCATCTGTACTTTTCTTGTAGCACATTTCTCTCTGCACCTCAGACCCTGGATATTAATGCACGTGGCTTATCTCCTCCCTAGACAGTAAGCAACTTGGAGGCAGGAGCCATGGCTTGGTTACTGATAAATTATGCAGAGTTCTGCCAACTTATCTTGTACTGGTAGAAATTCATTAGCTGCTTGTTGAGTAGATAGGTGATGAATGGGCTGATGGAGGGATGGATGCACCATCAATCTTGATCAGTAATGAATTCCGCTGCCCTCACACAGAGCCTGGCACATGATGAACAATGAACACATACCTGCTCACAGACTGGACAGAAAGATGTCCCATTGATCTTGTTCTCACTGATTCTCTAGGGCAAGCACAGGGTCTGGCACTTAGCACACTCTTAAGAGATAGTTGTTGATGGACTTGCTGTGTTTCTGAACTGCAAGAAATCAACTAGCATAGAAAGAGAGTTCCACAAGTTAGTTTCATGTGATGCATTTCTCTCCAAAATAGGATAACATTAGAGTTAATATACATCCCATGTTTTTTCCTGAATCTCCAGTCTGTGGTCTGGAGCAGGAGTCAGCAAACTACAACCCACGGGCCAAATCCAGCCCACTCTCCCTTGCTTTTGTGAATAAAGTTTTATTAAAACACAGTCATGCCTATTCACATATTGTCTATGGCTGGGTTTTTTTGCATACAACAAGAGTTGCAATGGAGACCATGTGGCCTGTGAAGAATAAAATGTTCATTATCTTTCTCTTTATAGAAAAAGTTTTCCAACTGCTGTTGTAGGAAACTGGTTATAACCCAGAAGTGATACCCTCCATGAACGGCTGCTGGGCCACAAACTAACAATAAATGGCTGAGATTTTTTAGTCTCTATGATGAGAGGAAAATTTCTAATGCACCCCTTTCTTGGGAGCAGTGATAGTTTTCATTTCACTCTCAATTCTGTCCCACAGATGTTAACCTCTGAACAGATTTTACTTCTAGAAAAAAATTAACTTTAGTCCAAACCAAGTATAATTCTCAGCTGATGCAGAATCCAGAGAAAAGACATATGAGGTTATAAAAGTGACTTGGAATAAAGATGGCCTCTTAAAAACAATTAATTTAGAGAGAGAAGACATGGTCCCTGTCCCTAAGGAGCTCGCAATCTCCTGGGAAGACAGGCATCATAGCCCACAGTCCGAGGTGGATTGGCAGAGCAGCTCATGAAACTTAGGACTCCCGTCCCCTCACACACACAAAACCCTTCCACAGTCCTAGTAAGAGGTTCCTGTGGTCCATATGGTCTTGTAAAATTTGCAATGGGAAGATGTTTTAACCTAAATAAGCTGTGTCCAACTTCGTAATATGTATTTTCTGTGCTTTCCCTTATAGAGAACCCCTTAAAACTGCATAAAGCTTCCTGTCCCATAACACGGGGATCTTCCCCTGATTCAAATACCACACGACGTTGTTTTAACGAGCTATGCCCTCGTCCTGGAAGAGAGTCCCTAAGAGTGACTAGAGGAATTTGAGGAAGGTGACATCTGACCTGAGGATGAGCAGGACTTCTTCAGGAAAAGAGTGGCCCCTGTGGGGCAGGTGGTGGGATGGGCATGGGAAAGAGCATATGTGGGTGTTGAGGGGTGAGAGAACTTGCCATTTTCGGGGAAACAAATCCTATAGCACGGTAAAAGTGAAGTAGTCCAAGAGAAAAAGGGAGGAAAGTAAGTTTTATTTATTTTATTTTTTATTTTTTTAGAAGATGAAAATGGGCAAGGAGGCAGGGGCCAGATCCTGAAAGGCTTAGCTGGGGAGGGGGGATTACGGCTTCCTGGTGACGAGGGTCTATTGCAGAATACTGGGTGGGGAAATGGTTTGATTGTATCTTATCCTTAGAAAGGTCCCTTGAGAAATCCAGGACAATTCCTGGAATCCTTGTCAGCAGAAGAGACCTGAGGATGGGGAGGAATGTTTCGAGGGAAGATGACTTATTGTTGGTTTTATGACTGTGGAGTTTGTGAGGGCCAGGCACCTGGACTCCTTGGATTTTCTCCAAAAGTTTTTCAGCTGCCCAGGCACGAGGGGGATCTCACCATTTGCTGTTCTTTCTGGGCAAGCCTTCGCACGCTGCGCTGTGCCCCAAACCCTGGATTCATCCGCTCACCACTACTTTGCAACCTATTCACAATCCACAGGGAATAGAGGGCATTGTCACCCTTGGGTCTGGTCACCATCAGGAGGACACAGGGGACCCACAGAAAGGAAAAGTGAAAAAAGAACTTGGTCCATAATAATACAGGTAAAACATAGGCTCAAGAAAGCTTGAAGAAAAAGAAATTCGAGTTCCTTTTTAAAACTATGCTTTTAGGGGCACCTGGGTGACTCAGTTGTTAAGCATCTGCCTTCAGCTCGGGTCATGACCCCAGGGTTGTGGCATCGAGCCCTGCCTCAGGCTCCTCGCTCAGCAGAAAGCCTGCTTCTCCCTCTCCCACTCCCCCTGCTTGTGTTCCTTCTCTTGCTGTGTCTCTCTCTGTCAAATAAATAAATAAAATCTAAAAATAAATAAATAAATAAAGCTATGCTTTTAAACCTAGGGAAGTTTGATGTTGTGTTTCTTCCATAGCTCTTAACAGGAGTCTCTGTTTCCATATTTGCCCCCTGAATGGCAGCAGGAAAATGCCAAATCGTCCTTGTCCCTCTCCCTGTTAGCCCCCCAGTGCGCCCCCCAGGGTCCGCCTCTCCCAGCGGTGGTCCCTTGTCTCTGCCCTCCCTACCCCCGCGGCATCATACTCCCGCATGGGTCATCTTAGTTCACCTCCTTCCCCTGCCACCTCTCTTGACCTTGGTGCTTCTCCCCCTTCAGGCCTAAGCGTGGTTGCTCTGGGAAGCCTCGGGCCTCTGTCCCTGCTCTGTGTTCCCATCGCACGCCCTGTGTGGTTCCCCTGTGTATTAACGCTGCCGTCCCAGTTGCTGGGCAGGGCACAGTGGCAGCAGCAAGCCCCCTTTCAGGGCATTCGCAGTGGCCATTCCCACTGCCTAGAACACTGCCCTCCCGGCTTCTCTTCATTAGCCCATTCTTGCCCGTGATGTCTCATTTGCAGTGTCATTTCATCAGAGAAACCCTTCTTGAAGCTCCAGGCTAGGCTGTGAACCGGACTTAGGTCATCACAGTCCCCTTTTCCAAGGCACTTGGGGTTACTTACACTGTGAGTATTAACATCTTCCTACCCATTAGGTCGACAGCTTTATAAGAGCAAGAAAGACATTTGACCTTTTGGCCAAGATACCTTTTGGACATAGTAACACTAGGAAATCAATTTCTGGGGGAGCCTGGGTGGCTCAGTCGATTAAACGTCTGCCTTTGGCTCAGGTCAGGATCTCCAGTCTCCTTGCTTAACAGAAAGCCTGCTTCTTTCTCTCCCTCTCCCTCTGCCCCTCCACCCTGCTTATGCTCTCTCTCTCTCTCTCTCTCTCTCTCTCTCTCTCTCTCTCTCTCACTCTTGCTTTCTCTCTCTCTGTTAAATAAATAAAATCTTTAAAAAAAGAAAGGAAATCAATTTCTGGGGGAATGAATGGAAGGGAGATCACTCCTTAACTTAAAAAAAAAAAATCAGGCTGGGGATGGGTCAGTTTTCTAAAACAGAAACCAACCTCTCCACCAGTTAGTGACGCAGAAGATGGATGTGGGGATCAAACTTTTCTATGAGACGAGGACTTTGTCCTGTTAGTGAAAAAATGATACACAAGGAAGGGAGAGTTTTTCCAGGCAAAAGTCAAGCATTGATTTGTGTAATCAAGAGAAAGTCATTTGTCCCCTCTCCCTGCCCCCCCAACAACAAATAGAACCCAGGATATTTGTGGAGCCCCAGTTGACAGTCCTAGGCACAGGCCTGGAAGCCAGCCATTCTCCAATCACCAAAATTAGGTTACAAGATGGGGGTTAGTCACATGGTTTTAGATAATGGCCCTATATTTAGAAGTTTTGTTCCAAATATAATCAGATTCCAAAGGCCTATGAGGGTTTGCTTATTTATGAAAATGAAGAACCAGCGCCTTCTGACATTAAGGTATTAGGTCTGCAGACCGTGTGCACTGCAGAAATGACAGCAAGGCTCCCTGTAACCCAGGAAAGCCACAGCCCGAGATGCTTATTTCTGAAGTGGCATTGTTTTCTGCTGGTTTCAAACATGCTCCCCTCCGGAATAACATTATGGTTGCAGCAAAAAATGCTGCCCCAGCCTGCCTGTGCGCCCCTCTTGGGGTCTCCTTCCTCCCCTGCAGCCTGCCCCTTGCCATTCATTCTGTCTTGCTCTTTTCTGAGAACTAACAATTGTTCCTGATAAAGGTACAAGGACGTATGCGTAGAACACATTGCCAAGAAGATGAGTGTTTTTGTAAAGCAGAGCATGGAGGAAGCCTAGTGAAGCCATTTTAAAAGAAGAACAACACCACCAAAGAAAAGGAAAAAAAGGGACTCTGGTTTTTTTACCCATCCCCCACTCCAAACCCCTTCCTTCCCAAGTTCATGTTTGCTGAGGCCTCTTTTAGTCCGTCCTACTTCCTGGGCCGCTTCAGAAATAGAGGGGAGCTTAACCCATGTTTCCGTGTTTGCTTTTTAAGCAAGGCCAGGTAAGAAGGGGCGCATTCACAAGAGCACTGCTGAGCCAGAACTGCAGGTGGCAGCTGGGCAGAACGAAATGAAACTCTAGAACATTTCAGTCCTCAGGATCCTGTTATCTGCCCTTATAATCAGAACGTGACTCCTGATTGATTTTGAGGAAAGTTCCAATACCTCGGGCTATTTGCATCCTTCCCTTTTCTCACAGAGTCCGCTCAAGTGTATCTGGTCATGTGGCATCTGATTTACACCGACTTCTAGTTCCTCTTTCTCAGGGAGACTTGTGAACTCTTGAAGCGAGGCATGTGTCTGATGAGTGGTTGGCATAGACCCGTTAGCTCTGTCCTGGGGAACTTACATGTGGTAGCCCTGGGGTGGGGTGGGGGACATTGAAAGAAAAGCCATGGCCTTTCCTTCTTCCTAACAGCGTGTGTATATCTATTTTTTTTTAAGATTTTTATCTATTTATTTGACACAGAGAGAGAGCATGCATGAGCAGGGGGGAGGGGCAGAGGAAGGCAAAGAGGCAGGCTCCCCCTGAGCTGGGAGCCCCTCTTAGCACTCCATGTGGGGCTCCATCCCAGGACCCTGGCATCATGACCTGAGCTGAAGGCAAATGCTTCACCCACTGAGCCCCCCAGTTGCCCCTGTGTATATCTATTTTCAAATAGCACAGGACAAGTCGGAAAGCGTAGGTCCAAGATCTGTGCAACTTGGGCGTGCTAGTTTACCAACGCCTCAGTTTTCCTATCGTGAAGTGGGATAACCATGTCTCACTTGTCATTTTACAGGGAGTACATCTGTCATGGGGACCGAAGGCGACTGTGGGGGTGGCGGCATTTTGTAAAACACTGCATCTCTCTGTAATGCAAGGTACCAGGGTTAAGCGTCGAGTGAGTGGTGTGAACCCCACTCTCAGCATGACCCTTGCTATATATTGGAATTATGTGGGGTGCCATGAAACATGTGAATGCCCTAGCATCATCTCCATAGACTGGGGTTCTGGGTCATTTTTTTTTTTTTTAAAAAAACCTCCTTAGATGATTTGAATATGCAGTTGGGTCTGGGGACTGCTGGTAAGTAAGAGTTGTGGATGTGGAGAGAATGGGGAATTTGTGGAGTAGGGTGAGCAGACAGGAAAAATCTCCAAGGAAAGCATTGTGATTTGAATGGCAGAAAGGTCCTATTCTGGGAGAATGGTGAAAGGGATGGAATGGTAAGTTAATTACTCATGAAGTAGTATAGCCCATGGGTTTGGGAAGGTGGCATTTCCTCCAGGCCTCCTGGTGGGCTCCTAAGTGTCTCTGCATGGTGGCTTTATAATACCTGTACTTCTCTATGCTACTGCACTGCCATATTGTCTGGCATCCATCCAGGTGTCTGTCTATCTCATCCAATGGACCATGAGTTCTTTGAGGACACAAATTGTTCTTACTGTCTCTGAATTCTCAGCCCTTAGCAAGGTCACTGAAACAGACACAAGCTTCATATGTGATAGTTGAGTACATGACAGGAACTGGGCATCTGGTAAAGAGTTGTTTTAGGTTTGACTTGGCCACTAATTTCCTGGGATGCCTAAGATGACCTATTTTGCCTCTGTGGGTTGCAAGGTCCTCCTGTTGTGAGATTCAATGGCATTCAAGTATTTGAGTAGCATTGTGTCTAGAATTGAGGTTTGGTGACATACCAAGTTCAAATAATTAGAACACTTTAATTCAGGTCAGTGCTTCTCAAACTTTAATGTGCATACTAAGTTACCTGGGGATCATGTTAAATTTGCAGATACTAATTCAGTAGGTGGGGGGGTGGGGGGCTGGCTGAGCTGCTGCATTTCTAACAGCTCCCAGGTGATGTCATGAGGCCTGTCAGTGGAGCGCTCTTGAATAATACTTACTCCCAAGTGAGGCTGATGCTGCTAGACCATGAACCACACTTGGAAGAGTAGCTCATTGGGCTGTAGCGTATGATGCTAAAAATGACCTGATGAAAAATCTTCACTCCACACCCTGAAATAATGGATTTTCAAAAAGTATTATTTTTTTTAGTAGGTATAATTTGTAGGGTAGAAATATAAGATTTAGGTCAGCCTAACTAGGACTCTAAACCTATCTTCATTACTTCCTAAGTTACCTCAAAATTCTTTGCCTCAATGTCTTAACCTGTAAAATGGGATCATAAAATCTATCTCAAGAAGGAAGCCTTATAGGACAGGAGGATTCAGTATGATGATTCAGTATGATGCAATTAGTATGTAGTAGGTGCTGAGCCCATGTGACTTCTCTTCTCACTGACTCAGCAACACAGGAAATACAGAAGTTTCAGGAATTATAGACTTATTTTCTCTTCACAGCAAGAAAGGAAGGCTGAGCTTTGTAGGAAATGCATGCCCTTTCACTTCCTTTCTTTCGGGGGCATGAAACCCCCAGGTGTGTCTTTGTACAAAATGAGTGGGACGAAAGAAGAGTGAAAACGAAAAGTACTCAGAGGAGCTGACTCAGAGCTCCTCAGGGAGAAGCCACCAGCCTGGGACACTTTGTGGGGAGATGATGAGGTGGTTTGGGGGAAACATGAAGTAACAGAGAAAGAAAGGAGAAAGACACAGGGGCTCCCCCTACTATTTATCTCCTCCCCTCACTGACCTCCCTTCAGCTCTGCTTTTGGTACTGAACCTTGAGTTTTGAGGGACAGACTTTTTAGACACATTTTATTTATATAATTAGGATAAAGGGAATAGGGCAAGTCCATATTCTGGCCTCTTGGGCAATCAGGCATGAACACAGGTGTTAATATCTGCCCCTCATAGTAACATCCATAGTCATTTCTCAGGCTCCTAAATTACAAGCTCCAAAGGTAACCCCTGAGGTGATTTTTAGGGACATTCCCTCAGAGTAGGAGTACTCAGCATTGTCAATTTTCTTCTGCCTTCTCTGTACCTGTCTTCTGGTTTCTGGGCACCCACCAGACTCGAGCAGGCCCTAGACTGCTCAGGTGACAATTTTGGAAGCCTCAACAGCTCCTTGCTGAGGTGTGTGCATGCTCCATCTTTTAGTTCCACTATACTCAACATTTGCTCATCCTAGCCAGGAGTTAGGAAAACAATCTGATTAAGAATATAATCCTGTGACCATCTGATTGATCTATCACTCCCAGAAAGAATTCGTATTTCAAAAGAAAAGCTTCTGTAAAGCTTCAGTAAATGAGTCTTTGATTCTGTGGGTTATTACAGTAACTGCTCATTATAGATATTTGGGGAATGGAAAACATAGAGATGCACACGCCTGAGGTTTACAATGTGAAGATCTATACTAGGCCTGAGCATCTCTAGTGAAGAAAGGTTTCCAGGTGATTCTCATACACAGTTGTAAAGTCCTGGCTGTTGGTGAATTATTATGGGAGAATGGAAGTTTTCCCTTTGTTCTTGAAGTAAACATCCATCTGATTATCCACTGTTGGATAATAAAACATCCCAAACTGAATAAATTAAACAAAAGTGCTTTCATACTTGTTAGGATTCTGCAGATTGCCTGGGCTCAGCTGGCTGGTTCTTCTGTCCCACATACTATCAGCAAGGTTACTCATTTGGCTGTATTTAGCTGGTGCCCAGACTGGGCTGGAAGCTCTGAGACATTCATGTGTGCAGGGCTTTGCTTTCTTCTGTGCAGCTCTCCACGTAGATAGTCTGGGTTTTCTAAAAGCATGGTAGTCTTAACATAATCTAAATTTTTATATGGTTGCTGGCTTCAAGAATGAAAGGAGAAGCTGCCTGTCTTCTTAAAGATTAGGCCTGGAACTGATACAGCACTATTTCTACTTAAGCCACCCAGGCTTAAGCCAATAGGACATGGATTATATATTTTGATGAGTAAGTGACATGTGCATATAGGAAGGGAAGGAAAACATAGTGCTATCTTTGGAGACTGCTTACCACGTATCTTTCTATCAGTTTAGTACAAAATAGGAATCTGAAACACAGCACCCTATCTCTGCAGACTGTCAATCATTATACCAAACAAAACAGCACAAAATGTCCATTTGGGACAGATGGGCATTTGGGACTATTAACCTCAAAAATAAAACTGCCAAAAAAAAAGTAATAAAACTGCCTGTTGTTTTATCAACAAAAGATGAGTTTATCTGGGAAATAGCAGAGAATTACAGTTCAGGAGAAGAGAGCTACGGCAGAACCATACTTGGAAGCCCTGAACAAAGGAGAGGAATGTTCTTTCAACAAAAGGAAGGAATTGGGAGCTATTATAAACAGAGGGTCTGTTGAAGTGAACTGGGAGTTGGAAGCATACTGGCTTCTTATTGGATGAGTTGTGACTGTCCCTCATTGGCTGGGCTGTTGCCAGGTGAGAAGGTAAGGCATTTTCCTCCTGCTGGGATAACACAGTAGTCTCCACATGCAAGGTCCATCTCTTCCTGCTGGGTTTGCAGTGGCGAAAAGTGGTAGGATGTGAGAGCCCACCCCCACCCGGAACCTCCCAACTCCATTCTAGTGATTTCCCTTCATTAAATTTCCCAAGACCATCAGTGGCTTTCTTAAAGGGTTAGAGGACATAGGGGATTCCTCCCACTCCCATATTGCTGGAGAAGTGGCTCCTTGGCCAACTTTAACTAGGGGAAACTCAGGCAAAACACACTACGTTCACTTTGTGCCCCCCTAACACCCAAAAGAACTTCATGGGAGGGTGGCATGGGCCAATGGAAAAAATATGGTTTTAAGCCTAACAGAAAAGGGTTAGACTCCTAGATCTGCCAGGTGAGATCTCTGGTGGGTTAATCTTCTGAGCCTCTGTTTCATCTTCAGAAAAGTGCCCATTATCATCTTCTCTCAGGCTTTTTGTGAAAATGCAGGGTGGTGTTATACACAGGTGCAGACTGAACTATTTAACAAATGTTGTGCCTATTGTACTAAGCAATGTATTCTTTCTCAAAAGACGTCACTTTGTAGAGGTATTTAAAGTCGCAGGAGAAAGAAAACATTTTGTCAAACACTTACGGGAGAAGGAAAGGAGAGAGAGAGAGAGAGAGAGAGCAAGCAGCTCAGTGTATATTTAATGAGCAAGGGCATATCATTTAAAACATTGAGGTTCATGTGTTGGGTAAGCAACTCAAAAGAATTTCTTGGATATTGATAAGCATTGTATGTGGTTTTAGTTCATTTTCCAGAACAGTGAGTCCACCTCCCTGGGTACAGTCAGAGCTGCTGGGAAGTTTAAGGAGGGGTGGGCCTTGGGAAAGCATCGGTGCTCTAAGCCAGGTGGGCTGAGGTAGAATCTGAAGAAATCAGTGGAAAGAAGAAAGGAAGCATGGATTGCAAAAGATTGGCAAGAGGCCTGGAATTTCACATCTACGTCATCTCTTTTGTGGTGAAGGGGAAATCCCAGGATCCATAGCTACCCCAGATACACCAGTGCATCCTTGACCTACTAGAACAAGACTGTGGAGAACAATGACTATATTACTTCACAAAAACCCTTCCGATCTGGCTCAGAACACCAGTTTTCCATACTTCTGTCTAGAATGATATTATACTCTTCATTCAAACCTATAGCCCAGGGGTTACTAGCAAAGAAGAATCCTGATGACCTGGTCTCTAAAGGGTTCCTAAATGGAAATCAAGTGACCTTTTCCCATTTCCAAGATTTTCTTCTTCCAAGTGTGAGACAGAGAACTTACAGGGTGGGAAGGAAGAGAGCTAAAATAGGTCGATGTGTGCTGTATGCTGGTCATTCTTCTGGGCCCTTCACAGTGTTTCTCTCATTGTATATTTTTACAACAAGGCTGCAACATAGGCATCATTAGTCCCATTTTACAGATGAATAAAATGAGGCTCTGAGACAGGGTCAGTCAGACAAAGATGAATTCAAAGTCCAAAGCATTGAAGCAGAGCCTTATTGTGAAATAGTGAGATGAGAAATCCAAGATGTCATATACCTTTTTGTCTCAAACAGAAAAAACATCCTAGAAATATATATATAAGTAGGTAAGTTGCCTGTTTCAGAATGTGACAGAAAAATTTGACAAAAATTCCAGAAATATAAAGATAATTTGAATGAGTCACATGGATTTGATTTAATATATGAAAGGATCCTACAAATAGAGGTTATTAATCATTCTCTTACATCGAAGTATCAATTGTTAAAACCTAACCTGTCATTGGTCACAATTAAAAAATACCTTAAAAATTTCCCCAATTAGACATTTTTAAAGTTGCCATTCTCTGACCATAATTTAGTAAACCTAGAAATCAAGGACCAAAATTTGTATGCACAACAAAGAGAATAACAAAGCAAATCAATTTTTTTTTAAAGTTTAACCACTAGGAAAGTATAGAATCCTCTCCTATATAAGCATGGGAGCAAAGAAGAAATAAAAATAGAAATTAAATCCTACCTAGGAGTCATAAAAAGATGATTCCTTGTTATCAAAACCTATTGGATGTGAACCTATAATTAGAGAGACACAGATAACTTAAACTGCTATAATTATTTTATTATTGAAAATAAATGAATGATGCCAATGAAGAATCTAGAAAAAGAATCAAAAAGTACATAAATCATAAGGGAGGACATGTGAACTTACACATACTATACGTGAAATTCATGATGTAGGAAAACAATACAGTAGAAAAGATAAAGAGGAGCACACTCTGGTTCTTTGAAAAGAGCGACAATTGACAGATTGACATTAATCATGGCAAGCCTGCTGGAGGGAAGAAATGAGTTTCCTTCACTTGCTCCAGGGTGCATAGTGGGACACCCGTAATTAAATGCCTGTCCGGGCACCTGGGTGGCTCAGTCCATTAAGCATCCGACTCTTGGTTTTGGCTCAGGTCATGATCTCAGGGTCCTGAGACTTAGACCCACATGGAGATCTGTGCTTAGCAAGGGGTCTGCTTGAAGATTCTGCCCCTCCTCACACTCTGTCTAAAATAAATAACTAAATATTAAAAAACAACAACAAAAAACCCATGTCTGTCTGCATACAGAGTTCTGTCTAATATATCATCTGCTATGAAAAGATTTAAGAAAAATTGAGCCATTAGTAAACTGACTTGGAGATGGTAAATAAAGGTTTTTTTCCCAACATTTCCAAGATACTTTCAAGGCTTTAAGAAGTTCGAAGGACCTTCATTCATATTCCTTTCTCTTATATGGCCACAATGCAAGTAATGTCTCCTTAATGCTGAGGATTCATGACTGAACTACAGCTGGTGCCCAGTGACTTCCCATTTCAGAACACTCCTGCATTTTTTCCATCCAAGTTGAATAGATGAGATCCAGAGAAAGGTGAGGAGACTGAAACTTGAAGGACAATGACGGTCTAAGAGGAGAAGCTCGAATTGGATCTCAGGGGCTTTACTGAATTTGGTTTCTGTATCAGGCGCAGTCTCATGTAGATTGCACAGAAGGTAGGCTTTTAAATCTCTTTGCACAGAGACGTTCAGCAACCTGTCCCAGGCCTCCTAGTCTTGGCAGTGAGGAGCTGAGTAAGGACTCCATGCAATAGTGGGCAAGTTTTGACCCCAGGCTGCCCGACTCTGGAGTCCATGCTTGCAAACTCTCTGCTGAACCATTTCCTTCTCCCTGCTGAATGACTTCGGTTGGCTTTCTTGCTGTTTTCCCCTCCACCTCACTGCTCCTGTGATGGCCCTCGCATTTCCTTGCTGGCCTGGGATCTGTGATAGGGCATTAGGAACTGATTCGGCTGGGAGGGGTGCAGCCCTGTGAAAAGAAAATGCACAGGCTCCCCTTCCTCAGCTGCACATTCTTTCCTTCAGCTGATAGCTCTCCTGTTATATAAATGGAATGTTATACAAATGTTTCCGCCATGAGTTTCCTTTCAAAGGATGAATAAGAGAATGAGGCGTTTTGTTTTCCTTTGTTCCCCGGTAGCACCTATGTTAAGAATTTGTGCTCAAAACATGACTCACTAATTCTTGGAGCAAAGCACAAGGAAGTGAACGGATCTAACACCTCAGTGAGATGTAGGCTTGAGCTCCTGTGGGAAAGAATCAACTGGAACCGCTTAGGTGAGGTTTCATTCAAAAATCAAAAATCCTCTCTTCTGTCCCTTCTCCAACTGCTACTGACGTGACTGTTGTGTTCATATAGCCCCATTTGCTTTTTTGTATGATTGTCAAATATTTCAGGCAAGTGATATGTCTTTCCTTTGTATGTGGGTGTGTGCTAAATTGTTAGGGTTTATAATTATTAACTGAATCATTGGTTTGCTGTTCGATAGGCAGTCTGGATTTGGGAATAGTTATTTACAGAACAAAGGAGGGAGGGAGGAGGTTTAAATACAGTGCAGAGTAAATAAGCTTGATGAGTACCTAATTTTTGTGAACTTAAGTACAATAAGCTTCCAACTAAACCCAATGCACTTTAATTCCCTCAGCCTATGTATGTTATGAGCAGAACATATCCTGTTGGAAGAGGAAGATCTCATTCTCAGAGCCCAGAGAGCCATTCTCAGAACCTGCTTTCTAGAAAGTGACCTATGTGGGCAGCCTCCACTGCCCCACCCCCTCCGGCCCCAGTAACTGGACTGCCTGAAATGTCCTCATTAGAATTCGCTGGCTCCAGGGAGCCACACAAATGTGAGTCAGCTTGCTGGCTACTGGGGATCTAGGAGCAGGCTGCCTGGGTGCCAGGATGTTTTCTTTGGAAGGAACCCTCTTCCTTGAATTTCTTTTCTTTGCATGAGACAATGAGGAGCTGGAAGTCACTTTGGGTGTGACTGTTTATCTCTCTTTTATATTGGTTGCTCAATTCCTTAAAAAACATAAGTCCTGGGGCAAAAGGGGCATTTGGGGAACCAGCTAGAAGGATTCTTCAGAGGCCATCTTTCCTGTGGTTGATGAAATTTCTTCTAAGAGCCTCCGCGGTCTAATTCATCAGGTCCATGCCCTCTGTTGGAGAAAGAAAGTCCACCATGTCCTCCCCCAAACTGTGGCATAGACTGAAAATCAGGGTTATCACCAAGTTTTCCCTCATTATGAAGTTATCCCTGATAACTTTGCACCCCTCCTTCCGATCCAGGGTCAACAGTACTAGCACCTGTATTATCAACAATTGCTAGCAAGACTGTCAGCACCATTACCTAACCCATCTCCTGACCCCCACCAACAGAATCACCACCCCCACTGTCAGGAATGCCGCCACCAAAATCTATCCTTGTGGCTGCCCCAACACCGCATCTACCACCACCACTAATAGTGGTGCCATCTCTACTATCTTCATTTAATTCAGTCATTGTGTGGTTACTAACTTACATACTGAGTACAGCCTGGCACTCTACGAGGCACTGGAGATACCAAGAATACTATGCCCTGATTTCTGCCCTGGAGGACAATAGCTTATTAGAGAAACTCAGAAAATGGCAATATACAATACAGAGAAGTACCTGCTATAGGAGAGATATAGTAAGATGCTGGCTTTGCTTAAAGCATAGGGTAGATATTTTTGTAATTCAGGAGGATCAGTTTACTATCACTTTTTTTCTAGGAAGCTGGAAGCTAGGAATGGTTTCAACTCCAAGTAACACAATAGCCAATCTAGAATAATTAAGACATAATTGCACATGGCAAGATGTCCATGGCTGGCTCAGTGGTTCAAGAATATCAGGGCTTTAGGCCACCACTGATGTAATTCCCCTTCCTTTTTCTTCATAGCTGCAAAGTGGTGATCTCCTGCAGCAACTGAATTCAAAGTCAGCAAATAAGGGGAGGCCAGAGTACCGGGAGACTTCTCCTCTTATGCCTCTCTACTTTTAACAAAGTAGAGAAAATATTTACCGTAGGACTCTAGTAAAGGACCCTGAATGTCTTTGTGGCTAGAATTGAGTCATATAGCCATCCGTAGCTTCATGGGAGGCCTGGACTGAAGATCTAGCATTTGTAGCCTCTCAGTGAAGACAGAAGAGGAAAGAGAAGAAATGAATTGAAACTGAATATTAGGAAGCCAGACTACATGTTACAAAGAGAAATCTGTAGTTCTGCCCAGGGAGGAAGCCTTCTTGGATCATCTAGTTCTGGGTTCTGGTACTCTTCTTATAATCCTATGCTATATTGGATGCTGGATCTCTCTCTATATAGATAGATAGATAGATAGATAGATAGATAGATACATACATACATACATACACATATTATATACATATATATATATAAATGTAGTTGAAATTTTTTTTTATAAATCACACCCAAATGAAGACAAAAATTATGACCAAAATCTGCTTAATTACTTGTTTAATTTCTGTCTACCCATCAGATTTTAAGATCTAGGATTGGGTAAATTGGGTAAGTGTCCATCTTGCTCATTCTCAGGATATAGCACAGGGCTTGGCATGTAGCAGACAATCAATATTTGTTAAATGAATATGTGTAAGAATGAATGAATGAATGAATGAATGAATGCAGACTTTGAGATCAACTGAAGAAGCAATTTCAACAATGATAAATATTCAGATGGCCATGTATGTATGTATGTATGTGTGTGTGTGTATTTTTAGGTTCTGGTATCTTATTTCTATAATAGTATTCAAAGCATGTTTAAAGTTTTCTGTTTAGTACTCAATCTTTATGCTAGAAATTGCCTTCTGTATTTTACTTCTGCAGTGTTCACTGAAAATGGTGGGGAATGATAAAGCTCAAGTCATTCAAGGTTTATTTTCTCAACAAAGATTTGAAAAACTGCAGAGAATTATGCAGTATTTTTTGTAAGCAAGTATTTCCACTTTGAATGACCTTCCTCTTCCTCTTCTTCTTCCTCCTCCTTCTTTTTCTTCTTTTGGTTGATCATTTATACTGGTAAGGGAAATAGATAATGCAACCTAGGCCCCCTTTCAAATATGACAAAATTATTCTCTATTTTGATGTGTAGAACTCTGTAATCAATTGCAAATTATAAGCAGCAGGAAGAGTTTGGTTAAAGAGAGAATCAGAATAACAGATAATAAACTTTTTTTCTTTTTTAGGAGCATCTGAGAGAGAAAAATCATCTTTTATATAAAAAGTAATTTAAAAATGTTTATCATGGAGAATAAATTATACTGATTCTCTTTTACATTTTGTGAAACAAGCTGTTAGGTGTGGGGTCCTTTGCAGGCAGATGGTTTCTCTTTTCAGGGCATTATCCTTCACAGTCATTCCTGGAATTCTAACACAGTAACACTGTTTCCTCATCTTACTGCCTTTTAAATAATGTTCTATACTAATGATGTTCTTTTGCCAGCTTTATACATTCATCGATCACAAGATAAATGAGATCACACGGTTGAAACATTCCTTAAACCTGTCTAGTACCACTTAATTTCAGTGAAAACTTCTTGTCCATAAACTGTTTTAACTCTCAGGAGGGATTTTTCTCATGGTTACTTCTTTGGTGAACTTGGTCAGACTCTGGTCCTATTGCTATGTTCAAATTACTTCCCAAACTCACTGGTTTAAAATGTAGCCATTTGATGATACTTATTGGATGCATCTAGAATTTAAGAGTGCTCAGCTGTACACTTCTGCTCCAAGCAGCACCAACTGAGGTCACTCGGTGGTATCAGCTTGTGAATGGACTGGTCTATTGGACAGGTCCAATATGGCTTCACTCACACATCTGGTATCTTGGCAGGGATAGCTGGAAGAGCGGAAGACCGGCTGGACATTTATTTCTGCTTGCATATACTCTGCAAGGCTGGCTCGTGCTTCCTGACAGTATGGTGGCTGGGATTTGAGAGACAGCATTCTAAGGGAAAGCTCTCTGAGATCATATATCTAAGGAGCCCAGGCATAAGCTGCAAGGTTCCTTATCGTCTTGCCTTGGAAATATACTTCTGGTGCACTTTACTGGTCAATCAAGTCACCAAATCCAGCCCATGTTCAAGGCAGGCTCCCTCTCTTAATGGGAGGAATATCAAAGAATTGGTGGCCACCTTTATTGTGGAAAGAATGATAAGAGCAAAGTCAAGAGATAAGGAAGAAGAGGAGCATGTTTTTATTTATTTATTTTTTTCCAGAGAATGAGTCATACAGTCTGGATGAATTATAAGGTACATGGGATTTAAGCTGAGAAGGTAGAATGGAAGGCTTAGAAGGTAAGAGTAAGACCTTTATCTTTAACAGAGTGGGGAATAGGGAATTAATAAAAGGATGTAAGAACAGGAGTGACGAGGTCAGAAAAGATGTGGGTGTTGGTTAGGGAAGGTGCTGAGTGGAGGGGATGAGAAATGCACTGGGTGTAGGAATCACTGGGATAAACTCACTGAAGGCGAGGCAACGAGAGAATTCTTCTCTGTCCTAGAAACCCTAGCAACGATTTCCTTATGTTTCACTGGGTCTGATTGGGTTATAGGAATCAGCACTCTCTTCCTCTCTAGTCAGTCACTAAATTCATTCTCTAAATTCTACAAGGGCAGGTATCCATGGTGGATTTGCCAGAACTTCTTGTGCTTCTTTCTTATTCTCTTGGAACCCAACCGTAGGTTATAAGGCAGTTCAAACAGCACATGGAGAGGCCCATAGGGAGACGACGCAAGACTCCTAGCTGACAGCCTCAACTGAGCTCTCAGTCAATATCTAGGACCAACCTGCCAGTTGTATGAGTCAGCCATCATGAAAATGGATCCTCTAGCCTTAGAAAAGCCACCTCAGCTGATGCCACATGGAGCAGAGGCAAGTTGCCCCCATTAAGCCCTGCCCAAGTTGGACGTTCATAAGTAAGATAAATGATTGCTGTTCATTTCACTTAAGTTACTGATTTTGGGCTGGCTGTTATGTAGCAGTAGATAACTGGAATAAAGCCCATTGCCATGATATCTCTATGTCACCTCTTCCAATCCAGGTTTTTTAGTAAAAATGTTGATGTTTTGATTTTCAGATTCAGGTTTGAATCTTTTGTCTAATCAGTTGATTTTTTCTGATTCAGCTTGTACGTATATTACAGATGACTGAAATGATGATTAAAGACACAATTGTGTATATTCTTTGTAAAAGGAGAGTAGTGTTGGGGTCCTGGGATAATGGTAATTTTCTTTCCATGGGAGAAATCTTTATAGAGAGAACAAAAGAATGTAACACATAGTCAGCTGGTGAAAATGGCCATTAAACTTTGAAAGCTTTTTCAAGTTCATTATTTATTTATCTGTCTGTTCTGTGTGCCTGTCCATCCATCCATCCATCCATCCATTTCTAGTTCCTCTCTTAACAGGAAATATAACAATAAGCCTGACCAGTTAGACTTCCATGAGGCAGGTAAGGAGGAGAAAATTCTCTTATTTGTAGAGTTCTGGAAATTAGTGCATGGTAGATTCACATTGGTTAAGATTGATAAGAAAGCTTTTCTAAAATACGGAGACAGACTTGAAGAAAATGTTGGGAACAATAGAATAAAATCAGAGGAACCAATAGCCAGAAAATTTTAATAAGGGCAATTACATTAGACTGGTACTTGGAAGGGTGGTCTAGGCTAATTCATTTGTTCATCCAACAATCATTCATTATGTGCTACTGTGTACCAGCAACATATTATGAACTGAGGGTTCAACAGTGAGTAAGAGACAGTAATTCACTACCTTACTGGAGCTTATATTCAAGGGGAAAAAGAGATAACATACATGCAAATCAACAAAGATCTATAAGAATATTTAGGGTACCAAGAGCTCTGAAGATAGTAAAGAAGGGTGGCTGATAAAACAGGACTGAGAAGACAATATTAAGATTTAATCAGGAAAGATCCTTTTGAGAATACAGTTGGACTGGGATTCAAATGTCAAGTAGAAACAAAGACGGTAAAGAATTGGTAGACAAGCATACCAAGCAGTAGTTACAACAAGTGCAAAGGCCCTTGGAAAATACCATCAAGGGGCTAGTATCCACAACTAGATTCATGTGATGGGAGGGTATATAAATTCATTGAAAGGGCCCCCATGGCAGAGGAACCCAGTTCAAGTTCAATTAGTCACTTATTTGTCCATCCATCCATCCATTCATCCATCCATCCATCCATCCATCCATCCATCCATCCATCCATCCATCCATGCAACCATCCACCAGCACACATGTTGGTTGCGTTCCACATACCAGGAACTGTGTAAAGCCTATAAAAATGTAAAGGTCTTTACTTAAGGGATGTATTATCAATCCCCACAATCACTCTCTGAGATGAACTGGCATGTGATTGAGCACTCACTTTACTGGTAAGGAAACTGAAACACGGAAACTAATGACTTAACCTGACTTCACGCAAGTGGCATTTGGCAGGGCTCAAGAGTTTTATCTTCCTTTCTTAGTCAGGGAAAGTAGTATGTATGACCTATTTTTTAAAACTCTCTTCCTTAGTGGGGTAACAATTAGAGTTTATCTATTGCTAATGCTTACTTACCATTTTAGGTTTCTTTAATTAGAGTATTTTAAATTAGTGTTATTTTAATTTTACTTATCTCCTGAGACTTTCCAGAGGATGAATAACAAATGAAATAATGCACACGAAAGCACTTTGTAACCTATAAACCATAATACAGATGCAAGTTATATATAGTTTTATATTTGAGGATATTGCTTCATGCATTAGTACTGCTTCCTCCTCAGGGATCCCTTCAGAGAAATTCAGAGTAAAATAAGCTTCTGAATCGATGATTTAAAGACATTTTGTATTTTCTTTAAAAATGCGACTGTAAATTCTGAAAATGAGCCAAAATAGGTGCTTAATAAATATTTGTTAAGTGAATCGATAAGATGAAATATGCAAGAAACATGGGTACCATGTGTTCATTCAGTGTGGCTACTTGCTGTGGAGGAAGGACCAATTCGATACCATATTGCCGCCCTAAGGAAACTGTCTGATTGATTTTCACATCTGTAGAGGGTTGCTATTAGCTACCTTGGGAATGAGAAGCATATGGCTCAGGGAAAGAAGATCATTCTTTTGAGAGAAGGAAATAAAATTATCTGGGGGTAGATTACCTAGTGCTTTCAAAATATTATTAATCATTTTGTTTTATTTTTTTAACAGTTGGATTTAAAGCCCTATGTTGACATCATGTTTACATTTGTTCCTCCAGCTAAGCAGGTGATTCTTTAAGTTGAAAGCCACAGTCACCTGCCTTGACCTAACAACTACTCGGTGGTTAACAGCTTAGGCTTTGGAGCCAGGCTGACTGGGTTCAAAGTTAGGCTCTATCTCTTAGACCTGTGTGACCTTGGAATAATTCCTTAACTGCTCTGTACCTAAATTTCCTCTTTTTTTTTTTTTTTTAAGGTAAGTAGTATCTGCCTCATGGGATTGTTAGAAGGATTAAATGAATTAATACATGTAAAGTAATGGGAACAATAATGCTCAGGAAGTATTAGCTAGTATATGTCTACTTCCTTGAGTTTCTGATTGGATTATAAAGGCAGAAAAAGAAAGGCTCCATCCTGTTTCATTTATGTATCCTTTAGTGTCAGGATTGGGTAAACTGAGAGAGGCGCTACCCTGAGTACAAAATTTGGTGGAAGGGGGAAAATATCAATATTATATGGGGGCTTACCCAACATAATAATAAAAAAAAACAAGATAAATAATATTTTAATGCACTACTTAAAAAAATCAAAGTCAATACAAAAATTACATGGTGAATACAATTCCAAAATTATAAATAAAGACAGAACAAGTAACTTGAAGTTAATTAAAAATTATATTTAAAGTCATTGATTGGTCAAGGGAAATTGTCAAACATGAAAATCTCCCCAATTGAAAATGAGATAAGAAGGAAATTGATTTTGAAAGGTTATTGATAAGTTTTTTTTCTAATAAAATGAGGGAAGTAAGATTATAATAATTCAGTTTGGGGTATAAATAAAATATTTAAAATAATTTTGTGAGTTTTAATGCTCTTGTGTTTTGATTTTTCAACTATCCTAATGTTCTAGAAAAAAATTAGCTATTAAAAAGTTGTATTAAAATTCATTTTGCCTTAGGCTCCAACATAGGTTGGCCTGGCTCTGATCTTCTTAGCTCCTGGCTCAGGTCCTAGTACACTGAAGGTATTCAGTTCATGGTTGTGGAAGGAACTCTGAGCTCTACAAGGCCAGGGCAATAGTGTATCTCTTTTTGGAACCCTTTCACCATTTCAGTGCCTAACAGTGACTGGTACCCAGAAGGGTTCAAATCATGTTAGTTGAATGTTGAATGAAAATAATTAGGCTTACCCTAACTTGATTCAAAACTCACTTCATATCATGTTATTGGACTCAGTATAATGGAGTGGATTATCAGTGGATTTCAGAAGTCCCATCTGTGAAGTCCTAGCCTATGCTCCCCTTACCTTGGTGTGGGCCATTATGATCCCTCCTTGCTTTGGAGTACTGCAAAGGGCACGCTGTACATCCCCAAGAGACTAATGAGAAGAGTTAGCAAGCAGGATATTGTACGACATAGACCTCTGCGTCTGCTTCTTGCACTCTTATTAGATTGATGGCTTTCAAACACTTATGATGATGATCTTTAGAAGACATATTTTGTACATCATGATCTAGTATGCACACATATATTTTAATACATGATTGCAACAACAGTATCATTAAATACTTAGTTGAATTATGTAAGATGTATTCTCTATTTAGATTTTATTTAATATCACTAAAAATACATTTTTGATGACCTCAAAGTGGTTTCATGGACCACTGAAGGTTCATAGTTTGGAAAACACTATAGGAGAATTTTTGGGAGGAGGATATTTCCTATCTCTCTGATCTTGTACCTAGAATGGACCAGGGTACAGGGAAGGTGGCTAATAAGCAACACGAGCTGCAGGTTCTGATGCCAAAGTGCATATGCTTTGGAGATAGGCAACTGGGTTTGGGTCTTAGCTTTGTCAATAACTACAGTAGGACCATGGCCAAGTGAGTTCACTACCATGCGCCTCATTCTCTTCATTTGTAATAAGGATAAAGATGACAACAACAATAATAATAGTTAACATTTGTTGAAGGTTTATAATGCACTAGGCTGTGCATGACAGAGTAATGGTTGGAACTTGGCATAGGTGTTATGAGGACAAAATGGGGTCACGGTATAAAGTACTTGACCAGTAATTGTTGCTGGGCCCTTTTTCTTCTTTGTGGGCCCTCTGAGCCAGGACTTCTTACTGGGAGTAAGAAGTGTGTTGCTTGCTCCTTGGGGTATTTGGCAAACTTGGAGCTGGAATGAGTCCAGCACTTTGAAGGGCACTGTGAGAGCACACATTCTCAACAAACCATCTTCCAGCCCTCCTCCTGGCCCATTTGCAACCCTTTGGTCTGATTTCTGGCAGTTGGGTCCAGCTGGCCCTTGTCCACTTTCCAGCCTTTCTGGGAAGGACAGTGGCAGCGTTGTTGAGGTCTGAGGCTCACAGAACGCAGAGCTCATGTCCTCAGGCTACCTGTGGCATTTCTCCCAGGACATTTCATGTTCTCCCCATTGGTGGCTCCGACACGTGGGACCACAGAGGAGAGAGGGATGGGCAAAATGCCACCACAAATGCAAACCACTGGGAGTGGTTGAATTGTGTGAATCAGTCTGTTCTGATCAGGTTTTCTCTAGGAAGAAGTATATATGTTTGCTTGAAATGAGGTTCTCAGTTTTCCCAAGTGTGTTGGTCCACATTGCTCACAACTCAATAATGTTTCTGTCTTAGCATCTGGGGAAGTCATGTCTTGATTAGGAAAGAACTTGACAGTAATATCAATTCTAACAGCAATACTTTCTACATATGTCTATCATCCTATATGTACATGTAATAATTACCACTCATTGAAAATATACTATATTTCATTTGTTTTATAGGTTACTTCAAAATATTCATAAGAATATTTTTCAGAAGGGGAGGTGAACCATGAGAGACTGTGGACTCTGAGAAACACACTGAGGGTTATGGAGGGGAGATGGGAGAGAGGATGGGTGAGCCTGGTGGTGGGTGTATTGCATGGAGCACTGGGTGTGGTGCATAAACAATGAATCTTGGACCACTGGGAAAAAAAAAGAATATTTTGAACAGTGAATTATCATGTATGCAAATTTTAAAAATCAATATTGAAGAAGAGTCAAGTGATTTCTTTCAAATCATCCAGCTCATGATGGTGGAATTTGAATCAGAGCTTAAGTCTATGTGATGCTAAAGCCAAGTTCTTTGTGCTTCCCACATCACCTATTCACAAACCAAGTTCTCATTAATAATCATAGTTCACTTTACACTTATTGAGTGTCTACTATGTGTCTGGCTTTATTGTAAGCACTTCACATGTATTACTGGTAACATTTAATCCTCAGAGTAACTATCAGAAAGGCTTCTTATTATCCCATTTTCCAAATGAGGACTATGAAAATAGCTATAATTGCTAAGATTGTATTCTGCTTAAGTGGTGGATCTGGGATTTGAATCCAGGCAGTCCGGGCCTTGACCACTAACCTATGCTACTTCCTATTTATTTCCTTTGGGTCTCGCATGACCTATGAGAAAGAGAGAGGAAACATCCACCTTTTACAAGTGAGGGCATTGAAGGAATTTATTTGCCCAATATTACAGAGCTCTTAAGTACAAAGAGGGGCTGGATATTGGGAACTTGGCTTCTGGTTCAGTCCCTGCTCCACTAATTCAGGACTTTCCTGTCCATGTTATTGAGGTACGTATGGCCCTCCTTACCTATCTGTGCTTGGCACCTGGGTGTGGCGAGCAGTAGGTGTATGGTAGTCTCTGTGAGCTTCAGGACTTGAGTGGGTCCTAGAGCTCGGGCTCAGATGGAAGATTCCTCTCCCGTTGGTATACTCTCCTGGTTCCTCTCCTCTGGCTGTTACAGCCTGGCTCCAGCATGTGCTTAGTCCTTCCTCTTGTTTCCCTGCTGCCCGCCATTGTTCCTTGGGGACTTCTGGCATTCAGGGCACCTCTCCAGTGGAGCAATGATCTGGATTCTGAATTTTCGGGCTCATTCAAGATCTTGTCTCTAATTTTTGCTGGTCACAGTCTAGAGGCATAAACCTTGGGGAAACCTCAACCAGCCCTTTTCAAAATTCTCTGCCTCTGCTTTATATATAAGAGTGTGAAGCACATAAGTGAATGCTTGGCTATCCCCATTCTTCTGAAGTTTTCTAATCTATTTATTAATAATTTGGTTCCCCAAGAAAATTGTCCTTGAGAGCAGATATGTTTTTGTCTACTTCTTATGTCTTCTCCAAAGAGAATAGTATAAGGCTAGCTTCATGATACGTAGGAATAGAGGCAAGAAAAAAGACAGGGTAAATAATTTTATTCCATATGTCCTCCATGAACTAGACATGTTCATATATGCCATATCATTTAATTCTGAAATCTCCTTGATATAGGGACTATTATGATTATCCTTAAGCTTAGAGAAGAAAAACCTGAGGCTCAGAGACATAAGCAAATGTAGTGAGAAATGCTTTCATCATGAAATCACTGTTTATAGGAATTCAGTACACACGCATCTCTCTGTTTTGCCCCAAGTCATCCATGGGTGTGCATTACACACACACTTCTTTCTTAAGTTATTACTGGTATGATATTTTTGATCCATGAATCTACATAAAGTTCAAACAGTTGTTTTCCTTGAATATATTGTACATATTTGTTCACAAAATAAACATATTCCCCATATCAGCAAAAGTCCAAATCTCAGGTGACTTTATTCTTTTCAAATACATATGCCTAAATGTGACAAACTTGTTTTGCACTATAAGACATTAATTTAAAGAAATTCATAAATTAATAAACTCCCCTGTTGAACTGTTTATCTTAGTATTAGACTTGAAAAACAAGATCTGTATATCTATACAGGCACAGATGCATATATTAAATACTATGATCCTATTATGTTTACACATAATTAATCAATACTTGCCGAATCTGTTTCTGTGCCATCGAATAAA
The DNA here is from genome assembly GCA_002007465.1 of Ailurus styani. Classification (NCBI taxonomy): domain Eukaryota; kingdom Metazoa; phylum Chordata; class Mammalia; order Carnivora; family Ailuridae; genus Ailurus; species Ailurus styani. Next base: position 612,091 of record LNAC01000112.1, on the reverse strand, counting down.
TGCATTAATTGAGTACATTAATTGTTGAGCAGTGACAAGATGTGAAATGTATTTTGTGTTTCCAAAGTAGAGGGTTGCTTAAATAACTCCTTTTAGCTTAATATATGATTCGTTCACTGATTCTTCCTCTAACTTGTGATAATATAAAAGAGAAAACTCATCACATAAAGACTTGGCTCCACACATATTTCCCTTTCCCACATTCTGCATCCCATATTAATCCTGCCTACTTTATCCAGAACCTCCCTCTACAAATATTTCTCCAGTTGGGCCTCAGATAACCTCATTACTGACTCAGATTTTCAGATACATAACATTATATATTGAAAATGAACTTCTCATTCGACGAATTCTAAGCCTTATATTAAAAGAATAGGTAAGTTAGTAGCTAATAAAATTCTCATTTTCTATTTTTGATTATCTAAATTGAAAGCAACATCCATTGTCTTACGCAGAATCTTGTGACTATTCTACCTACCAAAGCCAATACCCACTGATCACCTATTATGTGCCAGGCACCATGTTCTAAGTGGCGCAGTTAAAATTTACCTACCAAAGGAACAAAGACTACATCTTCCACATGCATTGGATCATATTAGATGCAGTGGGGTATTAGAAAAGTGTAGGAAAAACAGTCCTTAAATCTCAAGAAAAGTTTGTGTTTGTTATTTGTGGGACACAAGATTTAATACAAACTAAGAAGTGAGCATGATCACCAACAATTAAAATTGGTCTGGGAAAATTCTTTGGTAAAAGAACCTTAAACTGGCTCTCCAGAAGGCTGGAGAGGAGGTACAAAGATGAGATGAATGTTGCTGGTATGAAAGAGAAAAACCAGCTGAAACCCAGGGTCCTGGGAAGTGTTGAGAGATGAGTGTATATATATATATATATATATATATATATATATATATATATATATATATTTATATTTA